>CM076095.1:3401394-3819534 GCA_038088585.1 Chrysina gloriosa | reverse complement strand
GCCATAATATTATTCTGACAAAGGAATGGAAAGCATCCTGTAAATCACACCGGAAACGTTAAAGTCTGTCAAGAATGCTTCGAAACTTCAACTTGCTGCCAAAATATGGAATTGTCAAGCTCACGTCAAAAACTGCGCTAGAAGTTATCAAATATCTATTAAAGTTTTACGCAAAAATGTCGAATTCAGCTTAGAAATCAGACATTTTCAAAATTATAGCGTAAACATTGAAAAATTCCGTCTAGGAAACGGACAACACGTTCGAAATCACACCGGAAACGTTAAAGTCTGTCAAGAATGCTTGGAAACTTCAACTTTCTGTCAAGATATGAAATTGTCAAGCTCACGTCAAAAATTGCGCCTAGAATCTATCAAAGATCTATCAAAATCTTACGCAGAAATGTTCCAATTCCGTTAAGAAACCAGACACATTCAAATTCATAGCGAAAATATCAAAGAATTCCGTCAAAGAAACGGACAGCACCTTCGAAATCACACCGGAACCGTTAAAGTTTGTCAAGAAAGCTTCGAAACTTCAACGTTCTGTTAAAATATGAGCTTGTCAAACGCACGTCAGAAGCTGCGCTAGAAACTGTCAAATGTGTATCAACAAACTTTTACATCGAAATTATATTGAAATCATACCAGAAACATTGAAGTCTGTCGAAAAGGCCCCAACGCCTCCAATTCTGTCAGAATAAGAGGGTGTCGAAGTTACGTCAAAGAATTGTCAAACAGTGCATTGAAAGTTATCAAATAGCAATCAAAATAGCATTAATATTCAGCAAATTTGTCAAAATTACATTACAGTAATATCTAATCCTACCGAGGCTGGTCCAATATCTGTAAAATAGCTGCAGAATTATTGTAAAGGCCCAAATGATGTCAACATGGTTAAAAGTTGCCAAAATCATGTCCGATTATGACAGGATTTTTAGTTTTCTTTTTGCTCTTTTCAATTTTTTTGTTTTGTTTTGCTTTTTTTTTTGTTTCTCACTTTCGTTTTTAGTGTTTTTTTCCTTTTATTTTGTTTTTATTTGCTCCTTTTTTCTGAAATCCAAAATCCAAATATAGGGGATATTCGGATTTCGGATTTCTGAAGGAATTATTTGCCGTGAACATCTAATTAAGAGTTGCTCAAAATCTCTTTTCTTCCTTCCTTTGATTTATTTTCGCTGTTTTCTTTCGCTTTGAAAATTTGTTACCTGTATCCTTGCCTCGGTCAATTTCGTCCTCTGCGCCAATTCCTCTCTGGTATAGATGTCTGGATATTGAGTCCTTTCGAAAGCCTTTTCGAGCTCGTCAAGTTGGTGCGCCGTGAAGGTGGTCCGCGATCGACGTTGCTTCCGTTTCAACGGTATTCCCGGTTCGCTGTCGCAATCCGAACCGCCCTCGTTATCCGAGGATTTGTCTGCGAATAGATAGAACAAAACGAAATCAAACGAACGGTTTTTAAAAGGAAAAAATCTCAAGCCCCCTAGGGAGAAAGAAATTAAATTGGCAACATTGAGTGGTTGGTATGGATTTGTCAGTACGAGTTTTGCCATTTTTAAATATAAAAGGGTGTTTCATCAGTAAACACAACAACAAACAAGTACGGCGTGTTGTTTTTTAATAGCATTTCGAGAATAAGGTGAAATTGTTAAAGTATTCGTTTTTTTTTTGGAAAATTTTGTCTTCTTCTATGGGTTGACTTTTGCATTCTTGTCCATCTCCTCTTCCATTATGGAAAGATATTTTTTGTCGCTTTTTACTTGCTCCTTTCAGCATTTATGCCCTAATTTCATTTGTGTCCGGGGCTTTTATTATTCTCTAACTCCATTATTATTATACTGACTTTTTCCTTCGTTGGCTTTTCTTATTTTCCATCTTCTCTTCCATTACGGAGAGTTTAGGAGAAGTTTTGTCATTGTTTCATTATTTCCCTTAGACGACTTAACATCTCACCCTCCTTGCTTTTATAAAATTATTCCTTGTAGTTTTCTTACCTCATAATTTCAGCATTTCTGCGCTAATTTGCGTTTGGACTTGCGCCTTTATTATTTTGCTAACTTCTTTCTTCCTTGGTCTTTCTTGTAAATTTTGTTTTTCTTCAATAGATCGGTTTTCGCATTCCCTTCCATTTTCTCTTCAATTACGGAGCGTTTGGGAAAAGTTTTCTTAGTGTTTCATCATTTTCCCTGCACTACTTACCACCTCGCCTTCTTCGTTCTTTATAAAGACGTTTCCTGTCTCTTTTACCTTCTGCTTTCAGCATTTCAAGCGTTAATTTGCGTTCGGGCTAGCGCCTTCATTATTCTTTTCCCCTTTTATTGTTTTGCTCATTTCTTCCTTCGTTGGCTTTCTTTGGAAGATTTTGTCTTCCTGTGTGGGTTGGTTTTCGCACTCTCTTCCATTTTCCCTTCCACTATGGAAGGTTTAGGAGAAGTCTTTTCATTGTTTCATAATTTTACGACTGAATATCTCACCCTCATTGTTCTTTATAAAAGTATTTCTTGTAGATCTTTACCTCTTGCCTTTTTCAGCACTTCTGCGTTAATTTTTTTGTCCTTGGCGCTTTTATTATTCTTTAACCTTCCTATACTCACGTCAAAATGAAAGACGTATACTATACTATATAAGTCGGTCTCACAGACCGTATGCGTGAGTATAGGAAGGTTAATCCCGTTATTGTTGTACTGACTTCTTCGTTCGTTGGACTTTCTTGGAAGATTTTGTCATCTTCTATAGGTTGGTCTTCGCATTCCTTTTTGGTGATTCATCATTTCTTCTAGACTCCGCGATTATAACGGTATTTCTGCTCTCGTAACCTGTTCCGGCTTGTTTTACTTTCGGATAGAAAGCCTTACTTTCTTTATTTAAGAATTTTTCTTCAATACTTCTTATTAGTCTCGACTCACCCTACCACCTCGTCTTCACATTGTTTTGAGTTCTTTTCTTATTTCTGAGCACTCTTGTCGGTTTGACTTAGTTTAGCCTTTGTCTTTCTATCTGACAGTTTTTGATATTTCAAGTTTGAATCGTTCTTTTACTTTTCTTGCTTTATCTTCTCCTTTTATTATCTCTGAATTTAGCCTTCTTATAAGTAGTTGTTTTCATATTTTGGCCGTAAATCATCCGAATACGGAATTCTATATTGAAAGTAATCATTTTTGTTCATTACATCGTGCGACTCATATCTACGATAACTCCACTTAAGTAACCGTTAAAATTCGCCGAATTACGTCGGGAAAGAATTCGATTTTCTCCAATTAAAGACGAATAACAAACCAAAACTAATTGGCTCGAAACGGGACGGCAGAAGCTCGCCCAGACCCGTTAATTAAGGCGTGCATGTAAACAACGCCGAACGTGCGCGCTTTCGGGCCCCGAAATGTTAACTATGCGCGACGATTAGCATAAATTTCCATTCGATTAACACTTTTCAAATGTACCAATTAAGCTTTTCAACGCTACAATTCGGCGGTAGATAGATAGATATTAATTATCGCGGCGGCGGTTTCGCGAAAAGACGCCGTCTCATTCCCCCGCCTTCGTTTATTGAAAAGTATTTTTAGCAGGGGACTCCTTCGGCGTATTTTTCTTTTTCTTTCGATCCGGGTTCGGATAAGTCGAGGAGGAGAACCGAAACAATCTGTTATATCATCAGGACTCTATTAACGTCGGCCGACGTGTTTCGGCCGCCTTTGAAGGCGTGTAAGGCGATAGTTTTTGATCTTCACCGTTAAATAGGGGACGGTAGAGAAAGAAACAAAAAAAAGAAGAAGGGAAAAGGAAGCCGATTTATATTTAATGGGAAAAAGTTCTCGTATGCGGCGGAGAAGCGGTCGATAGAAGAACGAACGGTAAGTATTCGATTTCGTACGGGGAAGAAAAACAAGGAAAGTCACTTCAGTGAAAGACGACACACGAAAATGACTTCGTTCTTTCCGAGTTTTTGGGAATTCTTTTTAAAACTTCTTTTGATCGTACTCGAAATTCGGTTTTGGTTTTCGACCCGGAGCGGCTCAAAACATATCTAAAATCAATTACGGCAGCCGTCCTCAATCTGCAACTATTGGATTGGATTAAGAATACCATTTTAAGTAAAAGAGAGGTGCCACAAAAAAGCGGCAAAAGCGCAAACATCTAAACGGGAAGTACCATCAAATTTTAATATACGGAACGGAAGTGTGAACGACAAGAAAGGACCAAAGAAAGCTAAATTTGCAAAGCGTGGAAATGAGGTTTTTTGAGAAAAATTTTGAACGTAAGACGAGACTGAAGAGAATCAGAAATGATACTCTCGGGAAAAACATGAAGGTTAAACCGATACAATAGAGGAAAATCCAAAGAAAAGTAAGTTTGCAAAGCATGGAAATGAGGTTTCTGACAAAAGTTGAAGGTAAGACGAAACTAGAAAGAATCGGAAATGATACCCTTGGGGAAAAACATGAAGGTTAAACCGATAGAAATCGCAATAGAGGAAAATCAACAGTTGAGATGGAAAAGACGTTTTGGGAATGGAGGAGACCGAGGGACACTTGTATCGAGGAGAAGAAGACCGAGAAAAACCCGAAGCGGCTGAAAGAGCAAAGTTTGAAACGGAGCGAAATCCGCGGAAGAACGCAAGATAGAAAAAATCAAGTGGAAGGAGCCCTGGAAGGGGAAATTGGATGACGGCTCGACAGCTTAACGCCTTATACTCGAAAAGGAGTTAAAAGGATTTAGGATTAGTAAATTCTCAGCAAAGGATTAATTGGCCCATTCGTTTCTGCCAGTACAGTCGGTGGTGCCAATTACGTCAATTTACTGCAAGAATCTGTTTTACCACGCATCCGTGAGGACTTTGGTGATGAGCAAAGAACGGAAGAGAAAAGTCGATAATTGATTATCCACTTGTGCAAAGACAAAACCGGAAAAAACGGTAACGAACATCAAAATAGAAAGAGGTGAAGAATTATTTAGCGATCATTATCTGCTTGTGCTAAAGTTGAAGAAAAACAACAACGAGTTTACTGGGAAAGAAATCGAAGCATAAGAGCAGCTGAAACGGATAATATAAGGTCATATAAATTGAGGGAGGAGGAAATAACTAATAAATATCAAGAAACCATCAATAGGGCAATAGAAAAAATAGTTTTTAAGTTATGCTTCATCTTTCTCTTCCCTTTCTATGTGATTTGTTCGAGTTGGTTGTGTGCAGATTTCCGTCTATCTCTTTCTGGTTATTGCAACGTCTGACGTTTCCCTTTTGATGTCGTTCACCTCGGTTCGTCTTGGTCTTCCCCATCCTTTCATTTCTGGTTTTCTCGGATTTATTCTTGCAGATCATCATTTCATCCCCTTCCTGTCATGAAGAAATGGCACCAAGAGATCTTCGATAACATCCTTTTAAGTTAGTCTTTGTCTTTCTCTTCCCTTTCCATACGGTTTGTTCGAGTTGGTTGTGTGCAGATTTTCGTCTATCTCTTTCTGGTTATTGCAACGTCTGATGTTTCCCTTTTGATGTCGTTCACCTCGTTTCGTCTTGGTCTTCCCCTTCCTTTCATCTCTGGTTTCCTCGGATTTGTTCTTGCAGATCATCAATTCATAAATTTTGAGAAATATTTAACATAAAATAAAGATAATTACCTAGTGTTGTGTGTGTGTGTGTGAGTGTAATTTCTTTTATTCGATGGTGGTTCTTTCTCTCTTGATTGCCTTTTTCGATGCAGTTCTATTTTTTATGGATTCGTCCCTCACCTAACTTCTTCCTTTTCGGTGTGGCTCTATATTCAATGGATTCTTCCCTCTTCTTAAATTCTTTCTTCTCCGGTGTGGTGAGGTTCTTTTATTCACTGGTACTTCCTTTGAAACCGTTTTGGTCCCAAATATATTTTAAACTTCTTTCGTTGACTTATCAAACTTTTCAATTTTCTTCGTCGTCAACCAAACAAACTTTTATATTTTTTCCGGGAACCAGGACTACACTACATTATTTCTCCGTTGTCCACGAAACGAAAACTTTGATTTGCCATGACTTCAGTTCATCCAAGGCATTAACGTTGTTATTGAAACCTGTATTGTTAATGTCCATGTATCCTTGGTTATTTATATCCAGTGGTTATTAGGAATTCTTGTGATGTGAAGGTGTTGAATGCATGTGTCTGAATGTTTACAATGCTTTTCTATCTTTTAATCGATGCTTTTTATAATAATTAATCATTTTCTCTCTAGTTACATTTTTTCTCCCATTAAACGCCTCTGGCTGGAGTTAAAAAAGGAAGCTAACACCCGTAGGGTAATAAAATGCTTAAAAGGAGACGCGCGTGGTAGCGTCTAATGTTTCTCTTTGATATCGTTCTCCTAGGTTCGTCTTGGTCTTCCCCTTTTATACTCGCGGATCGTAGACAACAAGAAATTGCGAGAAACTACATTTTGAGTGTGTTACGATTTCTTTCGCGTAGTCCGAGGGAAACTTTGATGGGACGATGGAAAAGGGCTCCGAAACGCAATCGGAAACGGAAATCTGGCCGATTTTGGAACTTTGCAAGGTTAAACGAAAGACGATGTAACAAGCACGTCTCCAATTTTAATGACGGGTTCGGCATAACTTTTTAAGAGAATGAAGTAAATATTGCGGCGATGCCCCATCGAATTTTGACCAAAAAAAAGAAGAAAACGGCCGTTCCCTAGTTTATAGATCAGAGCTGAGATCTCGATCGACCTTAATCGGCATCGAAAGAACGGCGTAATGGATTTTCCCTGCTCTAAATAGACGCAAATCGCAATTTCTACGAATCGCAAAACAAAGAATCTCGTTCATAATTGACGCAAATGACATTATAATCGCGATCGTAATACGAGCAATATCGAGATAACTACAATGCAAAAATAGGTAACGTTGCGGTTGTACCCCATCGCCCCTTCCCCGTCCCCCCATTTCGAGAATGGCGAAAACGTTCGTAAACATCCTTGAAACCGTCAAAACGTTAAAATTTGTCATTCTACCGAACCCACGACACGAGTAGGCGAAAAAATTAGAGGACAACAACGTCTCGACGACGACAAAAACGACATTTAATTACATCCTTCGATTTATTACCGCGTATCATTCGGTTAGGTAACCGTTCTTTTTCTTTCCTCCCCCTCTCCCGTACACACGAAAAGGTCGGAAATTCACTTATTAACTTCTTAAAAACAGAAAAGACCGTCGTCGGCGAGTGGGTGTCAGAATCGTGAGACAAAACAACAAAAAAGGAAGAAAAAAAGAAAGAAACGGGGCCGAATCACCGAAGCGAAGCTGCGTGTAAAGAAACGGCTTGTGTAATGCACATCCGCCATTTTGTGTACAATACGCGCCCGGCCATTTTAAATTTCCGTAAAGCGTAACACGAAATTATCCATAGTTAAGTCCCGGTAATGCGACGACGACGACGACGATAGGCGCGTGAAACCTAACTGGTCGACTGCATCCTGTGTCGTACACGTTACGGAGGCACGAAATGCAGGTGGTCCGTTAAGTGGATGGCCCGTCGGTTTTCTCTTTTTCGCCGTAATTATCGATACGATACGAGGGGGATTCGTGTCCGAAAACGTGCGCGCCGAGAATCGGCATTGATTGAAACAAATGTTATCTATAATATAGAGTTAGTCGAAAATTTCCCTTAGGTTGGTAGTGTTGCTACATTCACGGTAGAGGTGTGAAGTGAGGGTCGAAAACTGAGTTCAATATATTTATTGACTGTTATTAGACGTTTGTGAGAAACTTAATTACCCAAAATTCGCAGGTGCATTATTTAGTAATTAAGGGTAAGAAGTACAACAGCAACAATACTTAACAATGTCCACTCGTAAAAGTTCTATTTTTATGTTTTACGAGGTTCACATCTTTCGCCATCTTCCCTTGTTCCCTTACCAACCTTACATTAGTAAAAGTATTGTTTTGCAACTTTTCTTCGTGTTTTCCGCGAAAATGGAGGTTTGACAGACATTGATATGAGTCTTTAATAACACGAAACGAGTAGTTAGGCTATGTTTAGAGTTATTTAGAGTGTAATAGTAGTCATTTTGAACATTTACTAGAGACATTGTTGTTTCCACAAAGTTATTGTGTATTACCCTTTATCTAATGTATAGTAAGTAGGAATTAATTTTCTTACGATTATTAACAAAACCCTAAGATCTATCCCCGTATTTTCAGGGATGCCAACCTATGTATACTTAAAGCCCGTCTTACGTTATCATATTAAATTTTAGGTAAAAATTGAGTAGCAAAAGCATTGTATGAAATTAGAATCTGTCATATTTTCATACTATAAATGTTTCGACTTGCGCTTGCTCACTAGTCTGCATTGCACGTATTCCGATCTATCCTCATTTTCTTATGGTGACGTCGTGTCCGGTACTGTTACAGCACAAAATAGACGTGGGTTTATACATTATACTATGGTCATGTGAGCAAACGTTTGTATTGAGCGTTTTACTTAAAGGATTAGTGCTTTTAGCTAAGCATAAAATTAACCTTTTTGGAGGTTATGGGAAATATTTGCAAATACCGTGTGATACTGGTGTACAATTTGAAACGAGGATGAGAATCATAAACAGAATTTTTGTACAAGTTCATAGTACATATGCAATAGCCCTGACGAATGATGGAGTTTAAATTCATACAATAATCTTGTATAAAAGACTGGTAAAGCGTTTTACACTGTAGTATAAAATTGTTTGGTACAATTTAATATGATAATGTAAAACGGGCTTAATACCAACTCCCTATACTTTACATTACCAGCACTATTATAAACGTGAACGAATCTTTTTCAAGTATTATGGCCGTCGGTATTTTTTGACGTATGATATCCTTTATGATTGTTGTAAAAGCACGAAAATACTAAATACAAATATTCATGCTGGTTATGGGGCGATTATAGGGACATTTTATTTACAAAAACTGTCAAATTAACAACTGACAGCAGGATAAATCAACGTAGCCAATAATTCAGGCAGGCCAACTTAAATTCGGTATGGCCAACTTAGGACGGTTGAGATTAATCACTCGGTGTTATCGTTATTATCGAAGACGAAATGTTATAATTGATACTATGAGTTGCAGAATCTGTAGGCATGCAAATCGTAGGGTTTGTTTCCTTAGAGCACATTACGTCAGCGGCGCAATGAACCAAATTTGGTGTTCTGTATACGTTACCATGGCAACCGACTAGCAAAAGTCAATGAAACGTCACATTTCGCTCATATTTTCATGACGTAATATACTCTTCTCTAAGGAAACAAACTCTAACCGCGAATATTTGGAAAAGCAATAAAACAGTTGGTTCCAAAAAGAAATTCCTTTTTCTTTCCTAGTTTCTGTAACAACTGAAAAGGCGTCCTCGCACATCTTTACATTTACATATTCCATCGTCTTTGTTTGTTTTATTTATGTTTACTTCTCATATTTCTTCATCTTCCTTACTCCTTCTTTCCTCCCTTCCCCTCCGCCGGGTGTGGGATGCAATCGTTATACGCCATCATTAAATATACTGTCATACCTATAATTTCGTTATTTTCTTTGAATAAATCGAATTACATTTTCGTTCTGCGCCACATTTAACCCGTCAAAAAACTACACGAGAATCCTCGTCCTTACCGATCCAATTTGTATGAAAAAATTACTCGCCATACTTTAGACGGGCAGGTGTCTTCGCCGCCGCTTATTCCTTATACACCTTCGTTCGTTCGTTCATTCTTCTTTATTTGACCGGTGCACCGAGAGGAAATTTCAAAAACGCAGATGTCGCAATCGACACGATCCGCGGATAAGCGCAATCGATCGGAAAAAATCTCTTCGGATCGGATCCGATTTTCGAAACGTAAAAAGCACATCACGAATTACTTACCGACTTACTTAACGTTAGAGTGCAGAACGTAATTTGTTCAATCGACCGATCAAATTCGCGGAATCCGAAAGTTTGTTTCTTTTTTTCTTTTTGTCGCAATCGGGTCATTAGAGCAAAATCTATTATTACTTTATCGGTCGTTATATATTATGATTGTGATTATTATTGTTATTATCGGTACGTCCTGTTTTTGCCGTCGTCGTGCTAATTTCCAAATTTACGAGGCGCGCCGACTAATTCGCCTCGAATTATTCAAATTAGCCGGTGCTTACGGCCGGAATGCGATTTTTCGGGCGATTTGCGCGCGCGAAAGCGAAAAAACGCGCGCGGTGCGAAATCGTTTCTCAATTGTCGCCCTTCTTTTACTTCGCGCCGTTTGAAACGATTACTATTTCAAACGGCGATTGTCGCCAGCGGCCAGTCCGATCGAAGGATATTACGGGAAGAAAAAGTTCGACGATGACGAAATAATTTCGTAGCTGCGTTATTTCAATGTTATGATGAATGACGATACGTGTCAATCGAGCCCCATCTGTTTTACTGACACAATTTCACATCGGTAAACTCTTCACCACACAATGATGCGACTATGATAGCGTGCTTCTAAACAGTTCTTTTCGGCCATAAGAAAGAACATGCGTCAAAACGATTTATTACGATTTATACGAGAAATTAGAAACGATTTAACACAACTGACTTGTACCGACCTGCTCGATTTAGTACACCGCCACCTTCGAACAGCCGATTTCTTACTTGGTAACGAACAATAATTTGAGAAAAAGCGGCGACTTCGCCTTCGATAAGTGATTTGATTCGACGATGTCGGTGAGAAGTACAACGTACTACAGTTCATCGGGAAATTAGCAGTACACCACCGAGCACTTAGTCCCGATATGTACTCATTCGCTATTATCATCGCTTTACTTTTGTTTATATTTATTTCTAAGTTTATTGCACTTAGTTATTTTTGGTGTTCGCTCATATTATGTTGTTAGTATTCGTCGGTTTCAACCGCGATTACCGTATCGTTTGCGAATAGCATATTGTACTGAGAATTCAGTTAAATTTCTTAAAGAAAATTGCACCGGTCCAGCATTAATTAATGATATAAAAAGCATAAATTATAACAATTATATTTATACATTTTGGGAAATATTGAACATAAAATCAAAATATTTACCTAGTGTGTGTGTGTAACTGTAATTTCTTTTCCGTTGAAGGTTCTTCCTATATCTCCTCTTCTTCCTTTTTATAAACTCTTTCTTCTTCTGAATGATGAGGTTCTTTTTCTCACTGGTACTTCTTCTTAAAACCGTTTTCTTCGAAATATATTTATAGACTTCTTTATTGACTTATCTATATTGTCAATTAATACGTCGTTAACCCAAACAAACTTTTATTACTTCTTGAAACCAGGACTACACTGCTGTCTTCTCCGTTGTCCACGAAACGAAAACTTTAATTCACCTTGACTTCAGTTCATCGAGGTATATCGCTGTTATACAAACCTCTACTGTACGTCGATGTATCCTAGGTTATTCCAGTAAATTTATATGAATTCTTGTAATGTACAAATGTTGTATGTAATATGTTTGAATGTTAACAATGTTTTTATTATCCATCAATATATGCTTTTTACAAAAATTAATAATTTTATTTCTAGTGACATTTAATATACTACAATATCTTGTAACTGTATTGCTTTCATCCTCCACAATCCTAGGAACGTACTCTTGCATTTTTCTTTACATTCCCTAAGGGCATCGTTTAACACCGTCGAAAACAGTAGTGCCCTGACTACACGCCCCATTTTTCGTAATTATTATTTAAGAAATACTGGGTGCTTCCATAAAAATTTGTTTATGCGTATACGACATAGACAATACACATACGTACGAGATCTCTCTATTTTAAAACGAAACTTTCGTAAATTATCGAAATAGACCCCCTCCCCTCTCAAAATGATAAATTACCGAAAATAAATTACGGCACGTCAAAGAAAACCGACCGCTCCACTCCCGGATAGCATTTTCACTGCGGTAATGGGTGACGTCCCTGCGTTTAGGGAGGTAGGTGTAATCAACCGGGCCCGTATTCGTTACCGCGTCGCCCCTTCGCTAATATCGTAACAAAATAATCGAAATGAGGAAAAAAACTAGAAGAAAAATCGAACACATCGGACGAGCAGTCGTAACATCTGTTCGGGTAAAAAGCCGTTGCGTTCGCTTTCTCGACCAGATGAAACATAACCGAACTCATCTCACCCCCTCATATGGAGCGTTCCAATTTTTGGGTTTCGCGTAGCGCACCGCGTTCGTCCCACACCCAAAAAGTCCAGATTAATCGCTCGCTACGAAATTAATAAAGTCGATGCGTAATTCGTATAGGTAAATGGATATGACTTGTTATAGTTTGTAGATCATCGGAGGTAAAAATATGCGGTTTCTATCGTGATGATGGGTACGTACTTATAAAGCAAGCTATTGCTTTTCGGCGAAGATCAAAAGACGGCGAAGAAAGTTGTTTGTTGTTACGGCGAGAAATTCATTTCGGGCGATGGGGAAATTAAAGGTAACTGACGTCTTTTAAAAATTAAAAGTATGGTTGCTACGTATCAAAGTGCAATAAGAATCAAGACTTTATTACAAATTACTGACACAATGGAAGGCTTCAAGGTAATACAGTTAATCTGGACGTACTTGTTTAGTGCCTGCGTGTGTGTCACTGCTACCAACATACAAACACAACTAACTTATTTTATATCACGACATATGCAGCATATAATTTTCCTTTTTACTAGCGCACATATCGGGACTAAGTGCTAGGTGGTGTACTGCTAATTTCGCGAAGAGCTGTCGTACGTTGTACTTCTAACCGGCACCGTCGATTCAAATCACTTATTTAAGGTGAAATTTCTGCTTTTCTTTATCCAGATTGCTGTTCATTACCAAGTAAAGCTGTTAAGAAAAGCTGTTAAAGAAGATAGCATACAAAATCGGGCAAGCGGTACAAGTCAGTTGTATTAAATCATTGCCAATGTTTCTTTAAATCAATGTTGTGATACCATCTTGATTAAAGTGGTTCACAACCAGTTCGAAACTAATACCCACGTCCGTTGTATTACGTGCAAAATTTCGAGCCCGTAAATTTACTGGTTCTTCACTTGTGATCGCAGAAAAATTAAAGCTGTAGAAGCTCTTAACGTTGTAAAAAAACTAGTATTTTATCGTTACACACACTACTTTTAAAGCTCAAAATCTACAATTTTCGAGATAGTTTTGGAACCAATCAAAAAAAATTAAGTTTAACCGATCTGGAAAGAAAGTATCAAACACCCTTAAGTATTATCATGTTTCTGACCGGAACCACGAGTCCCGAAGTTCTAATCGAATCTCTAACAAAACGTGTTAAAAATCTAGCGCGAAGTATAAAACCCAAAAAATTCAAACCGAGAAAGCGAAGAAAAACCGACGTAAAACAAACCGGGGCAAACGAGACGACGAACGTCTTCTCCTCCCCCTACAGGGGAGCAGGAGGGCCCGTAATCTAACACCACCGTACGTATGTATATGGTGTCTTAAGAGGGAACGCGTTCCTTTCCGAAGGGTGGCAAAACCGCGCGTCGGTTCTTTGAAAGTTTTCGCCGACCGCGTTTGCGAAGGGCGGCTCGTTTGAGAGCGCCAGGTGGTCCGTGTTCGGGCACCGCCGCAATCACCGCCGACCGAAAACGCGACGGCCCGGATCTGTTCCGGGCCACGCCGCCCCATTCGCCGACGGAAAACGACCGTCCCAGAAGCTATTAAAGCTGGCGAGAAACAAAAGGGCACACATCGAAATATGACGCTTCATAAATCTTCGCGATCGACCTATTTAAAACCGGGTGGTTAGGGGATGGGGGAGGGGTACGGGGAGAATCGAAAGAAATTCGAGGAATTTCTTAATGCCCGGAACGTTTTAGGTGTCGATATTAGCCGGGTGGGTGTTATTTAGTTTTTGTTTGTTTAATTTGTTTTCTTTACCGGTAAGTACTGGATGAATACTGGGCAACTTTCGGTTGGTAGCGTGCAATTCCCAACTTGAAGATCTTGTATCGCTTGTATCCAGTTTTGGTATTTGGACGCACCAGTGTGTGATGTCCCACCGTTTGCGGCTCGTAACTTCCGTAAAAACCAATTTGGTTTGTTCGGTGGCAGTTTTTAATAAAGTACAGGTGAAGTGTTACCAGTTTAATTCGATTAAACGAAGAAATACACTTAAACGCGCCGGCACACACACACTACCAATATATTGAATAATGCAACAACGTTGATATGACATAACATAAAAACAAAACCATCAACGCGACGGCATGGCAACCAACAAATCGAGCCAAAACTCAGCATGCGGTGCCCAAAATATGCGTTTGAAAGATCCCTAAAAACAAAAATGATTGCGAGAGCCGCTCTCAAAAACGAACGGACATACCGGACATTTTGGGGACTCTTAGGATGTTATTTTTCACGGATTTTTACATTAAAAAACGATAAACGATTAATTCCTCACCACACGACGACTGAATTAAATCCGGTGACACGTGTTTCGGTAGCAACGGAACTAGCATCTTCCAACCGTCACCAATAACTTCGAGGTTTTGACAATTTTGTTTTAATGATAATTTTCTAATTTTATCTAAACTTACCGTCGGATTCTCCGCCTTTTCCTCGCAACAAACGCGATATGGCCGAAACGCTCGGGGCGGTACTCTTATCGCAGATCCCCTCCTTCACCAGTCGATCTCTGATCTCCCAGCTAAAAATCGACGGGTTTTCTCGTTTGTACTGTTCGATTCTGGTTTCCACTTCCGGCGTGGCCACCCTCGGCTTCGAACCGCCGATCACCCCGGGTCGGATGGATCCGGTTTCCTGCAAGTTAAGACGAGAAGTCTCCAATGAGTATGATAAATGTATCCAGCTTTGGATTGGGGCAAATGTAAAAAATTTGGCTTAAAATGTAATCGCCAAAGAAATTTTTGGAGGGAAAGAAGAGATTGGAACTCGAGCGAAACTCCAAGTATATAATAAAATAACAGTGCCAACACGGAAAAGGACGAGAGTGCGGTGACGGCTGTAGAAATAAAACCAAAAAAAAAAAATAGCAGGATGGTTTGTTTGGAAGGTCTTCCCTTTACTATCTCCTTTCTTCTTCTTTTTGATCTTCGTATCTGTAACAATCTAGTATATAGATTCTAAAATTTGTATTTCCCCAGAAAGAGCGCAATCGGTGGAGATGTACGCGTGCGTAAAAGGAGAGGGAAAAAGGATTAGTTGTTTGTTCGGGATTAAGGACTGTATTGTTTGTATTTTGTTAATTGTTTATTAAATTGTTATTTCTAAAAAGTGTTGCTTTCGTAACGTGACATATAAACAAAACGACCATCCTTCATCATTTACAGAAGCCTCTACGGTAGCGTTTTCTTTTTCTGTTACTACCGTACATATCGGGACTATGTGCTCGGTGGTGCACTGCTATTTTCGCGATGAACTGTTATACGTCGTACTTCTCACCGGCACCGTCGATTCGAATCGCTTATCGAAGGCGACGTTGTAGAAATGAAACAACTAAGAAAAATAGGAGGAAGGACGCGATTCTGATGGGATAAGAAATGAAGACATTAGACTGGAAATGCACCAAGAATTCATAAGAAGACTGTTCAGACCAGATACCTTTATTCGAAAAGGTCGGTCTCTGGGCAATTATATTCCTTTTGTACCATTTATTATAGTGTAATTTAGAATAGCACCTACGCAAATATCCACATTGTCGGCCGTCTCAATTAGTTTTCTGTTGGCAATACTTTTCACAGCTGCTACTACGCACCATCTTCACAACGTACTGTGACAAGTCAAAACGCTATCATAAATTATGTGTACTTGTGACCTGTTGTGTTCTTCGCAGTTACTTGTACATAAGTTTGTGTTAAATATTGGATCCGTCCCCAAATGTTACAAACAATCAAAAGCAAGCAGCCAATACTAGATTAAGATAAATATTAGTAGATACACGAAAATAAACAGAATAAATTTAAGATTACCCTTACCACACTTTTCGGAAAAATCCAGATACGTACTTCGACAACTAAGTTGCCATCCTCAGTGGAACATCGCTAGCGAATCCGGCTAATGCCCAAGACGAACACCACACGACGAGCACCGCGCAACTCTAAAGCAGTGCATAATGAAGATGACACACTAAACGCGCAAAACACGCTAGAACACAATTCTTATGTGGCTCAAAGTAAAATTACAATAATTTAATGAAATATACGTGCTAACTAGTTGCCCTGTTTCATTTTAAATCGCAAGGAGCGAATTTCTTTAAAAGAAGAGGAATTCCACATCCGCATCAACACAATAACTTCTCCAAAAGAGTAGGAATTCATCAAAGACAAAACGAGAAGACAATGATCAGCTAGTTTGGACATATCACAGAGGATGGACAATGACCGATTGCTGAAGAGGGTGATAGCGGCAAAGACCGGAAGGAGAAATCGAGGAGGTAGACCGAGAAAGACCTGAATCTTAAAGTTTAGCTGAAACAACAAAAATGGCAGAATGGTTTGTTTGGAGGGTCTTCCCATTACTTTCCCCTTTCTTCTGCCTTTCATTCCCTCGTACCTGTAGTAGCGCTTTTCTTTTTGTTACTATCGCATATATGGGGACTAAGTGCTCGGTGGTGTACTGCTATTTTCGCGATGAACTGTTATACGTCGTACTTCTCACCGGCACCGTCGATTCAAATCGCTTATCGAAGGCGACGTTGTAGAAATCAAACAACTAAGAAAAATAGCAGGAAGGACGCGATTGAATGGGATAAGGGATGAAGACACGTTAGACTGCAATTGCACCAAGAATTCGTATCTTTCACGTTGTTGTAGCGAGACTAGTAAATTAGTGTAACCCGGTATAAACTAGTATATCCTAAGAATTATTTTCGAGAACATCTGAAAACTATCGTAGGAGCTAGAAGCCGACTTAGTCTTCAAGTTACTGGTTTCCCGACATTTCTACATCAAGTGCGAGGACACTCGCCATCTTGGACTATTTTCGTCCCGATACCGAATACCACGCCGTACGGAAGTTGAAAACAATAAATAGTGTCAAATCAACGAATGCCGAAGCTGGTAACGAAAAGGAAATCAATTAGGAGAAAAAGACGGGGAAGATGGAATGAAAGTGTGAAGAGAAAGATGGGAATAAGAGACTGGAAAACAAAGGCGAGAGACTATGGAGATAAAACGGTGCACCGATTAACAAAAAAAAGTGAATAAAAGTTGAAAGTGGAAAACACGTCCTAGGTCCTCGAGGTCTGTTGACCGGTTTAGTTAAGATGTGATTAGAGCCTTCTTCTTGCTTGTAAGTATCTTGGAAAAAACGCGATAAATGTTTCATTTTCAATAACGAGCGGCCGTTTTCAAGCAAATTCTTCGGTTGTAAACTTGGCGAAGAATTTTCCAAATCGGTCACCGTGTAAAAATTCGTCCCAATTTACAGCGATTTTTTCGATGTTGTCATCCGCGATGCACGCGGCTACAATAACCTATCGTACGACTTAGATTACTTGCTTGAAAATTACCGTAAGTGCTCCCTGTATACACATTTATCAAGTGGACGTTACTTCCATGTTCATCGCGATTGCTGCGTCAAAGAAACGATAGGTAATAAGTACCTACGTCAGTGGTATCGAAATATCTGCTCGCGCTTAAACGAGAACGAAAGAGATAGTGTGCCTCTTCTACGTCGAGAGGCGAACGGTAGTCGATATTTCGATAATAATAATAACAAAGACGACGAAAACGACGACGGCGAAGACCGAAAAAGTTAATACATTAGGAGGCTGAGGAATGTTCCTATTCCGATATACAGACGACAACCGGTTTTGTATGCGGCTTGATCGAGCGTTGAAGTCTCCCGCTACAGGGACGATTTTTAATTAAATTCATTACGTAATAAGAATTGTTAAAAGCTGATGAGGTGGTTAGACGATGTGTACGAAAATACTTTGGTGTATGCTGAGAAAATTGAAATTTGCTTCGATTATCTTAACAGTGAACTTTCCAAATTGAATCAGGGAATAAAGATAGGTAATCATTTAAAATTACACGTATCTGAAGCTACATACGATTCTTTCGAAAAATCCAAGGATTAGTATGGGAATGGCTTCCCTCTCGGGATACTTCTATTCGTAAGGCGATGATACGGGGGACTGGTTTTAAGACCAGTTTACATCATATACGACTCAAAAAGTCGGGGACTTTCATCGAAACGTCCTCGGGTTGTAAAGAGGCCAGGGATTTTCTAAATTTTGATGGAAGTTACCTCGAAGCATAGCAAAACAAGAAATCTAAAAAACCAAAGACTTACAATAGTAATTAAACGTAAATTAATATGACGTCTGATTAAATATTCATCAATTAACTGAAGAATAAACCCACCAAAAGGACAGTTTCAGACGAAAGAAGTTTCGCCTATCGAGAATGGATCGCTGCATGCACAACGACGAATCGAAACGTCCATACAGGGGCGGACAAAATCAACGATATACAGGTACGGTCAAAAAAGCGTAAGCACAGACTTCGTTACTTAGGGGATGGATATCTTGGAACGTGTTCGCCCAGAAAGGGTGCAGTCCCTTTGAAGGAAGATAGGACCCCCGGATTGATCCCAAAACCTAGCGGCGTTTTAGCAAATGAATGCTGCTCTGTCTGGACGAATGCCACGCGTCACAGCATATGATTGACGACACGGTTGCAGACGTAAAATCGCGTTTAAAAATAATTAGCAATTATCTTTCCTCCTCCTGACAAGTACTGATATAAGATATGTCGGAAGATGTACAATTTTTTCGACTAACCTGGTATCTGTTGAGGATCTTGCTGACGCAGCCATGGGACACCCTCAATTGTCTGGAGATGACGCAAGGTCGAACACCGGCAGCTGCCATTTCTACGATTTTCAGGCGGATGTGGTTGGGTAACGGTCTACCGTTGATAAAGACGCCACCTAATTGATTTACTCTTCCTTGTCCTGAAACAATAGGGAATAATAATAATAATAATAATAATAATGTTTATTGCTCAACAAACATACAATCCAATTACATGCAATGCTTAATAATAAGTAAATTGTGTAAATTGGGCTGACTTACGTGCAAGGCGCGACATTAAAATTCGGAAGAATGGCAGCGTCAGTTCGGTTTACATAATTTATCACGCACTCATTTGTCGTACCCTAATATTAAGGGAGACGCAATTACAATGTAAGAAATACTAACTAATGTATTTTACTCATTGTCAGCTATTCTACGATTATTAAAATTATTGAAAAAAAAAGAAATTAATGTCTTCGTGAGTGATCGATCACATCCTATAGATCGGTGACTTTAGTATTATATTCGTTTGCGTTTGCTCGTGGAACGAAAACAGTTAAACATTTCAATAATTTTGGAGCATCGATTCTATCGTTAAGCAAATTATATAATAAGAATGAAACGAACGAGTCTAATAAAAAAAATAATAGAAGCCAAAACTAACAATAAAAGGAACAAAGGAAAGACCAAGATAGAATAAACGATCTTCGGACAAGAGCGACGGAAGATCATAGAGGAAATGAGAAAAATGACCTGACACTATGGAAAGGATGGATTACAACGTCGCAAGATTCAGAGATAATCCGACGCTGAAAGGCATCAGGATTTACGAGAAGAAGAAGAAGAAGAAGGAGTATTTTTTGTTCCTGTTTCTTTGTTGCTGAACAAACTTCCGAAGCATAAGGGAGCTATCCTTTTGAAGACCTCAGTTTTTGGTTCCTCTTGGGTATCCCTTTTTTAATGCTATAAAATAGTCTGCCCGCTGCTTCATTTCTTCTTTTTTAACTCCTCATCGAATCTTCCATCCCTCCAGCCAAAATTGTGAATATATACGTACATTTAGTTTCAATGTATAGCATGAAGAGCCATCTGTATTCGTACAGCGAAAATGTTATTTTATTCCAGCACAGTCCTTTCAGATTGTTGTAGTAGTATTGGCGCAAATCGAGTAACTAGTCATGAATTTCCGAAATGCACATTCTCATCTGATCTCTCTTCCGATGTATCGTTCACATACCTACCGCTTTTATCTTTTTCAAACAACGATGACGATGTTACCATGCTCACGTCTTTCCGCTTTCTTTTTCTTCTCCGTTTTCGCTTCTCCTTTTGCCTTGTCAGGGCGTCGGAAATCTCGAGTTTCCCTGAATTTATTCTTTTGAATTCTATCGACTTGGCATTCTTTTCGCGTTATTCCTTATTCTGTTCCTTTGCAGATTGCTTTTTTCCAACGTAAGTGTTTCGTCTAATTGTAAAAACCCTTTTGTACCCATTTCATAGGTTTAAGGGAGGTAGTTTCCATGCATTTGCATACGAACTCTACCCGTTCTTTCCTGTTTCTTTCCAGTTTCTTTACGGTGGTCCAGTAGAATCTTTTTCCCTTAATATTCCTGCTCTTTGGTCATTCCAGATCTATTTTTGGAAGCCTCTTTTCCTGTTGCTTTTCACCTCCATTACCCCATACACTTCTTACTAGTCTTATCTTTTTCTTGCGAATCAAGTGCCCGAACCACCTTAACTGTTGTTCCTCGATCCTTTTACTTACTGCTTTCACGACCAGCTCTTATCTGATGTCATCGTCCCTTATTTTATCTCTTCTTGTTACGTCCTTAACTTTTCTGAGGTATTTCGTTTCTACTGTCCGGATTCTACTTCTTTGTGCTTTAGTTAACGTCCAGCTTTCACGAAGAACTGCAGGAGGGTTACTTCCAGCAGGATGGTGCTACACCACGTACAGCATATGCTGCTTTAAATTATTTAAGAGGATTTTTCGATGAAAGATTAATCAGCGAGGGTCGTTGGCCAGCAAATTCCCCAGATTTGACTCGGCTAGATTTCTTTTTCTTTGAATATTTGAAAAAAACAAAAGTCTTTGGCCACGGACTGTACACTTTGGAGGAACTGTGGCACTCAATAACAGAAGCAATACGTAACATAAATGTGGACATATTACAAAATGTGCTGGCCAATATGAGGAGGAGGTGTAGATTTATGTTTACAAGCCGATGGTGGTCATTTTGAACACTTATTGTATAGTGATTTTTACCGTTTATTTGGAATAGTATGTGCAAATTGTCTTTAACTACAACATATGGTAATTTTGAAAGTCTCAAATATCGTTTTTTCTCCTTACATAGCACGTTCAGTAATTTGTTTCGGAGAACTGTCAAATCATTGTCAAATTATGTTCAATGTCCAAGCAAACCGATACCAATTACTCATTGTTGCCAATCTAAATTTCTTCTTCTCCCTATTATCACTTGACTTTGCTCATTCCGTAATTGCTTAGTTTTCTTGCGTATTTCTTTCTATTATGTCGTCCACGATTGGTATGAAGAGTGCTGGGCTTTGTACTCCACCTCGACGCAACTATTTCCTTACTAAAAAGAGTTTCAGCTTCTCGGTTTTTATATCTAACATGGTTCTATGTTTTAGTACATAGACTCTAATTGTAACGTTATAATCAATGGTCTGATTAATTCATTTGCTGACGTAACGAATTTGTCTTTTTTTGCTACAGCTATAACGTTTGTTATATATTCTCTTCCGGTGTCAAAACTTATTTTTGACGAATGACGTCACTTAGAAGTTGTACTCAATCGAGCTACAGCTACGTAATTTCTTATGACATTCGAAACATCCCTCGTATCTTCGAATTGGCGGCGATTTCTCCGGAAATTTCCGCAAAATATGTTTTAGAAAAAAGGCGCGTATTTAGAACGTATCAATCAAACGCGGCAAAAAACGTATGTTCCTGTATCGTTATCTTTGCGGTCCAGGGCTAGAGAGAGAGAGAGGAGAGAGAGAGAAAGTAAAAAATTAATTAGAGACATTAACATGTATCCTATGTGTAAGGCGTAGGAAGCGAAACGCGTATATCGAATACAGTAATAAACAACGTTTAATAACACGATGGTTTTCTATTTATTCGTGCGGTTTCGTTCTTTCTATATTAAAACCGGGGAGAAAACTAGGAAATAAAGGGGAAGCGGCCGCCGTAATACCCGCTTTGCTTTCGAAAAATAAAATTAACAACCGAAATCGGTTTTCCTTCGTTACCACTAACTAGTCTGAGGTACAACGTATCTGTACCGGACGTGCCGGTTTCTCCTCAATACGAATCTTTTGTCGATTCGTAGACCGCATTAAATAATTTATTTTCCCGATTAAACTCGTCGAAAAGAAGCGTTAAAAGCTCTTCTACGCAACGGGATTCTTTCGGTCAGATCTGGGACGATTTAAAGTCGATCGTCACGATTGTACGATGACATCCATTCGCGATTTATTCTTCGTCATATTCATTCGCGATTAATAAGTCGTCGTTCGAGGCGAAAGATGCGTCAAATAGACCGTGAAATCGGTATTTTCAGCTAACGATGCGGTGCGACGCGGTTTTGCGTACCTGTACGTCGCGCGTACGTACGTGTTGCGGTGACGCGGCCGCAAGAAGCGAAAAAATGAACGAACGTAACTCGGAAAAACGATAGAAATTGAATAGATTAACGTTTATGGAGTAGTTCGTGCAGATATTAAACGGGCCGGCTAATATACGTATATTACAAATAGTTTAATTGGATGGCGATTTGCATAAAATACAGCGCGTAACGCAGCCGCCGCTTCCCATCGTGGTGGCCGATTTTTCCGTGTTCGTGCGGTCTGCGGCATAAACGAACGAACTCGATTCCCTATTATTGCGCGTTGTTATTATTTTCACTTATTAGCGCGAATTAGATAAATAAGGAAGCGGTTTATATGTATAGGTACACCATATAAATCGTTTCCTTATTTTTCTCATTTACATTAGGCACACACTGTATATGCTATACAGTGTGTGGCACATACTGTATAGATCGTACAGTGTATGCCCAGATGAACTAAACAAGAGATACAGTATATTGTTGATGAAACATGGTTTTCTAATTTCAAATGAATAATAAAAATTGTTTTAACCTGAGAAACAGTTACCATATCAGAACGCTGGATAAATTTAAACATATTTCATACGAATCATAAGCGATCAAACATTACTCCGGGCCTGACGGGCCCGGTTTATACCTTCCTAGAGTTCGTATTCGTTTTAGTTCTTTTTCTTCTCATTAAGATTTTATTATTTTCTTCAAAATACAAAAGTTCACGTCAATTTATGAAGATTTATGTTGAGTTGCGCTCGACTGTTTCTAATGATACGTTTTATATATAACCAGAACCTAACTTAGTTTAGTTATTTTCTTATAGTAAGAAGTGTGTACTTTAGGTTTCATTATAAGTAAAAGGACATATTATTATAACATTCGTTGCATTTATTCCCCGTTTCTGCATGTAAATTCCACACTACTGAGATATATTTTATTTTATGTTATCGTTATATTCCATTTATTTAGTGTAATTTAATTTTTTTGTACTTTTCATGGATTTCTCTTTTTCGATTTGAGCTTGGATTATTTATTTCATTATACTTGATAGTTGAGCTTTAATTTTATTGTTACCCGTAATTGCGATTTATCCTGTTGGTAAATGTATTACTATCGAAGTGAAAACTTCTTTAACACGGTTGTGATTGATTTGAAACTCGACGAAACGAAAAAGCGACACTAAAAGAAACAAAAATATACATCTATGGAATCTAACTATAACTAAATTTATTTAAAATAACGATTTTTCCCATCACTACTTGCTTTGGTCAAAGCGTTCTGTGTGTATGTTTATACCTGTGTTAGTACGTGCGTGCGCGCCTGCGTATTACAAAGTTTTGATAGCAATATTATAATAAATATACCCTATAATTATCCCATTCCTGATACTGCATTCGTCTCATTCTCTTGCAGTTTAGTTTTCTGAAGGTTCCATTTCTACAGCGTGTGAAGTGCACACATAATTTTTTTTTTATTCTTACTGATTAAGATTTAAGAAAAAATTGAGAAAAACAAAACCAAATGACATACATGACAACTGACAACACACGAATGACAACGCAATTAGCCACACTGTGTGTACACAGTCTGTCTTCAGGTAAACTAAACAAGAGGGGAAGAATATGCAACTTGACCAACCAACTTAACCAAAATGTCATTCTTTATAAAAGAATGTTCTGGTTGTCTCAAACCCAGCCATTCCAAAAATAAAAATTAAATATTCCCTTCAGCAGCCGAGGAAATTAAGTAAACGAGCAGATAAAACTCCTTGAGTTAAAGAGAAACATTCTTCATAAACATTGTAAGTCATATTTTAGCAGAAGCACTGGCTGTACACGTGAGAACTTAAATTTAAAGATTATTATTTATTATTAAAAAATATTGGGGATTGCTAGCAATACTCAATAATTTTGCCATCCTTAAATTTAAGTCTAAAATTGTAAGTCATATCTTCAGTGACAGAATTTCCCGCTTCAGTAAACTTTTGTTTTAAAATTTCCATGTTGACATCCAAATTATGAACATGCTATTTAGTGCATTTAATCGCGCCTTTATTTCGTTATTTTTGACCGCGCCTGTATAGATGTTTCGTTTCGTAGTTGTACACGCAACGATCCACTTTTAGTGATGGCGAATCTACGAACTACACACGTTTAATTTCATCCATTTTTAAATACAGTAATTCCCAACTGTACTGTGTTCTTAATATCGTTTCTTCGCACGATATCATTCCTTTTTCCATGTAGTTAATTATGGCAATTATTTGGGATTACCTCGGATATTTCGTTGATCAAAGTTTTAAAAAACCTATTTTAAACACATCCCGTTTGAAGTTACTTTGGCTTCGGAAAATTTCCGGATGTGGTTGACGAGGCTTTTTCGAGTTTTCTTGGCTTGTAATGATCCGTAGGTATCGTCCATTTTGAAACCCTACGTTTTCGTGGAACGGCCTGTTAATTACCGGGATTTTCCTGGGTCAACTTCTTCAGATTATACGTTTTTTTCCCTGGATATTTCGTTGATCAAAGTTTTAATGTTTATGCATATAAATGGTTTCCTTTTTTATCTAACTTCACCACTAGTACCACTACAATCCAGTGGTACGACTATTAAATTATTTTGAAACCTACAAAGTCTTTTGATTTAATTCATCCGTTCTGAAGTTTCAACGAGTGATTCCCGCGTCAATCAATTACACTGTATATACATACAGTGTCTGCCCAGATAAACTGAACAAGAGGGAAAACAGAATAATTTGTAACTCGTTCCAATTCCAGTAAGTTCTGATATTGAAACTACATCTACAAGCAAATTAGAGAAGAATATTATATCATAGAAATATAGAAGCAGCTAAAGAATTTCTTACAATGTACAGAAAAGGCGACTCGTATTGTAGGAATTTTAATATTGTTAGGTTTTGACAGGGATGGTAACTAACTTCAGAGAGTTGATAGAGAAAGTGAAAGTGACTGGTAACGAAATTGTAATGTAAAATAGCATTATTAAATTAAATCGCTAGTAAACATTTAGAGGTGTATTTCCTTAGAGAAAGATATCAGTATTATCAAGGAAAATGTTACCAATATAGCGAGCCTTGTATATAAGGAGGTGTCAAAATTGTTGGCCCAAAAGTTCAAGGCGATGGATCCTCAAGAACGGCATCTCAACCTTGATTTGATTTCCGTTTTTGACTTCTAAATAGAAAAATTTGATGACAGCTCGAATTTCGTTTTTATCCATAATTGAAATAGCGGAAAGTTGACTTAAAGTTGACTACTTGACTTAAACGCTTGTCAAAACCATTCTATTTGACAGTTCGATTGATATGAAAGAGTTGCCAACACAACGACGTAAAGTATTTGCAGAAATAGCATCCCCCTAATATCGATTCGTAAAACTTGTCAATCTACGCTCGTAGATATAACTTACATAACGAATAAATAAACGAATAACGCTTTTACCACAGCATTCTATACGTTTACATATTTTATTCGTTTAATTTTCATTAGTTTTCCAAGCTTGGTGCGCGTTTCCAACATACTTACATATTAGATAGATGCGATTTTTTGCCCGCTAATTATGTAATACAATAAACCTCATAATGTGATATAAACTGATCGAAAAACATTCCTGCCGGTCTCTTTTTTCTGCTATCCACACTTTTACGTATTGGTTTCCTATTAGTTACTGCCATGTCATGGATTTATTAAGTTTTTCTTCACATTATTACCTACTCACGACGCTAATTAAATGCATGAGACACTTACATAAATTACCATATTGTATATGTATGTACGGATTGGAAACGTTAAAAGTATAATACAACGACGCGAATTTGTTTATCAGTTGACGCCCGGTTATATTAAATTAAAGATATAAATATAAATAAATTATATAATATCAAAAGTGAATTGCTATATTCGAGAACAACAAAAAAGAAGGAATAAAAGTTATGGAATTTTGTAGAATTTTCTTATCGCACATTCCGATTTGTACTGGGCTTTAATTTCTATGGAAGTGACAAAGTTATAAATTATAAATGGCGTTAAAGGAAAGCACAATAAAAAGAAAACGGTGTCGTATCATCTCGATCCTTTTTGCAAAAGTATTTTTATAAATTACGGCGGTAACAGAACTCGAAAAACTATGCGTTGGAACAGGAAATAGGGCATAAATGGGAATTTTGTGATAGGCTAAACAAATATAAAAGCACAATAAAAAGAAACCGGTGTGATATCATCCCAATCCTTTTGCAAACGTAATTTTCACCGCAAAACAATTAATTGTTAACTACAACCGACTACGAGAGATGTTTCCAAAGTCTATCATTTTTCGCTACTCATTTCATGCTCAAAAACTTCTTTCTTTCTCTATAAAAGAAAACAGACAGAACGATTAACACGACTATCCGTAGGATACGTGCGTAGCTTGATCACCTTTACTTTGATAGTTTTTGCCCAAGTCACTTAATGTAACAGTAGCGATAATTAAATGAAGTTTATGACGATCGAGACGGCGTGAAAACATTAAAAACAGCAATCCCGGGCAGGCGGTAATTATTTTATGCATTAAGTGAAAGTATTGGGTAAATAATGAATTTATTTCCAACGAAACGAAAACGGCATGAAAGAATAATTATATTTAAATCGGCCAGTCGAGCAGTAAGTGTTGAAGTTATATCAGACTTCGAGGTTGATATTATAAGGATTATATGTATTTTTTTTGTGAAATGCTCGAGTTTTCCTTGCTTGTTATGATATTGGAAGTGATAAGATTAAGCACCTTATTAAGCACCATTTTACCTCGAAAACTACAACCAATGAAGGATGTTTTAAACTAATTTAGGCGATAATTGCCTCCGCATCCACCTTATTCGCCAGATCTGGCTCCTAGTGATTCTCGTTTGTTGCCAAATTCGAAAAAGCCACTACAACCTGTTCGATTTGAGCCCTTAAATGACTGGAAAGAATCCGAAAAAGTTCTGTGAGGACGGTTTAAAAAAGTTAGTTTCACCTTGAGATAAGTGTATTCAATGTAAATGAAGATTAGGTTGAAAAACTACGTTGTAATTTTCATCAAAATTTACGAAATAAATAAATTCTAACCTAATTCATAGAACTTACAAAACAACCCTCGTAGATACCGGATCTTTCAATGTGTTAGCAGCGAACGTGACCAAGACAAAAGATTGCACTGTTGGCTCCACTGTTCTACTAAAAGTTCCCACCATTTTTAATTCATAACCTCTAAATATGACATTTCCTAGTAAGACTTGGAAGTGCTACCAATCTATGTATAAGTTCTGCCAATCAATTTAACAGCAGTCACGTGCATTGTAAACAATCTCGAATTCACTGGCATTATTATATCAAGATTACATCGTTGGCTCCACTGTCTTGGTAAAAGTCCTCACCATTTTATTTTAGTTTAATTCATAATCTTTAAATATGACATTTCCTGGTAAGTTTTGAAGTGCTACCAATCTATAAGTTAGGTCAACCAATTTAACAGCAGTCTCGCGACTTTTAAACAATCTCGAATTCACTGGCATTATTATATCAAGATAGCACAATTGGCTCCACTGTCTTAGTAAAAGTCAAAGTCCCAATCATTTTAATTTAGTTTCATTGATAACCTTTAAATATGACATGTCCTAGTAAGTTTGGAAGTGTTACCAATCAATCAAGTTATGCCAACTCATTTGACGATAGAAGTCACGTGTTTTCCAAGCAATCTTGAATTCCTTGCATTATTGTACCAAGAAAATAAATTACGCCGAACATTCTTAATTTTTTGTTTGTTTGTGTAACTTTTAACATTTCTTATATGTATTTCCATATAAAACTGCGTTCTGCAGTATTATTTATTGTTCTGTGCAAGGACCTGCATTGTTAAGGTAAAATTATGATTGTACTGCCCTTTTCTTTGGTGTAATTATTTAGCGTTAACAAAAGTTTGAAGTACTTGTTCTTTTTTTTTTTGTTAAATAGAAAATGCCCGGGTAAAGATTTAATCCAAGAACTAGAAACCGCTATACAAGCCCTTTTAGGGTCGAATAAGCATTCGCAACGGAAAATTACAAAATTAGAGAAAGTAGGCCGTAAATAACAAAGTTCCTACAGTAAAAACAATTAAAACCTTCAGAAGAAAAGGACATAGACATTTCGACTAGAACTATCAGGGGTTAGACTATACGAAAATGGGTAGCAGACCTGTTCAAAAGTCCTCGTTTAGCGGGTGAGAAATGACGTTTGCTCATCTTAATTTTGCAAGAGAATATGAACTTCTTACAGGAAAAGGATCGAAAAAGTTCCACAACTTAATAGAATAATTTTGATTAAATCAATGTTTGTGTCATTAACCACGTTTTCATTCTGTATGTTAGATCGGCGATCGCAATTTGTCCGCAGACTACCTGGCGAACGACTCACATAGTCCGTAGTTCTTCGAACGAAAATGTACGTTTTTGCAAAATTTACGTCTGTCGAGTATTTTCATCGAAGACAAGAGCGATCAAGAAAAAGAAGTATGTAGTCTCTTGCACATTTTCGTGGATAAGAAGAAAATAGGCAAGGAATAGAAAAAATGAGACAGGAAGGAAAGATGAAGGTAAAGAAATGAGAAAAAGAAGAAGAAACGATCGAAAAGAAAGAAACGAAACGAAGAAAAGAACAAATGTACGAAAAATAAATAAGAAAAGGAAAGACGATTTTGAAAAAAAGAAAATGGGACGAGAAATGTTTATGTATCGTCCTTTGATACCCACGTTTTCAGTTTTCGCGGGATTTAGAATTCCACAGTCTTAGAATCCCTAGAGAATCTGGCAGAAGAGTCAACGAAACGGCGATATTAAATAATGAGACGTAAGAAAAATTCGAAAGAAGTTCCTGTTGGAACAGGAAACATGTGTAAATGAGAATTTGAGGTAGATGATACAGAAAAGGTGCAGTAAATGAAAGAAAACTAAGAAAAGAGAAGGAGTAATTAAAATAAAATATTTGTAAGGTAAATTGCAAAAGGGAGAAAATAAGAAATAATAGTACAATAAGGAGGAAAGGAATTTGTTATAGGGAAACAACAAGTTAAAATTGATGGAAGGAAAAAGAAACTGATGAAAGTGAGCGAACGAGGGTAAGGCACGAGAAGATTTTGGAAACAAACTAACTACACAATACAAAGATAATCAGACATTATTTTATAGGGTCAATAAAAAGCAAAGAGAAAACACAAAGATCAAAAGAAAAAATTAAAAGGGACGGAGAAAATATATTAATAAAGGAAGATAAAATAATAGCAAGATGTTAGCATCGATAATGTCTTTCTTGTGTTTCTTCTTCTTCTACTTCGATTTTCCTTTTGCCCTGTCAGGGCATTGCAACTTCTTCTTCTTCTTCTCTCAGCGTCGGATTCTGTCAGGGCGTCGGAACTTTCTCATGTTTAAAAGTAGAAATAAAAGAAAAAAAAGACAATTGAGATTTTTAGTTCTTCTTCTTCTTCTTCACCTTTATCCTGATGCCTTTCCAAGCGTCGGATCTTTTCTTACTTCAAATTTACTTACATTTTCAATATGTAGACGGATGTTTGTTAGAACTAACATTTCTTATGAAATTGAGGGAAAAAGAACTGTCTGTGTGTGTTGATTGAAAGAGCAAGAAATTGAAGATAATATGCATCAAAGTTTCACTGTCCATACTGCTTGAGCTTCTTCAGAATGCAGTTTCAAAATTTTCGTTGAAGTTCACTTGCTTTCGCTGCAATTCTCTTCAGAATTCACCTTTCTCAGTTGAAATAAGTTTTCCTCTTGGACTTTAGCAACGCCGATAGAAGAGGACAATGATTAAATAAGTAAGTAGAAAAATTCGAAAGGAGTTCAGTTGTTTTCGCTGAAATTCTTTACAGAATCCAACTTTTTCAGTTGAAATAACTTTTCCTCCTCGACATTAACAACGCCAATAGAAGAGGACAAAGATTAAGTAAGTAAGTAGCAAAATTCGAACCGAATTCATTCGTGTTCGCTGGTATTTGTTTCAGCATTCAACTTTTTTAGTCGAAATATGTTCTCCTCTAGGACTCCAGCAACGCTGATAGAAGAGGACAAGGACTAAGTAAGCAAAATTCGAAAGGAGTTCGTTCGTTTCCGTTGAAATTCTTTTCAGAATTCAACTTTTTCACTTGACGTAAGTGTTCCTCCTGAATCCGGGCAACGCCAATAGAAGAGGACAAAGAATTATGGAAGCAAGTAAATAAGTTTTCCTCTTACCTTGAAACGGATATCCTGAAAAGCATGGCCTGTGCATAATTCCAAAATTGCCAGTAACTGTCATCTCGGGTTCCTTGACGAAAAACACATTAAGCTTCTTTTGTTTTCTTCGTCGTTGTTTCCTCCCACACTCGCTTTTCCTCTATTTTCCGATTTCGACGATAGTCAACTTTTTCTTTCCTTTTCCCTACTACCCGACGCGCGGTAACAGAAGAAAAGAACACTATCACTTTTCACAACGTATCACTTCTTCGTCTTCTTCTTTTTCTTTAGTATTTTTTTGTGGGTTTCGAAACGCGCGAAGATTCGCGCCCTGATTATCGACGGTCCCCTTCGAAGAGAAGGACGGAAGTAAGAAGCGCAAACAGACGACGACGACGACAATGTAAGAAAGGAACTGTCAAAATAGAAAGTCTTTAAGTATATGGACCGTGGTCCAGGCGACTTGATCTACAGCGGCGCACTGAAAATATTTTGACTTGGAAGTGATGTTTAGTGTTTGTTCGGTTGGCTCCTCCTATCGACGGCCACTCCCCATCCTACTCGGTGTGCTCTCGGCGTATTTTTCAGCGCGGTGCTTTTAGGGATCAAATTCCCCTGTTTCGACGTCGTCAGCCCCATCGGCTCCGAAAACGAGCGAGGGGACGAAATACGTAACTTTAAGCGGAACAAGAGAGAGTGAGAGAGGTGGTTTGTGGGCGCTAGCCATCCTTGCTTCTTCTGGTCGTATTTATTTCAGGTGTGTGTGTATGTAATTGAAGACAAATAAAGTTCCGATTTCGTCGTAGCCACCTGTATGTTTGTCCCCTAATAATACACCCGTTCGGTTTCGAATTATGTGAAGGCGAGAAGCCCCGGATACCTCGATTGGTGTCGATTTGGGGATTACAAATGGGGGCGAGGCTTGGCCATTGTGTTGTTGCCGATTGATTTATTAGTTTTTGGAAATTACACTCGGAGTATCCGTTTTCTATATAGGTAGTCGCGTTCGAGGGTGTAATATGTATTAGGTTTTTGAATTTATCGGTTGGTATTATTTGTCCTGTTTGCACCGTTCTTGTGACGCGATATTTGATTAATTGATCTATTCGCGGGGAATCGAAGGGATTGTCAGTTTTAATCCTACTCTTTCGAAAAACCGACTTCCTTTTCGATTCGTTTTCTTAGAGGAATGGAAATTATATTATTGTCACCTACTCGAAGGTGAATTGTGATGAATTGTCTGATGAGATTTGTGCGTCATTTCCCGAACAAAATTTTCTTTTTTGGGTGGTGGTAACGATGGAATTGAAATGCATATGAACAAAGGGCACTGACCGAGAATATATCGCCAGAAAATCAAACCCCCAACTACCAGGTTGGTTATCAGACTTTGACACGACTTCGTGAAGTTGTATCAATGTACAAATTGATGAGATTTGTACGTCATTTCCCGCACAAAATTTTCCTTTTGGGGGCGAATTTGAACTCGATGATAACGACAATATTGAAATCAATATGAAGAAGGGGCACTGATCCAGAATATTTCAAAAGAAAATCAAACCCCTAACTATAAGGTTGGTTATCAGACTTTGAAACGACTGCATGAAGTTGTATCAATGTTCAAATTGATGAGACTTGTGCGTCATTTCTCGGACGAAATTATCCTTTTAGAACGACGGAATTTAAATCGATATGAACAAGGGGCACTGATCGAGAACATATCGAAAGAAAATCAAACCTCCAACTTTCTATACAATGTTGCTAGCAGCCTACTTGATCAAAATGTAAAAAAGTTAATTTTACTGCTATTTTTTATTCAATCATAGGTTGTCGAATATCGTTGAAAAGGGAAAATTCTATACAATAACCTGAGAATCTAATATGGCGGGCATTTAACTTAAGGTACGAGTACCTCAAAAGCAGCCACCTTGAATTTTTGCTCGACATGAACTTTTTTCGTATGTCTTATATATCTTTACGAAGATATTTGATATACAAGAAAATTACAGTTTTCTGTTGTTTTTTCTTAACTTTTTCAAACAGATCTTAAATTAATATATAAAGCTGACAAATATGTTCGATTTAACCAAAACTCCTTCTTCGATAATAACAAAATTACCCATGCAGTATCATTCGATCTGGGACACACGGTATGTGTATTTAGTTTAGTACGAAATATATGGTAATAATAACAATAATAATAATAATATTGTAAAGCAAAGAGTTCCCTTTAATTTCGATTGTTTATAAATAAAAGTAACACTTAATCTTCTCGACACGTTTATTCGCTTACCTTCTGCGTATAACATAATAATCATACCTAACTTCTGTCATAACTAACTTCAATTCGTAATTCCCTACCAAGTTGGTATGCATGGCCAACTTAAAATTACGCGGCAAATTTAAATTTAAATTTCTGAATACTGCAATGTAAACAGAGGGGTGTGATTTCTCTATTCTTCACATTGTCTACTGGATTGTAGACTCTCCGTTGGATATGGTTTCAGTATGGTAATAAACATTGAATCAAAATCCCCCGCAGTATGCCATGAGATCGATTGATTGGTTGTATGTCTTTATAAATGGTTGTTTTTCTCTTTTCTGTCATGGTAATTTTTGCCATACGACTTACTTTTCCAATTGTTGTATGTCAAGGCTGAATGGAGAAATAAACATGAAAGGAAGAAAGAAAGAAACAAAGAAAGAAAGTGTAGTATTCAGAAGTTTGAATTTAAATTTGCCGCGTAATTTTAAGTTGGCGATACTGACCAGGTTGGTAGAGAACGACGAAGTGTAGTTAGTCATGAGAGAAGTTATGTACAGATTATGTTGAAGATTATGTTATGAAGACGAGTGAATAAACGTGTTATGTGTTATGTTATTTTTATATAGAATCGAACAACATTACGAATAAAAGAAGAACATATTTATATTCTCCTTCTACAAAAGAAAGAAAGAAAGATGTCAAAGTTAAAGTCTGTGGAAAGCTTTCCGACTAATTTTAGTTCGGGAGAGGGCGTTAAAATTAGAACAATATGAAGTTAGTTTCGAGGTAAACTTGAAGACAAACTTCGATCCTGAAAAGATGGCCTTCGAAGAAGCTTTTATAATTTCAAAAACTCTTTTTCTTAACTTCATTTCAATCTACGATGAGCTTTTATACTAAATTCGTAGGAATATTCACTTTAATGTCAATATAATTATAATAGATCAAAGAATTATTTAGATCAAAGTTAGAATTTGTGGAACGCATTCAGCCTAATTTTACCTCGGAAGAGGACGTTAAAATTAGAACAACCTGAAATTAGTTGTAGGTAAACTTAAAAACTAAAACACAACTAAAGAAAGAATCATATCGAGTTGTAGTTTAAAAGAATAACAGGCTTTCCAATTTTTCAACTGTGGATGTGGAATCACGCTTACCATGCATAGTCATTTCGTCTCATATTCGGTAAGGGAGTTTCGAACTTGAACTGCAATGAGATATTTTTGCTTACATTGGGTCAATTGAATTGTTCGACTTCGATTATTTTGTCTTCAACGTTGTTTTCTAAAAGAAACTCAGGACTTTGTAAATGCTTTGATATAGAAATAACGAAGACACAGAAATTGCTAAATATGTCCATTAACATTTTCATGGTTTGATGGTTTAGATTATCCACCACTTCCAGAATAATTTTGTTTTACGTCCTCCGCTTTGTTTCTCTATTCTTCTTCTTGGATCTTCATGATTTGTATGCAAGAGATCTTTTTATAATTTTTGCACTTATACCCATTATTATGGAAGCATGGATTTCTTGGTCAACTGTTCCAGTCTTCGGACGAAGCAGTGGATGCTTTGGAAATGTCAATTTTGATTACACCAACTGAACATTGAAGTAACTGCTTTAACATTTCTTGTGGACAAAGCTTCGAAACACAAGAAAGCACTTTCTGTTGAGCTACTGTTTCTCTTACGATTGGTACGAAGCACTTAAACGGCGATTCTCGTATATCGTACAAGCCTCAAATGTTTACATCTCCTTGCTATCTGTAAATACTTCTACCTATGTATACGTAATTGTTCCGTATTTGTTGCAAAAAGTAAAAGCTAATTGCTACCAATAAACCTCTCTCCTATTGTCGAGAAATTCTATCCTCATTCCATCCCAAACGGCGCGATTGAAAAAGTCGAAAAGGACGAACGCAATAAACTTTACTACTTCTACTAATCGGGAATATTTCAAAAGCCCTGCTCGAAGATGAGCGATAATTTTATACCGTATTATTACGAGGCGTCCTCGAGCGCCCAATTTGCTCGGGTCTGTCCGCGGGGCGTGCTGCACGCTGCGAAAATTTCGCCCCCGTCGTCCGAGACCATTCGGTAGCTGGAAGCTGAGAGCAAAATGCAATGTCGAAGGTCCGCATAAATTGCTCCGGCGAGGATTGGGTGCGTCGTCGAAGACGTAAATATTTGACAAATAGCCGAATTTTCGGACGAGGCGAGACGGAGAGGATGTTTTGCGAGGACTTTCTTTCGACACGTCGTACATTAGCGATTTGATACACGCAGTTGCGATTCTTCGCGCGCACACACAAAAGGGGAAAAGAGGTACGAGAGGATGGTGAGAAGTCGATGGATGTCGAAACATTTGGCGAATGCGTGGGACGCGAGGCGAATGAGGAAAATTACAGTTGATGAAGGTTTGCGTATATGGGCGAATTCTGCTCGTGTATAAGAAATTGTGTTGGTGGTGGTAATGTCATTTTTGTCATCATTTTGGGGGATTTTAGGATGTCGACATCTTATTACCGTTATCGTTTTTATTTAGTTCGTTTCCACCTTTATTATGGTTCTTTTCTTGCTTCTTCTTAGATGTCAAAAGTTGGTGTTTGTGCATACACCTTGCAGAAATGCAGTGGATAGCAAGTACCCCGACTAAATTCAATATATCTTCGTAATGTTTTCTTCTTCGTCTTCTTCTTATTCTCCTTTGAATGGATTCTAATATGGCCTTTCTTATTTAAATGGAAAGAAACCTAGGAAATAGGAAATAAGGAGCGGACCACTTCTCTGCAGAAATAAACAATGAGAAGATGAAGAATCGAGAAACTTCAAAGAAAGGAAGTATGTTATGCGGTTATGAAGTATTACAACTTGAAAAGTACTACAAGAAAGATATAAATGAAGGTTATTAAAAAGAAATAAACTAGGGATTTGAATTCGGAGGAAACCCCGATAATATGTTACACGGGAAAAGTTAAAAAGAAATAACTGTAAACTTTTACACACGAAGAATGTGCACAGATTTTAAAGAAGTCAGATAGGAATAGGAACAGGGAAAAAGGAATGTCATGATAAGCGGTGAAAAAGACAAAAATCAGAGAGAGGAGGAATACAAAAAGGAAAACTAGTGAAGGAAGCAGTTGAGAAAGCCTAAGGGAAAAATTAAGGACAACTTTCGAAACGAATCGGGAGATGAAATTGAAGAAAATGATAAATACCACGGTAAAACGATGAAATCAAAGCGTACGATGAAAATCGAAAAAGAACATGGCAGAAATGCTTGATAACGAAGACAAAAGGACAAACGAAAATATAAAAGTCAAACAAAAGAAATACAAAGAAAAGAAACTAGTGAAGGAAGCAGTTGAAAAAGTCTAAAGGAAAAATTAAAGACAGCTTGGGAAGCAAATCGGGAGAGAAATTTGAGGAAAATGATAAATATCGTGGTAAAACGATGAAATTAAGCGTACGATGAAAATCGGAAAGGGAACATGGCAGAAGTGCTTGATAACGAAGACAAAGCAACGTATAAAAATATTTTTATTATTATACGCTTATTCCTATTCCTACTTCCTCTTCTTCTTTTGTGTTTTCTTTTCCCTTTCATCCTGCTGCTCCATTTTTTCTCTTTCCTTTCCTATTCTTGTTTCTAGCTCACTTCTTTTGGTTTTGCTCTCGTTACCCTCTTCCTTCTTCCAGCTATTCAGCTTAGAAATTTTATCTCCATTGCATTCAAGAGTCTTCCTGCTTTTTTGCGATTCTCTCATTCGAACCGTTTTCGATGGTTCCTTCCTAATTGATGATCGTTTCCAGGTATGCGAATTTTTTCAATTTGTTCTTTCCTTGCTTCTTTTTTTCCCGTTCCTTGTGTGGTTTTTTGTTTATCCTGGTCTCTACTCTCCTTTCTGTTTCCTTTTCGTTATCCTAAGGACGTCGCCCTTTCATTGTCTTTCAATTCACTACATGTTGGTCTTATTCCTATTCTTGTTTCCTCATCTCCTTTTTGTGATTTCTTTTTCCTTACGCCTTGTTGCTCCCTATTTTCTCTTCTTTTCCTTCCTATTCTTGTTTCTCACTCACTTCTGCTTGTTTTTCTTAATCTTCTTCTAGTTTTGCTTTCGTTACATCTTTCTTCTTCCAGCTAATGATACAGGTACTTATTTTTGTTTTTTCTTACTCTGATGTTTTTTGTTTAACGATAAGTTTCGTTTTCTAATTCTTCCATTTTCCGCTTGTTTTCATTTCTTTTACTCCTAGTCCCTTAATCATTCTCTTCTTCCTGTTCTGTTTCTGCACGTTCCCACTCTTCCCTCTACTTGATCTTCCTTTCCCCCTCGTTTTTATTGTGCTTGTCTGTTGGTTTTCTATTTTCCCTCTGTCTGTTCCACTTACTTCGGTATTTTTCTCGTAAAAATAAGTTTCGTTTTCTTATTCTTCCGTTTTCTCATTGTTTCTGCGAAATTTCTTTTGATTCTCTTGTTCACCATGTTCTAGTTCTGCTTGTTTTTATTTTTCTACTTGAATTTCCCTTCCGACTAATTCCTCTACTGCCTGTTTTTTCTTTTCTTGTTTTCCCCTTTTCCTTCCTATTCTTCTACTGGCTTTGGTGTCTTTCTCTCTAATATTCGGTTTCTTATGTGCTTGTTTCCTACTGATTCTTTTCATTTCTTCCTCTTCATCCTTTGATCACCGTTTCCTTCCTGTTCTGTTTCTGTTTGTTCTTATCTCTACATTACCACTAGTTTTTCTTCTCGTTCTATTTCCTTCCGTTCCATCTTTTGCAGTTCTTCTTTTTCTTCCTATTCTTCTACGTATTCTAGTGTTTTTCGCTTTGTGTTTCGTTTTTTATTCTTTTCTGTTTATCTGTTACCGCGTTTTCTCTATTTTCTATCTGCTCTTGTTTCCATCATCTTCTTTCTCTTCTGTCGGTTCTTGCCTTTTTCTTTCACTTCAGCTTTTTATTCCTATTATTCTTCTATTTGTTCTTTCTTTCCCACTAGTTCTACTTTTGCGTGTTCCTCTCCTGTTTTACTTCTTCTACTTTATTCTAGTGCCTTTCTTTTTCCTACCGCTTGTTCTGTGTGTCCTTTCCCATTAGTTCTTCTTTTCGTTCTGTTTCTAGTCAAATCTTGTATCCTCCTCACAAATTTCATCCCTATTGTTGTAAGTTTGCTTCTTCTTTGTCTTTCTGTTTTTAAAAATTAAATTTTATCTTCGTTGCATTGAAGAGACTTTCTGCTGGTTTTTTCTTTTCCTGTTTCCCCGTTTCCTTCCTATTCTTCTACTTGCCTTTGCTGTATTTCTTTCTAATGTTAGGTTTCTTCTGTTTGTTTTCATTTCTTCCTCTTCATCTTTTGATCATCCTTCCCTTCCTGTTCTGTTTCTGTTTGTTCTTCTGATTATTCTTCTACTTATTCCTCCGTTTCCACTAGCTTTTCCTTCTCATTCTATTTCTGTTTGTTCCTTCTTGTTTCTCCTATTTTTCTACGTACTGTGTTTTCTTTAGTTTTTTTCTTATTGCGATCCTCTACTTCCTGTTCTGTTGATTCTTGCCTTTTTTGCTTTCACTTCAACTTGTTATTAGTATTATTCTTCTATTTGTACTTTCTTTCCCAGTAGTTCAACTTTTGCTTATTCCTTTCCCGTTTTTACTTTTTCTTGCTATTCTTCTACTTTATTCTGGTGTCTTTCTTTTTCCTTCCCGCTTGTTCTTCCTATTTTTTCCCATTAGTTCTTTTTATTCTATTTCTAGACAAATCTTGAATGTTCCTCAAATATCTTATATCTATTGCTGTTAATTTGTTCCGTCTTTTTTCGACTTTTACCTCGTGCGGTATTTCCTCCTTGCTGATTATTCTCTGGTAAGAATGCGGAAAAATGTTTGTCAGAAAAGCGAAGAAAGCAAAAACGGGATGCCCAAAGAAGATATGCTGAAAGAACAAATCGGAAGGGAGTATGCCGCAGTGGTGAGAAAAAGAGTCTCAATGTACAGGAATAGACGATACTATCCAAATATATCTTTGCAAAAATAATACGGATTCCTCACATTCGCAAAAGATATATAGATACGTACTTATCTCCGAGATAATTCCAAAACTCTTGCCACGCCGCGATCTCATATCTCTCTCGTATCAATTCGTTCCTTTTTTGGCCGAGAATTACTCTAAATTACCCTCTAAACCGTCGCCCCAACCGGAATGCCTAAAACGAAATTGATGACGGGAAAAACGAGGGGTCCACCTAGCCACCAGAAAGCGCCGCCCCATGTCAAATTCTCGGAATTGGATTGGTAGCCGTTAGCCGGGCGATGCGAGAAATAAAAGAAAAAATATCGCGCACGTTCACGGGATACCTTTTTGTCTTTTCACGGGCCGCCGCCGATGTTACGTTTCACACGCACGCGGAGGTGGAGGTCGAATCCCCTCTCCCCCTTTCTCGATTATTAGGAGAAAATTATCTTTTATTTCGAAGATAATTTGCTTGAAACGAAAAGGAAATAAAGGCAATAAAACAAAATTTTCGGCCCAAACAATGTTCTTTTAAACAATTCGAAGAATGTAAGGAAAAGATCTCATATTTCTTGCTTCGCCGCTCGGGCGAAAGAAACATCCTCGCGTTCGGTTGAGCTAATTTCGTATCTTTGAAGATAGGATATTGTCTAATCAAAATTTCCCCTAGAAGAGATAGATATTTCCTCAACTCCAGTAGTTCTGGATCATTTCAATCCATTATAGACTATCGTGAAACTGCTGAAGACGTGATCAGAGAGGCGATTAGGGCATTGCGTCCAAAACAAAAACCCCCAAAAAAGAGAAGACTCGCATTTCCGCCCAAAATCCAAAATAGGTTGCCCAAATTGGTAAATCGAAAACTGGAAAACTTTTCGCAAAACACGTGAAAATCTGTATTCGATGGTTTCTTTGAAAAGAAAGATAAGAAACGAGAAATACTGACAAAACCTAGGAAATTAAGCCTATATGGAAAATAGTAGAGGACATCAATGACAACTTATCATTGAATAATAAAATTCAGAGGAGTGACGGTGTTATCCATCTCTTTAAGAAACTCTAGTGATCAACAATCTAGTGATAACAAAGAAAGTATATGAGACGCGAGTGACAGGAAAAAAGCGTAAATCCAGATTAACACTTTGAACATGTCAATAGATGTGGGGAGTTGGTATTAGGTATAAGTTTTGTATTAGATGTAAGTTGGTAGCCCTAGAGACTGAGGTTAAGTGTAAGAGAGGTTATATCAAAAGTGCGGTCATTAATAGATAGGACATTGCGTCTTTTTGTATACGGTCCTTTCTACCATGCAAGACAATAGATAACAAGAAAAATAACTGAAGATAGCATAGAAGACACTCAATGATAGAAATACACATTTGATTAATAGATTTAGAAAACGCTTTCGATCGTATAAGAACGGAAGACATGCGGAAAGCCCTAGAAAAGAGAAATATAGATAAAAGAACAATAGAATTAATAAAAGAGATGTATAGGAATAATACAAATACAGTAAGAATCAACAACGAATAATCTAAGGGAATTACAACAGAAATAGCGGAAACATGGAGATGTGTGCTTAGTCCGTTGTTGTTTTCCGATTTTAGTAGATAAAGCCATAAAGAATGGCAAAAACAGCACATGGAACCACTAAAAATGGGCCATTGGAAAATGAAGAAGACTAACCTGCGTGAATTGATGTTTGCGGGCGATGTGGCAATTCTAGCTGAGTCGGAAGAAGTGCTTCAAAAGAACGTGGAAATCCTAAGCAAAGAAATTACGAAGATAAACATGAAAATAAACATCGAAAAGATCAAATCAATGATAGTTGCAGGAGCAAAGAAAGGACGTAACATCAAAATCGAAGGGAGGATAATGGAACAGGTTAATGATTGCAAATATTTCGGAACAATAATTCAATGGGACGGAAAGATGGAGCAAGAAAGTATTAACTATTTGTTATTCTTCTTCCTGTTTCCTCCTCGTTCTTCTATATTCTTATTTCCTCATCTCCTTTTGTATTTTCTTCATTCTTCTTTCATTCTGCTGATCCCTTTTTTCTGTTCTTTTCCTTCCTATTCTTGTTTCTCACTCACTTCTGCTTGTTTTTCTTAATCTCCTTTTAGTTTTGCTTTCGTTACATCTTTCCTCTTCCAGCTGATGATCCAGGTACTTATTTTTATTTCCTCCTACTCTCCTGTTTCTTTTTTTGTTTAATGATAAGTTTTGTTTTGTAATACTTTTATTTTTCTACTTGTTTTCCTTCTCCTTTACTCTCCATCCTTTAACCATCATCCTCTTCTTCCTGTTCTGTTTCTGCACGTTCCGCTTAATCCTCTCCTACTTGATCTTCCTTTCGACATCGTTTTTCTTGTACTTGTTTCTTGTTTTTCTATTTTCTCTCTTCTTTGTGTTCTTCTTACTTCGGTATTTTTCTTGCAAAAATGTAAGTTTAGTTTCCTCATCGTTTCTGTTTCCGCTTGTTCTTATTTTCTACTTGTATTTCCCTTCCGACTCGTTTCTCTGCTGCTTGTTTTTTCTTTTCCTGTTTTCCCTTTTCCTTCATATTCTTCTACTTGCTTTTGGTGTCTTTCTTTCTAACGACTGCAATACTTTTCCAATAACTTACTTCTTGCTGAGAAATTTGATCTTCATTGCATTGAAGAGTCTTCCTGTTTATTTTTCTTTTCCTGTTTCCCCCTTTCCTTCCTATTCTTGTATTTGCTTTTGCTGTATGTCTGTCTAATGTTAGGTTTCTTTTATCTTTTGATCATCCTTTCCCTCCTGTTCTGTTTCTGTTTGTTCTTTTGATTATTCGTCTACTTATTCATCCGTTCCCACTAGCGTTTCTTCTCATTCTATTTCTGTTTGTTCCTTCTTTTGGTGTTCTTCTTTTTCTTCCCATTCCTCTACGTACTCTAGTGTTTTTCGTTTTGTGTTTCGTTTTCCTATTCTTTTCTGACCATTTCCTACCGCGTTTTCTCTATTTTTTTCTGTTCTTATTTCGATCCTCTTCTTTCACTTCTGTTGGTTCTTGCCTTTTTTCCATCACTTCAGCTGGTTATTCCTATTATCCTTCTATTTGTTCTTTCTTTCCCACTAGTTCTGTTTTACTTTTCCTTGCTATTCGTCTACTTTATTCTGGTGACTTTCTTTTTCCCTTCCGCTTGTTCTTCTTATCCTTTCCCACTAGTTGTTCTTTTCATTCTGTTTCTAGACAAAACTCGTAGCTTCCTCAAAAATCTCATCTCTATTGCAGTTAGTTTGTTTCTTCTTTGTCTTTCCGTTTTCGGCCAGCTTTCGTAGGCAAATGTGAATGTTGGTTTCAATACTTTCCCAATAACTTCCTTCTCGCTGAGAAAGTTTATTACCTTCATTACACTGAAGAGTCTTCCCCTTTTTGCGATTTTTTCATTAATATGGTTTCTCTCTAATTGTTGATCGTTCCCAGGTATGTATGCGAATTTTTTCAATTTATTCTTTCCTTTCTTCTTTTTGTTCTTCCCCTTCCTTTTTTGTTTTTTTTTTTTGTTTATACTAGTTTCTACTCTTCTATTTGTTATTCCCTTTCCTGTTTCCCTTTTATTCCCTTCTGGGAGAGAGAATGAAAATAACGTGTAGAGAACTAAGTGTTGATCTTATTCCTATTCTCATTTCCTGATCTCCTTTTGCGTTCTGTTTTTCTTTTCATCCTGTTTTCCCTTTCTTTATCCATTTCCGTCCTATTCTTGTTTGTGGCTCACTTCTGCTTCCTATTCTTCTTCTAGTTTTGCCTTCGTTACATCTTCCTTCTTTCAGCTATTCATCTTGTACTTATTTTTGTTTCCTCTTACTTTCGTTTTGTAATTCTTTTGTTTTTCCGCTTGTTTTCCTTTTTTTACTCTTCATCCTCTCATCATCCTTTTCTTCCTGTTCTGTTTCTGCACGTTCCGCTTATCCTTTCCGTACTTGATCTTCCTTTCCTGTTCTGCTGACTTCGGTATTTTTGTTGTAAAAGTAAATTTCGTTTGCTTATTCTTTCGTTTCCTCATTGTTTCTGCTGGATTTCTTTGGATTCTCCCCTTCTCCCTGTTCTGTTTCCGCATGTTCTTATTTTTCTACTTATATTTCCCTTCCGGCTAGCTTCTCCTTTGCTGGTTTTTTCATTTCCCGTTTTGCTCTTTCCCTTCCTATTCTTCCGCTTGCTTTGGTGTCTTTCTTTCTAATGTTCGGTTCCTTTGTGTTTGTTTTTTCTTTTTGCTTGATTTCATTTCTTCCTCTTCATCTATTGATTATCCTTTTCTTCCTGAGCTGTTTCTGTTTGTTCTTCTGATTCTTCTTCTACTTATTCCTCATTTTCCCACTAGTTTTTCTTCCCATTCCATTTCTGGTTGTTAATTCGTTTTCAATAAAGTAAATGAATAAAAGAAAAGGTAGGACATCTACATAACTCTCAAATGAATTACATATCACCGAGGTTCGTTTGTTCAGGCAACTCTCACAGAAACTTGCATCAATCTACCCTCGTATATTTTTCAAAAACGATATTAACATCTCTCATCTCACATTTATACACGTTTCTCGAAACGATTCGTTCGTAAAATTCGTAATAAACGTCGTCGCGCGCTTACAATGGGAATTTCTGGAATTCTTCCCCGAATGCACGTGGACCTCTGCTTAACCATTATGCGCGCCATTTACGACAGTTTGTTGACTTTTCTTTAGTTTAGAAAATGTAAAATTTATAAAGGCCAATAAAAATCGAACTGGTCATAAATCAAAAAGTCGGGTATCGTACTACAAGTGCTGGGCGATGCGGAGAAAGGAAGGGACGAAAGCGTCCGTTACAGTTGTCGATGTTCTCGTATGGTGGATAATGATGGTAAAAATTCGGCCGTGAAATGGTTTTAGTGGTCGCATCAGTGGATTTTAAACATCGCTAAAAGATTTTGATCCCTTTTCCTCCACTCAAGGTGTCGGTACTTGTAAATATGCTTTGCTTAGCCGAAGAAAGAAGGAAAAAGTTCTTCGATAGATCGGTTTCCAAAAGTACTCTACGTTACACATTACCCTTCGATTCCCGATTTCCTCCCATTCCCCCGAACGCAAATCATCATTGACATACTTCATCAAATCGTTCGGATCGTACTGAAAGTGGAACAATTCAATGATTTTTTTGTTTTTGAAATACGAGTACGTATTGATAGTTACTTCACTACTTGCTATTTATATCGACATTCGAATTTCTATTTTGCACCAGCAACGGCTATTACCGATGAATGTATCGCGGTTTATAGCTGTGTGGGTACCGTTAGTTTCGAATTATCGTAATTTTTTCTGTAAATTAATAAATACGACGCAATCGCGACGTAATTAAAATTAAACGGGTGTTAAATTGACTGTAGAAAATGCCTTCGTTTTTTTTCCTTTTTGTTTCGATAAAATCGCTCGCTGCTTCAGCGTTCGGAAAGATATTGAAATAATAAAAGGAAAGTGGGATACGAAATATTTGAAAAATGCGTAAAACTAGCTAAAGGTATATCCTATAAGTGTATATAATTACAAAGGACGCGTAATTCGAGGAGTTAAAAAAGGGAAAAACAAAAGTCTAAAATGAAAATAAAAATATTAAGCAATCGGTTGCATAATTTGCGCCTTAAAAAGAAAAACGTTGTTCAAGAAAGATATTGCTGTTTTTGAATGTACACATCAACGATTTTTGCAGACAATTGTATCGATCGGCAATAAACTAAATCGACATAGTTTTATAATTTTTTCATTTCTCCTTTCCCTGTTTTCATATTTAAATGCCCAGACGAGATCACAGTTGCATTTTTAACATTTTCCTACTTATATTAATAGGTCTTACACTCGAAAGGGGACAGAAAAGACCTTACGATTAGTTAGTAAGTTAGTTACTATATTAATAAAAGTTGGTAGCGCGCTCTCTTTCTAAATAATAATACGTTTACGGATGCGACGAGGACCACGGTATGACGTTTATTACTATTATTATTATTATTTGTGTAACAATCAATCTGATCTTTACGTTTATCAGTGGACCAGACGAATTTTAAAAGACTCCTTCGTAGTAACTCCCGCCAAGAGTTTGTGAAATTTTTCGATTGGCTGCACTAACATGAAGTTGGTACAGAGACGAGGATGGAAAATTTGTCAAAAACACGCATCGTTCGTATGTACTCACACACACCCTGCGTCTACTAATACCTAAATAAAGCACACACTCATTTAATGGTATATTTTCTTCTTCTACATGTTCGAGCGACCGGCCATAATCCTAATCGCTCGCCATCTTCACTCCAAATTCAACGTGCTTCCGTTTCGCCTCGGTTGTATCTACATTCACACTGTAGGTAACTTCAAGCGAGGCGACTGGCGGCAAATTCAAATTCCAGTCTTACAGTACTAACACCTTTTTCACAGGTGATAGTCACGAAATAAAAATGGATAGTGTCATCTCCTTCCAATTGACGAAATTTAATATTGTCATCTCTTTCTAATTAACGAGAAGGAGACGGCGAAAGGTAAGGATGAAATATCACTGTGTTATTGTGATAACAACATCTGATAGATGTGACGAAATTGCTATAAATATAATAAAAGCTAATTTTCCGTTTCCTTTTAACTCGCGACGTATAATTTATTGCAAAAAGGACGTAGCTAAATTTGGACGAGAGAGAATACAGTGCTTTTATGTCTCTCATTAATTATCCATGTTTCGAATGTTAATACTGATCTGTACATTCCCTTTGTATACTTTCATCTTTGTACTTTGTTTTATTTCTGTTTTTCTCCTGCTATGGTATTTATTCGGGGAATAAAATAGTTTGTAATCTCAGGTATAGGCTTCCGCGGTCGAAATCACAATGTCTATCTTGGTTTCTGGGTTGGAACCGCGTCTGGTTTGGCGTGAACCAGACACGGGTTCCAATCCGGAAATCAAGTTAGACAAAATAGTTTGTGTTGCTAATTCTGTTATTTATCTCTTCTTTTTATTGTCCCTAGTCTCGCATGGGCTCTATTTCATTGTTGTCAATATTGATATTCATCGTTTTGTACCGATCTTGCCATTACTTTAGTTTTATTTGCATTGATTTCCATGCCACGTTTCCTTAGTAGCTCGTTCCACACACAAATAATTTTTCTATAGTCTGCAAACTTGTTTCATGTTTCTATATCCAATGTTTGCAGGTCTCGTTTTTCTGTTTACTTCTCTTATTATTTGGTCCATGTACTTGGTGATCAACCGAAAGTATCTGAGATTGGCCATACAAAATTTATGTTGGCACCACTCTGCAGTTGGCTGATCTGAATTTCTGCTCGTATTGGTTATGTTTAATGTTTACACGTGAAACATGATGTGTGATCTATGGTAATAAAATTAAACATAATTATAATATTATTTATTAAAACCACAGTACAATGTACTCAATGCAGTTTAACAATAACAAAGCAAAAATAATAACGGCAAGAATGACAGCAACTGGTGTGACGACAAATGACGACAAATGAGAAGAGTTATAGCCAATGCGCGATTGTAAAAATTGAACTAGTTAAGAACAAATCTAGAGATTTTTACTACCAACTTCAGACCCTTTCATCATAATGAACGGTAGGGGACTTAAACAATCTCCCTGTCTAGCTCCTTGCTTAGTTATAAATTCTTTGGATATTTTGCTTTAACTATCACTACATTTCTCGTTTCTTTATATGTTCTTTGGCATATCCTTATTAGTTTTTCGGTTACTCACATTTTCCTCCGTCCTTCCCATACTTACCCTCGTGGCACTCCATTAAACACTTTCTCCGTATCCAAGTATTCTATGTACATTGTTTTCTTCAGTTCTAAAGTTTTTCTTTATTACTGTGTTGAGCCTGAATATGTGATCTTGTCCACTTTTCCCTGGTCTAATCCACTCTGTGATTTCGGAAGCTTCTCTTCTATTGTTTCTCTTATCCTTTCCTCGACGATCTTCTCGCATATTTTGGTTATAGCTTTATAAATTGCCACTATTTGTCCTACTTCCCATTCCTTTGGTATTTTTTCTTCCTTCCTTACTCTGTTCAGTAGCTTCCTCAGCATTATCTTCCCCTTCTGCTCCCATGTTCTTAAGCAATGCAGATGTTACTTCATCTATTCCTGGTGCTTTTCCCTTTTCCTAACTCTTTGAATGGCTCTTCTACCTCCTGATATGTTTTGTCTTCTATTTCGTTTCCCATGTCCTTATTCGCAAGACGTGATCAAAAAAGTTCTTAAAATAATTGCACTCTAAAAGTGTATTATACTATCACCATAATTAGCAGTAAAAGTACAGCATTAACTCGTAACAATACAGTTTCGATTTCTAATATGTATTATTAACGATAATAGCGACCGAAAAAGAAACCTCCACCTCTTTTTCGTGCTCAATTATCATCGTTTTTCCCCCTTTTCGACTTCGCCGAAATCGTTCTCGTTGAAAGGCTTTTATTTTTTCTCCGGCTTTTCGTCACATTTCGCACGTTACCGAGATCGCCTTAATCTATTTCGAATTAGTATAAACATTTAAACTTTCGAATTCGTTGGCGAGCGCCTAAAATATGAAATTAATTCCTTTCCTTTTTTCGGGCCGTAACGTGCGAATTACGACGATCTAATCAACGACATTCAAAAGTCGGACGAGAAGCGAGCTTTATTCGTCGTTGCCGTTGCTGCTCCTTGTGCTATTTCGAGCGGTGTGCAGAGAAAAAGTAAGAGCATTAAACGAACGGATTCTAATCGATTTTCTATGCCTAAACGGTTTATTTGGGCCTGTCACATCACCTAAAACAATCCTCGCCGTATGTCCTCGCGAATCGACCCAGAAGAAACGCGGTTCCCACGGTTCCCAAAGATTTCGACTACAGCTTCGGGTGTTTTAACGATATTTTAATTTCTTTTAAGGTTGACGTGAGAGTTCTGGAGGATAAACGATATTAATGCCAAATTTATTTTCCAAGGAGATCCTCCGTATATTTTTATGAAATTTGCAGTTATTCCAAGTAATTTGTCTCATACAGAACGACGTATGTATATACAAAAAAAAATCTTGTTAGTGTTCAATTTTCTATGAACAGTACTGTATTTCTAAAGCAGTACTTTGAATACAACACTAGTCGGCAAAAGCGCTTGTCAATTTGACTCAATATGCCCCCCTCCTCTCAGGATTTTATGCCTTTCTTTGAACTGTCCTTTTTCCTATGTAGCATACGTCATGAGTTAAAGAAAAACAGAAGATCAGCTTTTATTATATTCATAATAACTTCGTAACATTACGTAAACTATCGAAAGATGATGCCATAGCAACACAGTGTAATTCCAACCTTACTTTTCGCCGTTTATTTCTTGTTCATTGGAAAGAGATCACACTATCAAGTTTTACTTTACGATTTCGTGACACGTCAACTATTATCTGTCAAAATATGTTACTCCAGTAACATAGCAACGCAATACATATTGTCAATAAACGAACATACGGGATAAAAGGGAAGAGAGATTGCCGTTAAATTTTAAAGAACAGTTTTGAATGTGTTTCCGTCCAAATTCTGAAGGTCAAAATTTAAATAGGTCCAGCTCTTATTATATTTATAATAAGAGCGGTATAACCGCGAAACGTACGTCTACGGATGGCAAGAGAAGATCAAAATTTTGTAATTAGTTGTCCACTTCTGTAGAAAAAATAACTGTAAGAAATGCGTAATACGTGCATTGTGAGAGAATTCATATCGAATCCCTCTCACATGTACAAACATCAATTTATAATAACTTGACATTACGTAGTTTATCAAAAAGTGTTACCATAGCAATTTCGTGACACTTTCACCATCACTATGTCAAAATGTATCACCATGGTAACACAGCGATAGTCGAACTTTTGGACAAATGAATATAAGGGATGGAAGGAATGAAAGGAAAAGCGGAAAAGGGAGATAGTCTTAAATCTTTTAAGAAGGAACGCTTTGAAGGACTTTTCACCCAAATCTTGAAGGCTTTTTCCAACCTATTAGTGATCTACGCGTCTATTTTCCCGTCATGCTCGTATCTGTTGCGACAATTTCCAGCTCTTCTCCCTTACAGTGTATTGGTGAAGGTAGTAACCTTTGCTTTCTTTCGTCATTTTCCGATTTATTTATATTTTTTTCTACCTTTTGCTCTTCCTCTCCATTCGATACTCGAGTTTCACAGTGAATTTTCTTCCTTACTTTTCGCTGCCTATGTTTCGTTAACTGAAAAGAGATCGCATTATCAACTTTTATTACGATGACGTGACACTTTAGTTGTCAACTGTCAAAAGATGTTACTATAGCGACAATCCATTTTTTTGACAAATGAAGAATCTATACGAGCATGCCATACACCTACAATTTTTGCAATAAAAGTTTTGAACGGATCTTCTTTCGAAATCTGAAGGTTACTTTGAAAATTTCTACTAGGACTACGGTGTTTATTTACTGCAAGCAGAAGTAACACGATTCTTGCACATAAGTACCGAACGAACAGAAAAGTGAGAAGATTTACGGCTTGAATATTAACCCTTGCGTGTGTACACTGGGTCTTTGAAGGAAGGCGTTTTAGACTATTCCTCCATTTTTATTAACAACGGTTTTAAACTTTGGACTTTGGCAACTTCTGGGTCATCTAATAGACACTTCAAGAAGTAACCCAGAATTTGAATGCCTAGAAAACTTTTTGAAAATCCCACTGTCCCCTCAGAGACCCAGTGTACACGCCGTTTGTCGTCTAAATACGAGGTTTTCTTACTTTTCTTACGTTTCTTCGTTATTCGGGCTATGATTCCGGAAAGTTTGTTCTGAAACGAAAACTTTTGTGAGCGATCGACCTAGGTACATATATATAATAATATTCGCTAGTGATTCAAAGATTCAAAGTTCGATTTGCGTTTTAAGTAAATGGAAAAATTTCGGGAATTGACGAATTTCGTTATCATTGGGAACGATGGCCCGAATTCGAACAAAGCACCGCCAATACTTCTCGGCGAGGGAGAAAAGCACGATGTATTTTTTTGCCTAATCTTCGCCCAGTTTTTGTCACAACCGCGACAATCGCCACTAACAAAATACTCAAACGTTTTATAACGCGATTTTTTCCTCCGACGGTGACCATCCAAGTGAACCAAACTGTAAAAACTTGGTTTTCTCAATCTTTTGTTTCGATCGGACACGAACGAAAGTCTTTATTTCTCCACGTTATTGTTTGTATTTCGTTCGTTTTTCCTTGTTTTTTTTTTTTGGCTTCGTTCTTTTGTTTCCTTTTTTTCTTGCTGTTTTTTTTTCTGGCTTTGTTTGTTTCTTCGCTTTTGTCGCAATGCAATAGCAAACAAATCAGGAACCGGGGCGGCCGAATTTCGTCCGCTTCTTTTAAAGTAGGCTGCCGGTTTCAGCGAAGCTTATCCGACCATCGACGACGGTGACATAATTCGGAGGCGAAGTGAAGGCGACTCGTACGGATAACCGTTCGAAAATACGTTTTTCGTAAACAAAAGATTCGTCGATTCTAACTGTAAAAGTCGTTAATTTGGATCTTTCGAAGTGGAAAATTTAAGTTAAGAAACGTTTCGGCAATCGCCGACGACGGCGAGAAAAAAAGAACTCTCGGATGATGCAACGGTTCTCGGAGTCGGTTCTATGTAATCAAACGACGAATTTATTTTTAGCAACTGTACCTATTTTTATTATTATTATTGCTATTATTATTAATGGAGGGAATTACGAAATTGTTGACGAGATAAATAAGTAGCAGAAATAGCGAAAGATTTAGGAGAATTTGGACAATCATCGGAAAGAGAAAAAGTATAAGGAAGGCTGTTGCGTCAAACTTTTCCGGAGAGCTGTGCAAGCACCCCACTGGCCTCTCAATCTTCTGCTTGGCGGTCGAAGTTGGAGTGTGGAAACCACGACATTAACACGTCCTGGAATTGAGTTTTTGTGAATGAATTATAATACATTTTGCTTGTCTTAATAAACGTTGGAGACTGCCGTTATCAATATCTGAGTGTATTCAACGATAAAAAAATGCGATAATAGAGTTTGCGCCAATATCTGAGCAAATGTGCAAACTCAGGTTGAGACTGATGTATCAAAAAATTACCATACTAAATAGTCATGCGCCAGCAGAGGACTCGGATGAGGAGAGACAGAACGAGTCCTATGAAATAATGGAACGCGAATGTTCCAAAATACCGATCATACTAGGGGATATGAAAGCAACAATTGGACCGACTACAGGAGACCATAAGCTTACGTGAAACATCAAATCAAAACGGAAAAAGTTTGATAGAATTTGCTTCCGGTCACGGACTTAAAGTCAGACGCACAAACTTTAAAAGGAAGGAAATATATAAAGGAACTTGGAGGTCCTCAAACGAAGTGTATGCTAACCGGATAGTCCATGTACTAGTCGGACACAGAAATCAACATTGTATTTCCAAGATTAGGACCTGTAGAGGCTCGAACGTCAATACGGATCATTTTCTGCTAGGTATTAAGCTTGCGAAACAAATCCCAAAGAGGGCAAAAAAGAGGAAGAGCAAAAACAGCGAAAATCAAATGGAACACCACAGATGAGAGACAAGGAAGATACGTAATGGTGGTTACAAGAGGTATTGTCAAAGTAAAGGATGAAGAAAAATACAAGTTCTAGGATAATTGAAGCTACAGCAACAGCCGCATTGAAATCTCGAAGAAGTTGATACCACCAAGAGTGTGGTAGGGAGACAAAGAAGTTGTGGTCGCGGATACTAAGCGAAGAAGCAGCTGGAAACAGATAGAGATGTCGAGAGCAGGTTAAAAGATGTAAGAAACTGTGCCGACAAAAGAAGAGAAAATACTTGGAGGAGAAGATTTACGAAATAAATGCACAAAATAGAAGTAAAGAAGTGAGAAACTTTTACCAAGGACAAAAGGAACTAAAAGCGGGGTATCGACACAGAGAAATTGTCCCGGAAACTGATGATGGCGGACGTATAGTAGACAACCAAAGCATAGATCGAGCTTGGGAGGACTACTTTAGAAAACTACTCAATGGATAAAAAGGCATGCACGAAGAAACTCGAAGACAGGAAGAGAAAATGAAACCACCAAACATAGAAAAGGTAAAAGCAGTAATAAAGAAGCTAAAAAACAAGAAAAGTGGAGCAAGTGACACAATTGTGGCAGAGCCAATAACATGTGGGGAAAGGTATTGGTAGAAAAAATACGGAAACTAATAGACAAAGTGTGAAATGAAGAAAGGATGCCGGACATGTGATGCAAAGCTACATTACAATTTAGTCAATGTTCGTTCATCTGATGAAGACATCAAATTAAAATGTCGAAGCGTCAACCCAATCTATTTATTTTTTTAAACCTTTCCCCAAAGCCGAATTCCAAGAGAATATTTTTCATTTACATTATTTAAGCGGCTAAGAAAAACACAGGCGAAACAAGAATTTCTTTGTCTCCTTTCTTACCCAACGATCCGCGCCCAACAGCCGGCCCTCATTCTCAGAGAATTTGGGAGATTCACTAAAGTCAGCGCATGCTGCTTGCCCCAATACCACTACGTCCTATATAAATGCTCAAGATAAAAATCGCATTTTTCTGATCTCTCCAGCTGGATTTTGTTGGAAATGCAGATCAGATGGACAAAGGGAAAGAAAGACGAAGGGGCGGAGGGAACGATTCTTCGAAGTTCCCTTCATAACTTTTTCGCCTTAATTTCGAGATTGGTGCAAAAACTTGGAAGGGTCTCGAGACCTTCGCCTTTTATGATTTATTAACACCTAACGATCCATCGAGAATTTGGTAGAAAATATTGTTGGAGGGCTGCAATGGGGTAAAGGGATTCCTCCAAGAAATCTCCCCAGAAACTTAGGACGCTTATCGTTTATGACTTCTCGCAAATTTTATGAGTGATAAAACAAAACAAAAATTGAGGGGAAAATATTCCCCCTCAAAAAATTTAAAAGTAAACAAAGGAAGCGATAATTTGGGATTTCCTCAAAGATATCCCAAAGTGTCAGCACCTTCATTGCGTATGCACGTTATTGCGACTACACGCACATACACGCGCACGTATTTAATCAATTAACCAATCCGCCATCTTCCCTAATAAAGTATAAAGTCCTAAACGACCTCAATTGGCGTGAATCATTTACTCGACTCGAATTTCGAGACATTAGCGCTTCTCGAGTACACGAGTCATTCGATTTCCAGTTGGTCATCCTATCTCTCTGTACGTACGAAACGTCCGTCCAGTAGAAGATCTAGCAGTCACGTTAATGTTTAATTTTAATCTAGCAAATAGGGGGAATGCGACAGGACGTCTGCTCGAATTTGAGCTGCGTGTGGTCCGCGTGCTGGAAATTTAAATTGGAATGATGTTGCATGTTTGCGACCGCGCCGGGCACGTATAAAGTGTTGTATCTACGTAGTACATACGAAGTAAACACGACCAAACTTATATGGAAGCGGCCGTAATTTCTGACTAATAATAAGAAATTTATTCGAAAACTTGTCGTGCAGATAAGAGATTTTAGTTTGAAGAAAGAAAACAGATACAAAATGGCTTGTTCAGACTATTTCTAAAACTCCAAGATAAAAGAGGAACCAGCCACCAGCGGCCGACCATTTTCGACTCCAAATCCACCTTGGAGAATCAGCGGAAATTGGTTCTAAAACAGTCCCGTAGGAGCAAAAAACAAGCAGTAAATTTAGGCTTTAACGCCCCAAGAAAATCACAAATCACTCACTTACGGGTCACCGCCGTATCGAAACTCGCCAAAGGCGGAGTCTAAGAATAAAATCTAATAAAAATTACAGGCCATTCTAATGCGAAGTCAATATCCAGCTGCTCGCAAACGAACGAAGACCATCATAAAGAAATAATTGTGGAAATGAGGGAACACGGAACGGAACTTGAGCCTCAACCGAATCTGCCATGCATGCAACCATTGGTTCTGTAGCAATGTCGTCGCAAAATACCACGAGTCCTCATTGTCTAATTCCAATTAACAACGCTTTCTCATGAAAATTATCGGTAATTTTTAAGCACGCGTGGTATTACCCCGATTATCTACTGTGTCTCACTGAGGTAGGAATTTTAGTAATATCGCATTTTTTTTTGAAGGCCTTAACTTTATTTTATCCTTCTTTCTTCTATCTTTCATTCCCTCGTATCTATGGCACCGTTTTTCCTTTTTACTAGCGCATATATGGAGACTAAGTGCTCGGTGGTGTACTGCTATTTCTCGCGAAGAACTGTACTAAGCTGTACTTCTCACCGGAACCGTCGATTCAAATCACTTATTTAAGCTGACGATGCTGCCTTTTTTACCTTTTTTGAAAGTCTTTTCTTTATTTTATCCTTTTTTCTTCCATCTTTCATTTCCCCGTATCTGTCTGCGCCGCTTTATTTTTACTAGCGTACATATGGACTAACGCAATAAATTGATTTAGTTCGGTGGTTAAAACGAAAGTAAATAAATAATTGTGATGTACACAAGTATAATCTGACTAACAACGAGCTTTCATGAAAATTGTCAGTAATTTTTAAGCACTCCTGTTATTACCCCCGAAAATATAATGTTTTCATTACGGTTAATATCGCCGAAAAAAGAAATTTAAGTCACGTGAAGAAACGCGATAACCTTCCAATCGTTTTCGTTACCATTTTTCTTTATACTTAAAATCCGCAAATCGCGCCTGATACAATCGGTCGATAACTTTCGAATCTCGTTCGTTCGTTCGTTGGTTAATTATTCATTAAAAATCTCAAAAAGTCGTATCGATACGCGAACATTAACGACGACAACGGCACCGAAACCGGCGCGACGGTGACCAGTGGCGTGTGAAGCTCGAATACAGTTATAAAAATACTACAGTTTGACGTTAAATTACACACTTTATTATAAATATTTGCCAGCGAATCCAGTTCCCACGTTTTTCCCGTGCCTTCGAACAACGCCGGCGAGCGCAACTTTCCTAATCCGTCGAAAAAAGAATCAAGGATTAAGAATATACGTACTACATAAAAGTAAAGCCGTTGGCGAGCGCACTCAACAGTCGTTGGTATACGGCAAAGTTTTTCGTTTTATCTTCGCCCGAAGCGAAAAAACGCCTTTTAGTATTTACCGAACGCGAAGGTTGGGAAAAAATCCGTTTATTACCAGTTCCTTCGAGGATAAGTAGGATAGAAGTAATAAACAAATACGAGTCCGAATACACGGATCGATTTTCAACTCGCGCTCTCTCAGCCGAGAGGATTTTTGTTTTTAAAGAGCGTTTATTATGGTATTAATCAAGTTCGTCAATCGTTGAAAAACGTGGAATTTAAGAACGTCATCTTGCTGTATAATACGTTCTTCAACGTTCTCATACAGTTGGAATTTCATAATGGTAGGTTTCGCGCCGATTAATTCACTTATTAATTTTCGGTCTGAAGAAACTCCATGAAGAAAACGTAAAACTGGAGGAGGTACCGTTTTAGAGATTGATTTGGAGATTTATTGCGTTGAAGATTTTTTCCGTATTTATTAATCGTAAAAGATCCGTTTGGTTTTGTTCGAAACGCTGAACTTACCGATTTATGTATGGTTTTCTGTTTAAAACGATAGTAATTTGTTTAGAGTACAATTCAAAAAGGAAAGAAAAGACGAATAAATCTGGAAAGAATTTGAAATTTCGCCGATCCCAAATAAAACAAGTAAAAAACGAAGAAGACCATAATTAAAAAATATAGGGCTTTCCATTATGGGGCCGCCATTTTAAATTTGGCGCCAATTTTCAAATGTGAAATTAGCAGCAGTAATTCTTTAACATTTTAGTAAATAAAAATTATACGATTGATAAAATTGGAACGATATACGCTTATTAAACAGTAACGCCTGCATATCGATCACTAACTTCTCTCTCTATTCTCTTGCCAACCTTCTAACACAAAATAGAGTAAGCAACTACCAATTTACAATCAAAGGTGTTACAGCTTCAAATTTGATATGCTCTGGGTAGAACAGATCGGGTACCAATGAAATTGTTTTTCAGATGTAAGAACCCGATCCCAAATGAATTCAACGTGCTAGACATGAATATCAGCTTGAAAAAACTTTGATTGGCCCTCGTTGCAGAGTAATTGATATTTTGTCCGTTTTATAGACCATATCGCGTAATAAAGGGCTTTCCATTACGAGCCGGCGGTTTCAAATTTGGCGCCCATTTTCAAGTGCGAAATTAGCAGCGGTAATTCTTTAAAATTTTTGTAAGTAAACACTGTACGGTTAACAAATTTGGAACGACATACACTTAAACAACAACGCGTGCATAACGGTTGTTTCCGCCAATTGTTACAGCGTCCTGTATTTTGTTCCTTTTTGGCCTCTCGTTTCAACTTTTGGCGTAGATGGTACCCCGCTTTCGTAGTTTTCGGATACAACTAGCGCATTATGGATGGACGTGTTGGCATTCTGCTCGTAACATGAAGTTTCAATAGGTCGTGTTTAAAATATTTACTTAGTTTAATCACTTTTTATACGTTGGCAATACCAAGCGAGAAGTTTTGTTAAAACTCCATAGTTACCCACCGAAATATAAACAAACACTTAACCAAGAAAAATGTATATAAGTGCAGATGTAGTAAGAGTAAAGTTATAAAGAACCAAAGAAAAATACAGCTCATTATGTCGCAACAAATATGGCGCTGAGCATTCCGGCAATAGGTTATTCCGTTTTCGCTTTTAAGTCTCGTTTGTCGAGGATATACACGGAAATTCGACTCTGGGAGGTGTAATAGTGTCGTTGTGTGAATCTGAAAGTTTCGCTTTCCTCAATTTTACTCTCCGAACTAATCGTCCACGAAGAGCATTTGATTTTTCCTCATTTGGAGGGAACTAGTGTAGGCTGGTATAGCTAGTATATGCTAGTATAGAACTAGTAGATAGCTGAGATTTATTGTTGAGAACATCTGAGAATGATCGTAGAAGCTAGTTTGCTGTGTCCGGCTGGATTACATCAAGTGCGAGAAAACGCCGTGCGAAGTTTGACAACCGGAAATACGTTACGTTAAGTACCGCTTTTATTTATATCCTAGACTCGTAGAATTTCGGAAAAATTTCCTGGAATCTTTAGTTAAATTATTCTTACCTTTGGAAACATTCAATTCTTTTACTATTTTAAGGGGGAAAAGTGAGGAAGGAGGGAGGGAGAAAGGAGGGAATCGTATTGATTTTCAGATAGAAATACGTTTGCTATTGAATACTATATTTACGGAACGAAACATTTAATACTTCTAGTACTTTAAAGGGGAGGGGATTTTAGAGTTATTGTCACTTGCGTATATTCTTGTTATATCGTTTCGTTACGTCGTTTCCATAGAGCTAGCACGGCCTGGATTTGGAATTTCCGCATACGTTTCTGACTTTTTCCTTTATCATTTCCATTTCACCAAAAGCTTTAGATAACTACCAAATGACGTTTGTTATCTATTGCCACCTCCTATTATCTCGGTTTCTTGCCGACAACGTGTTTCTCCTCGTGCAAATTCCTGGTACAGGAAAACATTTGTAATTAATATAGAAAGAGTGGAAAAAGTTTTATCCAAGGCACGGGCCGAGAGGGCTTACAGATCTTATTCGTTATTATTATTATTATTATTACTTTTGGTAATTGATGGCCTTGATGATATTTGCCTCGTTCACCTAGCGAAACACGTGTCACCGAATTTAATTAAAGAATTTGTGTAGTAGTTGTGAAGTAGGTAAGTAACTATGATAAAAAGCAATAACAAAGATTATCAGAGTCTGTCAAAAAGCAGGTACTTAAGCTGAAGTGTTATCTACAGTTATTTGTATAACAAAACTTAAAAAATTATGAATTGCGAACTTTCCAATTACTGAAGGTTACGATATGTTTTGCACATTTATCAAGCATTATAAAAATTCCCATATTGCTGCCCAAACTTATTTAACTACTTTTCCGGAAAGAAGACAACCAAATATCAAACCGTTTAAAAGACTGGAGAAGGATGTGCAGCGGTATGAAAGTGTGAAAAAGCCCATTAAAACTTGGAAAACAGTTTATTAGTGGAAGATCACGATTACAACGGTGATTTATTAAGAATGGCCAGCATTTTAAACATTTGATGTAATTACTAGGATTAACTGTTGTTATTTTAAATGAATTTTGTTTGGATTTATGTAAGCCTACTTAATTAAAGTGTAAAAAATAGTTAATTTCAATGGTACTTAATCATACGTTATCTTATATCGTTGAAAAGGGAATACAAAATTCTATCCAAGAACTTGAAAATCCACTTAACTTATGGAACGGCCACTTAACTTAAGGAAGTTGATGCGAGTACTTCAAAAGCGGCCACCTTGAATTTTTATTGCGACGTAGTCTTATCGAAAACGGCGACTTTTATATGAAACTTTGGTTCGTATTTCTGATACTTAAGAAGATATTTGATGTACGAGGAAACGAAAATTACTTCGAACAAAGTCGCACTGACGAGCGGTATAAGCGCGAAACGCGTCCGTGAATGGTGGAAAGTAGTTTTCTAATTACACGTGTCAGTAATGATTTAAGAATGAAATAATAATTCTCAAAACCAAAAGTCAGATTTAAAGTGTCCGATTTTTCGTTGCCGCAATAGTACACTGACTGACACGTTATACGAGAGTGCTATCTACTTCTTATATATACAGTCTGGTTAAGAATGAACCAGTTCCATGTATTATGCTATCAGCTCCTTCAAGAACAACAGTCACATTTAAGTGCTTTCGTCGCCATTGTTCACGTTTTCTAATTTCCTTTTAATATAAAGCTACGAAACTCGTAAATTCGAAAAGATTTCAATCGCCGCGGGTTACGAGAGAGGAACACGCAAAATATATGTAGTATGTAAGTTATTATTTTATCTAAAAATCCGTGGCGTGGCTGCTCCAGGATCGGTTGACAGTTTGTCCACCATCAATCTAAATTTTCCCCCGTAATAACGAATCGTAAAGTTCCAAACGCAGGGATACCAACAGCACCTACGTACGTACATACGTATGCTGGATGAGAAGCCCATACAAAATAATTACTTTTATCGGCGAGCTTCCGGTCATTTTAACGGCCTTTTTGTCATCGCGCCACCGTCCCAGCCCAAAAATAACATCTTTCGAGTAAATTACTTTCCTTCGACGGACCAACGATTTCTTGCCCGTCTTTCGCAGCACGAATCGACGAGAAGTTAACGGGGCGTCAGCAAGGACTCTCGAGGTGTCGGGCCATTGAAAAAGATGGGTAAATTACGTTTTTGATTTGTTTTTTTTTCCATCTTCTTCTTCTTCTTCTTCTTCTTCTTCGTCCACCGCACGTTGTACCTTTCTACCTTATACTGCGCGCGCGATGGCGAGCGGCCCGGGTATTTTATTTTCTTATACCGCTGTTTTCATTCAACCCGGGGATCATTAATTTTGTGTGGAATTTCAGGTAGCTACGTTTTAAATTAATTTCGTGTATATGGGATATTACGCATGCTGATGATATTCTTACGTCCGTCTTCGTCTCGTTTCCATTCGTTAGATGGGCATCGAAAAGAGACGGAGCTGGATGAGGTAGCTTTAGCTGTTCGGTGTTGTTTGATGCCACTGAGTATATTGTTGTTTCTACGTCGGATCTCCACGATATGATGTGGTTGTTCTTTTTTCCTTGTTTTTCGACGAACAGCGCAGTCGTTCGCTTTTTCTATTATTTTCTTCGGATTCCACGTTAAAAGGATGTATTTTAGAATCCTCGAAGAACATAAAAATTGTAGAAGAACTTACGGACAGAACACGACAGAATTACTAACACTATTGTCACATCGGTAAGTTCCTCACCACACAATTGACTAAATAATAAAATTGGGTGACACGTGTTTCGCTAGCACGGGACGAGTATTATCGAAGCTTCAATGCGCAAGTTTATTCCATCATCACTGTAATTGTGTATGAGGCGCAAGAAATATTTCTTGGGGCATAGCCCCCAAAGACGCCCGTCACGACGAATTTTAACCTTTTTATACTTGAGCATCGAATTGTCAATCTACATGGTTCGAGCAGTGTGGAAAACGTTGAAATAAAACTGAAATTTCCATCGATTTTGGGGGAAGGCACTTTTTGGAGAATTGTCTGTGTCTTTATGAGCAAACTCAAACTATTATTCTTGCTTCCTCGATATTAACAGCTTTTAAAGCCATACATACAATTCAAAATCTTATGTCAAAGCAGTTTCTGTTGGAACTTCAGGATTGTTAAAGATCTTCTTGACCTTCATTTCAAGCGTCTTTGTAATATAATATCATTCGAATATGTGAGATAAAATTAAATCAAGACAACTTCATGGTTTTTCACGTTTACGAAGGATTTTTGGAGGTAGTATTTGTTAGTGTTAAGAAGTAACTGACATCGATGTTTTTCTCGGAATAACAACCGTTTTTGGAAGATTAAATTCCGCAAACCGATCGTAAACAGTCTCTTTTCTGATGGGGCTTCATTACCAAAAGTTAAACGTCGCGTTAGACCATCGCTAAAATCGTCAAAAAATCATCGGAATCACGTAAAGTTTTCACTCCTTCACGAAATTGCTTTCTTTTTATACGTTCACCCCAGCGTTTTCACAATAAAAAACGGGCAGTTATTGACGTAATTTCCTCGATTATTCTAATCTTCAAATCTTCAATATTCTCAGGTCAATTTAGGTACACTTTGGATTTGAGATGACCCTACAAGAAGAAATCGCTTGGAGTTCGATCTGGAGATCTGGCTGGCCATTCACTTGCTCCTCGCCTGTCCAAACAATTCATTTGGGAAAATGATACTAAAATAGTTACGAATGATTAGAGAATAATGCGGCGGTGCACCATCGTGTTGTAACCATAGGGCGCTACCTGGGCAAAGGCAATATTCCATATTTTAATGTAGAGCAATAATTACGGGTATTACGTTTTGCTGCAATCTAAGTAAATAATTTTCACTATTTACTGCACATTTCAGTCACGCTACCTAGTGGTCGTTTGTAGAAACATAAAAGGCGCCCCTCGTGTCGATGATTTCTTTATATTTCCGCGTGCACTTTTCAGTTTTCAGTTGAAGTCTTAAAATTTCTTCCCGTTCAAATTTAAGAATTTCGTAATCGCCGCGAAATCCCAACAAAAAAGGAGAGCGAGATTAAAACCGACGACGACGTTTCGAAATCAATTCTTAATCCAATAATAACGATAATCGTAGAATATTCCCACGACCTTTCCTTTGCTTCGTTTTTCGACGCGATAACTGCCAGATTTATTAGTTTTAGTCGTTTCGGTTTTTTCCCTTTTCCTTTTCTTCGGACAATAACCATTTTTCTCGTTTTAATACAACGAGCGAGTTATGTAAAATATAATAATATCCGCGCCTTCTCCTCATTATACAATCGAAGTTGTGAAAATGTTTTACCGAGAACCGTAGAAAGCAGAAGTCCTCGAACGGGTCGACGACTACAAAAAGAAGCACGAAACAAACGACAATCGAAATAATATCTAATAATAATAATAATAATAATAAGGCGACGCATTAATGAAAAATCGCGCACAAAGTCGCCCGGTGTCAAACGGATGATGGAAAAGGACGAAAAAGAAACGGCGTTCGAGGTCGTAATAATACCCAGAGGAGGAGGAAAAAAGAGCAACAAACAAAAACGAAAAAATGGTGATGAAAAGGCGATCGGACAACGGTAGAAAAAAAAAACGAAACGGAAGAGCTTTTGACAATTAGCCCATTCGCCGGAAATTGGAAACAAATGACTGACTGCGTATATACCGGTGCCGTATCGATGTCGTCCCCATTGGACCATGAAGTGTTATATACTTACATCCTGCCGGCTACGAAAAATTTTCAGTAGTGAAAAGGTCCGTTTCGTTTGGAAGGACGTTGCCGATGACTCATTCGTTTCTTTTTTTTCTTTTTCAAATAAAAATTTCGTTCCTTTCATTATGATATTTATTAGATAACTGTGAAATTTTTCCTAATTCCTCAAAAGCCGCCTTATCTTTAGTCATTACTAGAGTTGCTGACTGAATTTGCGCCAAGAGCCAGTGGCGGGCGCATAAACGTTCACACATAAAATAAAAACTTTGGTCGCTTACGCGACGTAGACAACATTTTTAGAGAGAGAGAGAGAGAGAAATCTGCGAAATAGTATTTGCGGCAGCGTACACGTATACACACAACAGATCTCATTGAGACTCGCATAAGTTATACTGAAGATTTTATTAAACCTCCACCCACTGCTCGTTGGCATTTGTGAGCAACTCTATTTATTACCCCCTTAATATCTGAAATTGTAAATAATAATCATTTATTAATATGTATAGTTTAATAGCATACACCTGCTCTTCTTTTCCTCTAATTCCTTCATTTACGATTTGGACCTTGTTGCATTTACTTTTGAAAGCACACCCGTAATCCTTTTTAATGTACAAAATGAGAAATCCAAAAGCAACATTTGCAAAGCAGATGTAACTGAATGTTGTAATGTTTTTAGGCTCTTGCATGAAAAGTCACGTTCCAGAATACGCACAACGACACGAGCTGATAGATCCTGAACGTCACGGGATCTAGAAAGTTTTAGTAAAAAACTTGAAGGCAACTCAATTTCTAATGAAATGAGACCAAATCTGCTTTCTAGAACGAATAATATCGATTCGAAGGAGGAAAACTACGATAATCGCAATTTTTCTGTAGTTGGGCTCTAATTTTACCAATCACTAAACTAAATCCCTTTTGAATGTACCAAATGAAAAATACAAAAAAAGAAACACAATCTGAAAAGCAAATGTAATTGAATGTTGTAATGTTTTTAGGCTTTTACATGAAAACTCATATTTGAGGATATTGTAGTGTAGTAATTCTCGAATGGTTAATTACCATTAGAAAATTTATCATTTATTACAATTCGATATATCAAAATTCACAGTTAAATGTTGGGGTTATAGATGTTCATGTTCAAATGACCTTCGGTTTATTTTTGGGTTCTATTTATACTTTTTCGATACCACGCACACCACCTTTTAAGCATTTTATTACCCTACGGATGTTAGCTTCTTATTTTCACTCCAGACAGAGACGTTTAATGGGACAACAAAAAAATTAACTAGAAATAAAATTATTAATTATTATAAAAAGCATCGATTAAAAGATAGAAAAGCATTGTAAACATTGAGACACATACATTAAACACTTTCACATCACAAGAATTCCTAATAACCACCGGATATAAATAACCAAGGATACCTGGACAGCAACACTATATAAATTTCCATAGCCTTGGTTGAACTGAAGTCATAGTAAATTAAAGTTCTCGTTTCGTGGACAACGGAGAAATAATGTAGTGTAGTCCTGGTTTCTGGAAAAAGTTGACGTCGAAGAAAATTGACAAGATAGATAGGTCAACAAAAAGTTTAAAATATATTTTGGACCAAAAGGGTTTTAAAAGGAAGTACCAGTGAATAAAAGAACCTCACCACACCGAAAAAAGAAGTTAAGGGAGGGAAGAATCCATAAAAAATAGAGCTACATCGAAGAAGGAATTCAAGAGAAGAGACATACGAAGAAGTAAAATCGAATAAAACAAATTACACTCACACACACACAACATTAGGTAATTATCTTTATTTTATGTTAAATATTTCTCAAAATTTATACATATAATTTGTTATAATTTATCCTTTTTTACATCCTTAATTAAGAGCTAGGCCGGTGCAATTTTATTTAAGAAATTAACTAAATTGTCAGTGCAATATGCACAACGACACGAACTAAGACCTGACCCTGACCGCTACGAGATTTAGAAAGTTTTAGCAAAAAAGTGATGAATGAATGAAACTTCAAGGCAACAAAATTTCGTATGACATGAGACGAGAATCGGGTTTCTATGTAGAACGAATGGTTTCGATTTGAAGGAGGAAAAACTGCGAAAATCGCAGTTTTTCTAAACAATTTTGCCCGCAATAGTAAACTATTTTCGAGAGCCAAAAATCCTAAAAATAAAATCTAGAGGACTCTCTATATAACCACCTAATTAAATTAGGTAGCTACCAAGTAACTGCGCAAAAGCTTAACAATTTGCGTATGCCAATAGTTCGTGAAGAGAATAAAGTTTGTCATTCCTAAACCTACGTACTTGCTTGCCTTTGAATTATATCCGAAAAATCGCGAAAATTCAACGATTTTTGGAAAACTAATCAAACTACGCTGCTTTCAATTATATTATTTTCGTGTATTTTGCCATTGTTATACCTCTAATGGACAATTCGTTTGCTAAAAATTCGAGATTCGGAATAATTTCGGAAAAGTCGCTTAAAAATGACAAAAATTGTAGCTTTTCGTGACTGCCACATCGGTGACGGTGAGTAAACCGGGCATGTGCAATTGTGATTACTAGAGTTTGTTAAAAAGGTGGATGAGATGGTTATCATCGAGTAGTGTAAATCGAATTGACGCTGTCACTCCTCCGAATTTGATTATTCAATGATAAGTTGTCAATGACAATGATAGGTTGTCAATGACAACTTATCATTCTAATGATTGCCTTGATTACGTACGACAAAGTTAGAACATCTTGTGGTAAATTTTGTATGGTTATTTCCGGCAGCCATGTTTTAAATACGATGACAATGTCTACATTTGGCTCTAGCTTCATTAGTGTTATTATTCTGGGATGGTGTGTGCATATTGGAATTGAAATATACGATTACCGTTGTGTTTCATTGATTTAACTTTTTAGCAAATACTACTCTCTTGACATATTCAAAATTCTAATAGTTTCCAATTAATAGGAATGAGTGCACGCACACTTTTCGTATTTTCAAAATGGCGTTAGCTAACTTCTGAGCAATTTCGAGGTGATGAAGAGACAGTTTCTGTCAAGTCGGTTACAAAGCTCAACTCCCCTTCCGGATTTTGTGCTTATTGAGGAACGGGTTAATGTTATTGTTCCTACCTCCAACATGTCTTAATTCGGTTTATTTATATTAGTTACTTCATTTATCATTTTAGATTTTGAGTTACACATTTTCTGTTTGTCCAGTTTTTAGAGACATTGTTAATCAGGTCGCAATGATTTTTTAATGTATTTGTTTTTGGCTTTTTATAAGTTGCTAGGTAACAACATAACACATGTGTCAAAAAATTTATACACCAAACCAGTTCTACGTTCAACCGCTTTACAAGTATCATTCCACTCGATTTAAACGTTTCAATTACATATATAGAAGATAAAGTGCCCAGCAAGAAGGTGCTTTATTCAAGCTGAAAACATCGTTGAAAGTAATCAAGTTGAGGTCTAACTTTACCAATCGCATTTTCAACGTTGATTTCTTGCGACCGTCCAAATGGTGCCGCGTACAAAATTCGGACATACGTTGATTTCAAGCGACCGCGCTTATGGATATTGTTGGATATGTAAGAGGGGCAAACAACGAACTTCTAAAAATAGAAAAAACGATTTCCTACGATGGTACCGGAAAGAATTCCAATCATTTTAGCAACTGTTCTGTTTTGCGCGTTTCGTTTTTTTGTTGCCATGCACTTTTAGGCGTTGCCATGATGTTTCTAATCTCTCCCGAGAAACGACAAAAGCGAGAACGGTAGCCTTAATAGACTTTCCGAAAACGAAGGGAGGATAATGAAACCGGAGGCTACCGGAATGAGAGAAAAAGGAACGCTCTTAAAAACCGTATCGTTTTCGACCATTACGACCCGGGCATTGTGCTTTCTTCGGGCTCGAAAGCTCGAAACACAAACGGAACGTCAGTGATATATTCGTAAACGACCAAGACTGCAAACTGTGCGAGACATCATCAAATCATAATAAGAAGTTACAGCAGTCGTAAAACTGCCGCAATTTGCCATCGCTCGTCGGTCTTCTAGGTAAGACCGTTGTTCTTTTCTCATCGTGCTTTCTTCACGATTTTTCTTTTTCTTCGTAGATGTCCAAGGCAAGAGGCTTTTCGTTTATTGTTCTACCGATGCAAACGCGCGATGTGTTAATCGACGACGAAGCACTCGTAAATTCCAATTAGTCGTTGCGTTTCCGATGGCACATGTAAATTCATTCTTTCCACTTATTTATTGGATACGGTAATTATTACGAATGGCAGTAGCCGGTTGTAAATTCATCATCAATCAGGCGCTCCGGATAAAATAGCAATTATTCAGTTATTAATTAAATATCAATTCACAGTCCGTTGCGTAACTGTGCCAGTACGCTACAAAAGAAGTCGGTTAATTCGACTTCTTTTTAGCGCTCCAAGTCATTCTTACGCCTCTAATGATAGGTACACTTTTTTAATGGGATTTTTCTGAAATAGTAGGAACGGAGGATTTCGATACGAACCGGTTTAAATGAAGTCGCCGATTTCGAACAACTCGAAATAATGTACGAGAAATGTTTCGGATGTTCTAAGACTTTTGGATCTATAGTTCAATTGCGCAAAAACTTATAAGTAAGATTCGACAAACGCGCGTCTTGTCCGCCGAAAGAACAGTCTATACCGTGTGTCCAAGGTAGTTGCTTCTGAAGTACTACTATCAACGTTACCACAACTTTCAGAATTTATTTGTATGTAATAAAAACGGGTGTTTCGTCCGTCAGTTTCCCAAACTTGAAAGAACGACTACAGGCTGTTCGATTTGAGATCTTAAATGCAGGAACTTCGAGACAGTTTAATTTAAGAAAAATCAGTTTTACGTTGGAATAAGTGTATACAATTACATATGTATTGTTAATATCAATGAAACTGCATTGTAATTGTGACGAAATAACTGAAAATATAGTCAAATTGCTAGAACTTTGGAAACAACCATCGTATATATATACACTATCGCCCAAAACTATTTGCCTATTCATATCGTTTTTGGATCTTACCTATTCACAGCTAATACGAGCAATACAAAGCCTATGACAAGAACGATAAATGCTATGCCAGAAAGGAGAAGGTGCAGTCAAAATTCTTCGAGATAAATGATGGACTACGACGAGGTGGAGTACTAGGTCCTGCAGTGTTTATTGCAATCATAGATTATGTCATAAAAGACATGGAAGATGAGTGTGCAAAGGTTGTAATGGGATACTATAAAATGCTTTTGCGGACGACGCGACATGGTAATTTTAGCTAAAAAACGAAAAAGAACTAAAACACTTGTGAATGTGGAAAGAGGAACTTGCGAAGAGAAGTCTGAAGAATCAATATCGAAAAGGCGAAGGTAAGGATGCTCGGGGAAGAAAATGAACGAATAAATGTAAAAATTTGGAATTGCAAAGCTTGATCAAGTGACAACGTACAAATACCCGGGAACCGACATAAGCGGTGACGGAAACATAGAAGAGGAAATCGATCTTTTATCGGGAAAATGACCAAATGGCGAAAGCCGAAGCCGAGGGATTTCCTAAACGGAAGGAACTAACTAGATCTTTTATCGACCGAAAAGGAAATCAGTAGAAAAGACAAAGGATGCGGATGTACAAGACTGTCTTTAGGTCTATCCTGATCTATGATTGTTGGGTGTTAACGGAAGCAATAGAAAGCAAAATAAATGCTATAGACATGAAACATCTAAGAAGAGTCAAAGGGGATTACGGAGAGAGGCAAAATCAGAACTACTATGTGAGGGAACAACTGACAGTGGACGTACTTGAAAAGAACGCACTCAAATGGTTTGGCCACATGTACAAAATGAATGACAGGTTCAACAAGTATGGAAGGCAAGAGTACAAAGTAGAAGAGAGCAAGAACGACCAAAGAAGGAATGGAATGACGTAGCGGCAGAAACATTTAAGAAAGAAAGCATCACATGGAGGGAAGCGGGGCTAAAGACGACGAATAAAAGGGAATGGGTGAAATTTGTGTATGGAACAACAGACAACCAAATAGATCCTAACAAATGAAATATGAAATGTAAACTTTACTCCAAGTTATACATATGTATATGCGTATTTATAGGCAGATTTATTCTGTAAAATTATTTTAGTATCCCCTGTAACTGATACTCCAAACGTGTTTATAAAAAATGTTGTAGCTGTGATTGGAAGATTGTCATTTCTAGCCTTACTGCACCAGAAATAGCAACGCAAGTGAATATGGAAAAGTTTAATTCCTTCATTGTGACAATCGTCAAATGCAAACTTCAACAAGCTGACCTTCATGACCGAGCAGCAATTGGAACGGGGTAGACGAGATAAAAACTGGATAGACTTGAAGAATGGAAATGAGCTTTGTGAGGCGACGAGTCTAAATTCGAAGCTTTTGGATCTAGGTGAAAAGTCTTTGTGGGCGTAGGTCGACACGAGAATGGACGTCAAATCGATGTTTAGTGCCTAACCGTGGTAACATGTTGTCAGTTCCGTTATGATATGGGACCGTTTTGTTGGTAATATTTGCAGAATCGAGCAAAGAGCGGTTATCGGATACCCTTGAATAAGAAACGTTGCCAAATGGACATTTCAGCACGATAATGACCCCAAGCACTCTTCGAAGCTATGAAGAAAATACTTGAACAAATTGTATCAGCTGAAGGAGACCTTAATGTTAAGGTTTGACCTGATCTCAAGTCCATTAAGTTCTTGTGGGATGAGCTCGATAGAAACGTCAGAAAAGTTTGTCCCCACTTCTATTAAAGACTTCTCGGAATATTTTGCAGGCAGAATGGAATCAAATTTCACCAGAACATGTCGATAAAATTGCTTAATAGGACGTCAGAAATTGTGTGAAAGGGTTATTAAAAATTATGGACCCATTGTTGAATCTGAAATCGTATAATAATATTGGTATTTGTAATGTTTCTTTGCCTATTTTCTACTTGCATTAAATGTACTATAAGTACTATTTAACAGAAGTTTTTAAATCTATTTTCTAACCTCGAAAAGGCGCAATTTTCGCGGTGAGCAAGTACTATACACGATAGTGTATGTCGTGACCTATTAACTATTTATCTTTCAGATTACCTCCGCCACTTTTCGTTCTGAGCTATAAGCTGTTAATTTGAAATTTGTATTTGATTGACCTAGAAAAGTGGTCGAGCTGGTAATGTTGTTACTTAAAAATTTGGTTGCTCTTCACTGTCCGACCAGAAGGAAGGAAATAACAAACGAAAAGTAGAAAAATAAAAAATCTACATAACTCGCATAAAAATATCCTCACTGAGGCTCATTCGGCAACTTTCGAGGAAAGTCGTGCAAAGTTACCGAATAAGCCTCAGTGAGGATATTTTTGTGAGAGTTATGTAGGTTTTTATTTATATTTCTACTTTTTGTTTGTAATCGTAACTCTCTCCACGCTTTAGTTTCTACTAGTTTCTAATAGAAAGAATGAAAGAAATGGAAAAAGTAAACCATAAATAAATTGCAATTTCATTTCGTTTCTAATTTCCGAAACGTCGTAACCAAATAAATAAAGTGGAAGCAATAATACGATACTAATTTATGTAGTCTTGTATGTACCATTAACACTCGACACAAATCAGCAATAAAAATTAGTTTCGGATATGATGACAGGAAGAAGCGAAGACGAAAAGGAAAGGAAAAAATTGAAAGGAGACATAATAATACGCGTCCTTACAATGCGACAATATAATAACCAATAAATGTCATTCCGAAACGTATTTACAATGGTCGAAACGACGTACCCGAAGAATTCCCCAAATATCGCATTGTGTGTCCGTCGTATTTTGTTATAACGAATACGCGTCGTCGTAAAAGCGAAGAAATTTCGTCCGGAAAGGACAATGCGAACGGAACGTCGTCGCTCGAAAATCGCCCGCAATAAACCAATAAACCGATAAATAAAAGCGAGTTGGTCCTGGTGAAATGTTTGGGAAAAAGGAAATTTTCTACGCTCCCGCGTACGATTTACTTTGGTTATTGGTCGTCGCCTATGACAAATTCGTCGTCGTGACGTTTAAAGAAGCTTAGTTTTTGGGAGGGGAGGGGGGCGGGAAGGAGGATATGGCGATATTTTTCTAATTGAAAACGAATTCGAAAATTTTTATTCGAAAATATCGAGATATCCAGTTTAATCTAAAATATTCTATTTGAAATAGTTGTAGGTTCTTACATACGTAAATCCGGATTAACACTTTGAACATATCTCATACTGTGTCTAGCACCTTTCATACGACAAACCCGCTCGAATTTTTCATTTCCGAACTTATCGAATTTAATTCCCACTTAAGCAATCCTTAATTACGCTTTTGCTAGAGAGAAAAAAGAATTTCTCATAATCGTTCTAGTGGAAATCAATTTAGAAATATTCGACAAAAATGCCTTCCTCCAATTAGGCGTCGGATTAATCGTTAACTGCGAGGTGTATGCGCGACAATTTCGATGGATACGAATTTTTAGGTAGGATTTCCTAAGAATTCCGGGGAGGAGGGGAGGGGGAGCACCGAAGAAATACATTCGTAAAAATAGAAAAATTACTCTTGCGTTAATTAAATCCGTTTCTTTCGGGCGACAATTTCATCGAAAGCCGTCGCATTTCTCGGCTACCTTCGTCGTCGTCGATATTGACATCGATCCGGTTTATTTTATTTTATTTTAAATAATAAACAGCTTCTCACGATTTCACTATCGTACGTACGTATTATACGTGTAAGCATGGGTGACAAACGCCCGATTTAATCAATTAATTAAACGAATACGTTTCCTTTACGGAATTTTATTTGTTCTACGAGGGGCGCCTTTTAAGTTATTACAACGACTATAAAAGAAAAAGCAGTTTTGCAATAAATGTTTCAAGATATTCACTCTTAAGATTTCATCCATGGCCGTGAAATTTCCATTCTTTCACAAAATCGCATTTTTAAACCATCACTCTAAACAAACTAGGCAGACACTATTGTCAGATTAACAAATGTCAAATTTGACGAAAATAGCAATTACACATCTCAATAGCGCCACTTAGTGGCCGTTTGTAGAAACATAAAAGGTGCCCTCTCGTATTTCGTAAATCAGATTTTTGATTATTTCTCAATAGCGGCTGTAATACTGATAATTTGTAAAAGTACTCCCCCTCCCCTTCTCTCTCGGATATAATACGTAATTTTCAAGCGTTTTATTGCAATAATTTTTTCAATAAATACTGTGTTGTTATGAACTGTTTCCGTAACAATTTTCCGTTTTACTTTTTACTGTATTTCATTTCTTCCTCCGAACGAACAATTTCACCCAATTTTGAATTTTAATTTCAAATTGACATCGAAAAACTCTAAAAATTCCTTTTAATATTCTTGGAACTTCAAAAACGTAACTTTTATTCCGATTTGCAAGTAATTCGAGATGTCATCGCGTTATTAAGTTGGCATTGAAGTTCTGCAAACGCCCAAATTTTCATACCAACCTAATTATATGACAACTTCTCGAATTAGCCGAAAGAAACACTTTCAAAATGTAACTTTATAATTAATTTCAGAAGTTATCGCATTATTAAGTTGGCATTAAAATTCTACAAACGCTCAGAACATTCATACCAACCTAATAATATTATTACTTCTCGCATTAGTCAAAACTTTACTTTAAGATGTAACTGTCATTTCTTTTCTTAGCTAATTTGGGAAATCATCGCATTATTAGGTTGTCATTGTAGTTCTGCAAACGCTCAAATCTGTCCATACCAACCTAATAATGTGACAACTTCTCGAATTAGTCAAAAAAGAACCTTAAAGTATGTAACTTTCATTCCATTTCGTAACTGATTCGAGAAATCATCGCATTATTAGGTTGGCATTGAAATTCTACAAACGCTCAGAGCTTTCACACCAACCTAATAATATGATAATTTCTCAAATTAGTCAAAAATACCTTTATAGATGTAACTTTCATTCCGATTTTCAACCAATCCTAGAAATCATCGCATTATCAGGTTGGCATTGATGTTCTGCAAACGCTCAAAACTTACATACCAACCTAATCATATGACAACTTCTTGAATAAGTCAAAAGAAAACCTTTAAAGATGTAACTTTTATACCTTTTCTTAATTAATTCGAGAAGTCATCGCATTATTAGGTTGGCATTGAAGTTCTGCAAACGCTCAGAGCTTTCATATCGACGTAATAATATTATTACTTCTCGAATTAGTCAAAAAAAAAACCGTTAAAGATGTAACTGTCATTTTTTTCTTAACTAATTTGGGAAATCATCGCATTATTAGATTGGTATTGTAGTTTTGCAAACGCTCAAAACTGTCATACCAAACTAATAATGTGACAAGTTCTCGAATTAGTGAAAAGAACCTTTAAAGATGTAAGTTTTATTCGTTTTCTTAATTAATTCGAGAAATCATCGCATTATTAAGTTTGGCATGAAAATTCTGAGCTTTTGCAGTGCGGCCATTGCACAACTTCCCGCGAGAGTAGCCTAACAAACAAATCTCACTGGAGAGTTTTGTGACTGTTCTACTGTTTTTTATTCATTTTTAATTTTGACTCTTTCAATTATCTTTTCTGAAGCTAGTTCCTCGATAAAATATATTCGTAAAACTTTGGAAACGCCCCGCGTAAGTACTTATATTGCTTAATTGCGTTCGGTTTTTGCGTTACGATAATGGTGATTGCATTTCGCTAAGAAAATAAATCGAAATGGGCTTAATGGAAACGAAAGAGAAAGTAATTATTACCATTTGACCGAACGGATAAGGTGTACATTCATAGAAATTCAAGCACAGTTAACTGAAAGGGACAAAAAACATCTTGCCATCAGGAGGAAGTAAGTTTTGTGAGAAGTACGTACATACCTACGATTTATTTGTTGCGGTTTTACTAACGAGTGGTCTCTTTAGAATTTAAACGTTTTTTTTTTAATTTTTAATACTATTCTCGATCACTCGAGAGATGTGTTTTTGGTCAACAATTACAGATGAGATCATTATTAATTATACATAATAATAGTGGATTTGCCTTTTCAGTCTGAGTCCATCTTTGTTTGTCGCGTACATATATGGGAGGGCAGAACGATAAGAAATCGAGGTTACTGCTGTAATTTCAGCTTTTAATGCTTAAGCTCGTCTTGCATCTACAATTCATTGATGTGCATTACAAGAAAGCTATTTTCTTGCCTCTTGTCCCAATAGCACGAACTGTAAGATTTACGCAAATGATCTATGCAGACAAATTCCTAAATTCCTAACATTCCTCGTATTAAGAACAATAACAGGATAAAGATGGTCCCTTGCGGTACTCCAGAAACCGCAAGTTTAGATATTTTAAACGTCATTGCCTTCGTTTTTGGTAACTTTTTTTTAACTTTGGTAACTAGCTTTCGACAAATTTTGGTAACATTGTTAGAATGGTAAAAATATCGCGATAAACATATTCTAACGATGTTATCGAAAAGTTTTCCACCTGAAGTATCCATTATTAGCAATCTTTCATTTATTTGCGTGAAAATCCAGATGAGAAGAACAAAGGAAATAATGAGAGTGAAGATTCGTCGCCTAGCAGATTTTGAATAGAACGACGGAGAACTCAAATAACAGATAGAAATGAAATGGAGAACATACCAATCCCTGGATGACTCAAAAGGATAATTTTTTTTTTTTTTGGGTTCTAATAATTCGAGGGGCGCCTTTCATGTTTTTTGCAAACCACCACTAGGGTTGGCTTTTGAGATGTAGCATTTCTTCATTTCTAAAACGTTTGTGAGGATATTTCCAACAATTCCAAAAATGAGAAACTTTTGCAAAGTTTCTGGAAAATCCGTACAATTCGGATTTATGAGAAGAGCCTTGTAATACTTATCGAAGCCTCAAAAGATGTATTCTATCATATTTTTCTTTGGTCAATTTGAAGTGTTAACAACTCATAAATAATGAAGTTCCTCCAATATTCCCCAGAACTCCAAATTTAGAGCAAAACAGTTATAGCGAGAAATTCTAAGGATCCATTTCATATTTTTCGCAAACCTTCAAAGATGTAACTTTCATTCTTTTTCTTTGATTTCTTCGAGAAGTTTTGCAGGAATTTCAATCCAAACTAATAATGTGATGACTTCTCGAATTAGTTGAGATAAAGAATGAAAAATTAAAGGATTTTGACTAATTCGTAAAATTATCATATTATTAGGGTGGTATGAAAGTTCTGATCGTTTGCATGACTTCAATGCCAACCTAACAATGCGATGACTTCTCGAATTAGTTAAGAAAAAGAATGAAAGTTACATCTTCAAAAGTTTTTTTTTTGACTAATTCGAGAAGTTATCATATTATTAGATTGGTATGAACATTGTGTGGGTTTGACGAACTTCAATGCCAACCTAACAATGCGATGACCTCGCAATAGTTAGGAAAAGCAATGAAAGTTACTTTAAAGATTCTTTTGATTAATTCGATAAGTTATCAAATTGTTAGGTTGGTATGAAACTTCTGGGGCGTTTGCAGAACTTCAATGCCAACTTAATAATGCTTGGCACAAGTTTTCAGTTTTGGACGTAAAATCAATTAGAATCTTGGAATACATATATGTACATATATTCTTGATTGTGTGATAATAACGATAGTAACGGAGATTATAGAAAAAAATGAAAAAACTGGAAAAATTTCAAATCCGACAAAAAACGTTAACATTTCGATAAATAACGAATCGAAATTAAATCGTTATTATTGCAATTAAGCCGGCCGAAATTTCGCAACCTTCCGAATCTACGTCGGAATCGTCGAGGCGTAAACGTATTTAGAATTCGTATAGTTTTGACAAAGGTTCGATACTTTCGCCGCCGATCGCATTGAAAAACTTGTCCCATTGTGTTGTTTCGAATGGACGCAGATACTGCACGAAAATCTAGCTGCGTCATTACGTCGGAAATACACTCGATTATGTCGGGAGAGTTTCGTACTAGGCGTTTATGTAAATCGGATCTTTTAAAAAGTTTAGATCGTTAGTAAATCCTTTATTTTATTTTATTTTCCCCGTTGGTATTGTGTTGTTAGTGCTAATCCGTCGATACAAGTAATCTTCGTCGAATGACGAAGATTAAAAATCGAGATTTTCATTTCCGGCCGAATTTCAAATCGTTCTTGCTACTTTATTAACGCCTCGATTACGATCGAATAGACCTTCCCGGAAGTAGATTTTGCCTAGGAATCGAATGGAGCAAGAACGAACGCTCTATCTATAATAGTTTTCGCGCTAGAACGAAATTATGGTGATTTTAGGTAAGGCACTTTTCCAAACTTCAAAGTACCATCTCTCCGGAACGGTAAGAGTTAGCGACCTCCGGTTTATTTCATTTTAATCAGCTCCTCGAGTACTATAAGCATGCCGAGTTTGAAATGGCTAACCCTATCGGAAGTATGCTATCTTGAAAAATCAACCAAAAACTTCTATGCTTTCAGGTGGACATTTTTTCGACAAAAACATTTCTCGTGCTTAATCATTATACGAAGCAATTTACTATTAAAGTGAAGGAAATATTATTAAAACAGACATTATATTCAATTGACGAGTATTTTAATACAGTACATTAATGTTTGTGTATATAATTTTGTCAATCTTAATGTTTGTGTATATATTTATTTAATTTTAACATGATTCGTAAATTGTACATTGTACAGCTTGTACATATTACATTGACATAATGTCAATGCCATAATAATATGGTTTTTAAACAATAAAAGATATCTATCTATCGCGTTCGAAATATGTCTATATGATAGATATTAGCCCGTACAATCCGAATCTTCCATCCCATCCCCCATGTATATTGTGCCGTTCTCGAGGTCGCGTTCGAAATACGTCTATCGGATAGGTCTCGACGAGTAGATTCCAAATATGGCATTATAAACGCTGTAGCTCCGACCGTTACGGAAATATGGACACTGGATGTCTAATTTCTTCCAATTACGTTCAATCGTACACCAATCGACGCGTCTCGACGCGCCGATTCGAACGGTATAGGATTTGTTTGGATTATTTCAAACGGTCGTCGAGAAAATGCAAAAAACGCAAAAACACCCTAAAAATAGCCATAATCGCATACCCATATCGGCCCCTATGGGACTTAGAACGTTCGTTCGTGCACCAATCGACGCGTCTCGACGCGCCGATTCGAACGATATACGATTTGTTTAGATTATTTCAAACGATTGTCGAGAAAATGCAAGAAAACGCAAAAACACCCTAAAATAGCCATAATCGCATGCGCATCTCGGCTCCTATGGGACTTAGGAAGTTCAATCGTGCACCAATCGACGCGTGTCGACGTGCCGATTCCAAGGGTATGTGATTTCTTTGGATTCTTTCAAACGGTTGTCGAGAAAATGCAAAAGAAAACGCAAAAAATCGCTAAAACTCGCCAAAATCGCATACCAGTCTCATTATACGTATGTGCCTATTCACATATGAGTAGCCTAGTATCAAAAACAGTCAAATTCACTTCGCTTCATTTTCCAAAAATGAAGAAAAATGTATCAGGCATATGACAAGGAAATAAATCTACAGCGAATGACTAGTGAATACAGTAGATGGCTCTGGACTCGAATATCTAGAGTTTCTTTACCACAAACTGACAGCTTTAGAAATATTTAAGTTTAGAAAAGTGACTTGGCTGGTTTGGAAACTAACTTCTGGATATGGCTGATTATGAAAATTAGGTGGATGGACTTGTCTGGTTTTGTATTATAAATAAATTGCATTGAACACTCGCGTGCAAACTGTTGTTACTAATAATATTGCTATAATGCCTAGTTTTATATTGTTAAATCAGACGTCTCCTACTGTCGACTGCAAGCAGTATCTTCCTCAACAACTTCGTTATTTTGCTGTTCCTGTGAATCTTCATTGTTTACGTAGCTATCCAAAACTTTTTATAATAACATAAATTTTCTAATGATGGCCAAAAAATACCATAGTGTTTAGTTAACAGCGTATTGACATCCCTTAGCTTTAGTTGTTTTACTGTCACTCCTATAGGAAGAGGAACAGAATTAATGAGGCTAACATTCTTCCCATTCTTGCATACACTTTTGGATGCATTAAAATCACTTTTGTAAGCATGTTCCCCTCTTACATAGACCGTACTCTTTCCTAGTTTAAGAATAAATCTTTTCGTTATCTGAAATTGAAAATGCAACTGGCCTGGTTGCTTCAACACATCTCCAATCCAATAGCTCCACATTGCTTCCCGAGTGAAAAACATTTCCATGCTCTTTGATAAAATCGTGGTATTCTTCGGTTATGACACTAAATGTATCCTGTGTTGTGATTGGCTGAATTGGATTTGGCTGCTTGTGATTGTGGCTGCAGCATGGAGATGGCTGCTTTTGAAACTATACCCGTTTCTCTCATCGATATAGTATTGTTACACAGCAGATTTAGCTGGTTTTGAGTATTACATCTTATAGCTATTCTGCCACTACATTATATTCTATGAACAGCTCGAATTTCGTAATTTTTTGGAGATCTGGGGTCTGGTTTTGATACTAGGCTACTCATATCTTCTTTCTGTACGATGTTGGTCACAAAAAGAGGAAGAAAGACAGAAGACAAACCATCAAATGCGTATTAAATATCAAATTTACGATGATATCGTTTCATTCCGGTCGGTGCATGCGTCGAAGTGATTACCGATTGGGTAATTTGGTGGTCTTCGATTTGATGAATTCGACCGGGTGGAGGCGACAATGGAACGTCTTGAAACCGACTTTCCAAAGTCCGTCCCGGTTACTTCGCGCCGCGAGCAGGTGCTTCGGTGGCGGTGGTGGCTGTGCTATTATGTTATACTACGCGAGTATTATGCACAGCGCAGCGGTGCAGACCGAAGCAGGTACTACGTCCGTCGTCTATTTCGTATACGAGGCAGACGTGAATAGACTAATTTCTTCACGGTTCAATCTAAAAGTGCTACTGGGCACGCTGGCAACCAAAAAAATATCAAATTAAAATATAGCAGTATCACCTCGCCCATTGTGTTTTCCGAACGGCCGTCCCACCGTCGATACGGAGCGGCACATCAAACGTATAAATACGCGCACGGAGAACGACGAGTTATAAAATTAGGCGAGGAAATGATGATAGCATCGTCTATAATAAAAGTTTAACGTAAAAAGTCAAAACTTACAAAAAAAAATTAAAATTATTCAAATTAAAAGGTTAGAGAATAATGTGGCGGTGCACCATCGTGCCGGAACCATAAGGCGCTATCCGACCACACGAGATGTTTTGCGTTAAAATGGAAAGCAACAAATGCGTGTATTATTTTTCGCCGCAGTCACAGAAAAAAAAATTAGGACTGTGGCTGCATCGGGAGATCTTGCTGCCCGTAACAATTGCTCTTCGTTCATTTGGGAATACGGTACTAAGATAATTACGAACGGTTAGAGAATAATGTGGGGATGCACCATCGTGCGGGGACCATAAGGCGCTATCCGGTAAGAGGGAATGTTCTGTACTGCGGGTATTACGTTTCGGTGCTGTTAGAAAGAAATAATTTTCACCATTTAATGCATTTTTATTGAAAAATGGGACAATATGACTGTTACCTCCTTTCCTTTGATATGGTAACCTCCCAACTTCCGATAGTGCCAGTTGGAGAAGAACGTCTTTATGTATACAGAACGGTGATTTCTGAGATAGGTTACATAACCCAAGATCTTTGAAAAATTATACAGATTAAAGGGTACAAACTGCATACAATTTAGGCGTATTGACAATTGACAAGGGGGTGTTCAAATTCGTTCTTTATGACTTAATATTTGAGGGAGCGGTAATTACGAAATAAGTTACGGCAGCCTACATAATATACACAGAACTACTCGCATACAGCGTATTGATTAGAGTGGGGAGACGGCGATACTGTCGTAACTTATTTCCTAATTGTACGCTCTTACCGTTGTTTGCCGAGATTAGTTATTGACTTGACTTCTTCGGTTATTCTAATCTTCAAATCTTCAATATTATCAGGCCGGTTTAGATACACTTCGGATTTGAAATTACTTGGCAAAAATAAATCGAGTGGGGTTGGATCGCGAGATCTTGCTGGTCATTCAATTGCTTCTCGCCTACCCCATCCATTTGTTGTGAAAAAATGGTACTAAGATCATTACGAGCGATTTGAGAATAATGTGGCGGTGTACCATCGTGCTGGAACCTTAAGGCGTTATCCGGCCAGACGGGATGGAGAGCAATAATTGCGGGTATTATGTTTCGGTGCAGTAATAGCAAATAATTTTCACTATTTAACGCGCCCTCAATAGAAAAATCGGACCTATGACTGAATTACGGACAATCCCACCTCTTCTTTTCCTATAATTCCCTCATTTTCAATTCAGATTTAGTTTGCATCTACCGACAATCCCTGTTCCCCATACGTTGATTTTTTGGTCGGAATGGCCGTGCGTCCTTCCATAATCCCGTGCTGGTTTTCAGATACCCAGTTTTATATTAATGACTCGGTCAGTTTCTAAGCAGCCGCTGTTTACGTAATGACGAATGTCAAATTTTACCAAAATAGTAGGAATGACACATCTGGATAGCGCGCCACTCGGTGGTCGTTTGTAAAAACATTAAAAGGCGCCCCTCGTACAACAAATTCTTATCGCTTTTCTTCTCCGTTCGGTTCTCCGCTCTATAGAAATCGTCGTCCGTCTTATACGTCTCGAAAAAAATAAATTGGATTTTTTCTAAACGGGTGGACCTCACTCGCGCCCGATTTAGGGTCGAAAATCCAACGCGGCCGGGTCCGACGATTGCTACTTCATTTTTCATTGAGTCAACTTCAGAATGAGACGCGTTTCCGAAAGCGAAAGAAAAAAAGCGACGGATGGATATACGTTCGTATAGAAGAAGGAGGAGGAAGGAGAGCACAGCGTCAATTCCTCGAGATCGTGCATGGGAGACAAAAAGGCGACGGACGGCCGAGTTTCGGTTTCGGTTTCGGTTTTGCCGCCCTTTGAAATTTCGTTTGACGGACGAGAAGAGAATCTTCTTCTTCTTCTTCATCTTGCGGCCTATCGATCGATCGAACAGGCCATAATTAAAGCATGTAATTTACTTGTTTTTAATCGAAAGCTTATTATTTGGCGTAAAGGAGGGGGCGCGCGTATACGGAGGTAAAATGGGATGGAGGTCCATCGAATTGTTAATTTTATATTTTATGAATTGTTGGGATGGTACGGACGTATTCCCCAGTTTTTGTTTTGATAGTTACATTTATCCTTTTTGGGACGACTTCGTAAATTGTTCGTCACTTTTGTAGTTGAAACCTTTGTCTTCGAATATACGCTGGACGTAAGGGAATGATGAGATGAAATTACACCAAGAGTCGTATCTTTTTTAATAAGGGTGAAATCTTGGGATATCCCTCTAATAACGCTGTCACTAATCCGACTGTTATTATTCAATAATAACTTATCTGCACTACATAATGGTAACACTTCATCCATCTTTTTAACGAACTCTAGTTATTAGGATAGTTTCGATGATTAATCTATGGGTAAGATAACTTTCGGATTACAAATTTTATCGATATCTAAGAAAAATATCGAATTGGTAAGAATTTCGAAATATAATTTTCTTCCATGAAGCTTCGCCCCGTTTAACACTATGAAAATTGCTCCGATAAGATGCAGCATGCGACAAAAATTAACTTACACTATTTGTGGATAAAGTCACTTATTCATTTTTCTGTGAAAAAAATCTATGGGAAAAGCATGAGACTAGAGGAGGTACCGTCTTGATTGATTGATTTGGAATTTATTGTGTTGAAGATTTTTTTCTTATTAATAATTGTAAAAAAGCTGGATTGAATTACGTTTGTTTGAGTTTGAACATAGAAACTGCTTCTTTAAAACATTTTCTTTGTAGTTCATCGAACGGAATCGTTTCGTACCTTACGAACGACTGCCCATAGATAACTTAACCTTAGGACTGCGTCTGACTTCCTATATACCTATATTTTCGTAAGATAGAAGATGCAAACGTAAACATTTACAATGATAAGATTATACTGATGTAGCCATACCATACAACGTAACAATTGTTTATTTACTTTCGTTTTAACCACCGAACTAAACCAATTTGTTGTATTAATTAGGCATTAGATACATTGGGAAACTCCATATTCACGAAATAAAACAATAAGCTTGCTTTTAGTTCACTAGATCTATTTCTATATACAAAAATTGTTTCGCCACACAGTGGCACAGTTGATTGGTGTTGGACAACGAACTTGTTTGAGTAAAAAAAGCAGCTACAGCGCCTTCAATAAGTGGTTTAGATCGACGGTGCCGGTGAGAAGTACAACGTACTACAGTTCATTGGGATAATAGCAGTACACCACCGAGCACTTAGTCTCCACTTGTGCGGTAGTGAAAAGAAGACGCCACCACAGATACGAGAGAGGGAGGATGACTTATTTTTTCGCTGAGGTTGTTGGTTTCTCTTTTAATGAATATGATTCCTGCTCTTGCGCCTACACAGCCTCTCCAAGCATGTCAATAAGACAGTATAAAAAAGAGTCTTTTTCTGTAGACCTTCTGTTGTTTACTCATCATACGCTTTGACAAGTTCTTTTAGTTCGTTGTAGGTCAAGAGGAGTTGCAGATTCTATACGTTTGTCCTCCATGCCTTGTAAAATCTTTCTTTTAACATTTCTTGTACCTCGGTCAGCTTTAAATTCAATTTGAGGTTAAAGTTAGAGACGAGGCGCGTTGAATTTTCGCAAAAAAATTATATCACCGTGAAGATGGTGATAAATTATCTAAATAAAAGTTTTGCGGGAAAAGCCCCCAGAGTCCCCGACGTGTTTACGTTACGTTCAAATGAAATTTTCTTATGTATTTAATAGCATACATACAATTTATAATAACATTTATCCTTTTTCTACAAATGTACAGTCAAATATTAGTGTAATTTTCAGTAATTTGGTAATATTTTTACATTTTCTGAGATGTTAAAATGTACGACTTATCTACATAAATGACATTTGAGTAGTATCACAGTCGTGCCAACTTAAATACGAGTCTTATGCTTATTCTTCCATAACAATTCAATTTAGAAATTATTTAAATAATTACAAATGGCGCGCGTTAATTTGAACGAGTTAATTTAAATTTAAATTATGGAAATGAATAAGATTTGAAATGGGGGTGTGTTGTGGTTGTCATTCTTGACAAGTGGTGCGACGACAAATGACAGCAGAAGTGTAGCCAATGCATGATTGTAAAAATGAACTAGTTAAAACAAATCTAGGGATTCTTTTACTACCAACTTCGGACACTTTCAGTTGATCACGTTGTAATACATTGTTACAACGATAGATGTGTGAAATATTCGATGAAAACCTTCCAAAACTGCGGGCCAATACAATGAAATGCGTCCACTTCGAACGACTACTTAAAACGGAATTGTCCGAAGAATGCCGGTGACATTCGCTAATGATACTGAATTCCCCCAGTTTTTCACTGAGGATGACAACTTAGTTGCCGAAATACGGATCTAGATTCGTTTCCGAATGGTGCGGTAAGGGTAATTTGAGTCACAGTCTCTTTATTCTTATTTGCAAGAAATAATATTTAATTAACACTCGAAATTGTTTCCTTTTTCCATATTTACACAACAACGAAAACAGTTTTCTTTAAACGAGTATAAAACATAACCTATCTGTCAGATTAGGATGAAATTTTGACAGCTGAAGCCAACAACATAATCACCGTACTGAAGGCGTTGCCAACCTATGAAAAATCACTCTTCCGTCAAATCGCCCTCGTACAATGCTTTTATTGACGTTCTAAGATGGAGAAAGGTGTAATGTAAGAGGATCGCGAGGATTAATGCGACTGTTTGTACCTCAGTCCTTCCTTCGTTCTCTCCCTTCATCTCCAACTGCAAACGTTGCACAAAAACGAGGCGCCTCGTAAACACCAGCCGTACACGTCCACATACTAAGCACATGTTCCACAAACAGATTTGTTAGGACGTTGCGTGCTTGAGACACCAATTAGTCGCCTTGATACGGGATCCGTGCCAAAATCTTCACTTAATTTCACAGATCATCCAGTCTGGCGGGGCGAGATTAGAGACAGGACGAGGGTTTCTTCTTTTTTTTTTAAATATGGAACATTTGTAAGCAATTAGAATGGAAATTCCTGACCTCACGCACGCACCGTGCCTATTTCTGCTCGGTCGGACGGACGGTCGATCTATCTTTTCCGCGTCTTCGTTTTGTGTTGGTGCGTGGTAAACGCGCCCCATTTCTAATTTGTCTTACGCGGAAACCATTAACGTTAATTACCGAAGATAATCGAAATGAAAAAGACTTTTTTATACTGCCTTATCAACTTGCTTGAAGAGCCTGTGAAAGCGCAAGAGCAAAAATCACATTCTTTAAACAAGAAACTAAACAACACGGGCGAAAAAAGAATTAGAATCCGATATAACCCTTTTTCCCAGAAAACCACGCAAGAAAATAGCCCAAACCTAGCTGATACAAACTGGCTTTTAAAGACTGATTTAGACACCAAGTTTTGCCCAATCAAATTGTTTCTAAGACCCCAAGATAAAAGAGGAAAAGCCACCAGCAGCCTCAAAATCCACATTGGAGAATCACCGGAAATTGGTTCAAAAACAGTCCCAAACTTGGACAACAAAAAAACAAGCATAAAAATTAGGCTTTAATGCCACCAAAAAAATCAATTCCTCACTTAGGACCACCGCCGTATCTAAACTCACCAAAAACCGGGGTTTCAGGACAAAGTCTAATAAAAATCACAGGCTATTCTAGTTCGAAGTCAATATGGAACTAATTGCGAGTAGACGAAGACCATCATCAAGAAATAATGGTGAAAATGAGGGGACACGGAACGGAACTTGAGCTTCAAGAAAATATGCCTCATACTATGGCAAACAAAGATTTATGCGGCAATGAAGTATCTGAGGTTGGTTATACAAAATTTATATTGTCACCACTGCGTAGTTGGCTGACCTGAATTTCTGGTTGTATTGGTCCCATCAATATTCAACATTCCGCTACGAAAGAGAGATATCACGATAAACGTGTCGTGTTGCAATGTAAATGGCATGGTATGTTTAAAAAGACAAATTTTATTTAGCAATAAATGCGAAGAAAGCAAATAAAATACAATAACAAAGCAAAAATGACAGCAAATGGTGCGACGACAAATGACAGCAGAGATGTAGCCAATGCACGATTGTAAACACGAACTAGTTAAGAATACATCTAGGGATTTTTTACTACCAACTTCAGACACTTTCAGTTGATCACGTTGTATTTTATGTCGTTCTGTTGGCAACTCTGTCATATCAATCGATCTGTCAAATAGTTTGGTTTTAACAAGCATTTAAGTCAAGTATATTTTCGTGTTTTCAATTATGGATAAGAACGAAGTTGGAGCGGTGATCGAATGTTTCATATTCGGGAAGGGAAAACCGGTAAACGGAAATTGAATCAAGGTTGAGTTGCTGTTCTTGAAGATTGACCTCCACTTTCATTTTCCACCGTTAGTTTTTGTGGTTTTGAAGATTTCAAGCGTGGCCGCGCACGCAAGCGAGTGATGAATCGCGCGTCCGAGACGACTACCACGCCGGAAATTGTGGAAAAAATCCATGCGACACGATTTTGACAGTTCCCCGATGAAAAGTTGAACTAAATTGAGGTGATCGTGGGCATATCTTACGAACGACTAGTTCGTATTTGACGTCATAAATTGAATTTTAAAATAAGCTTTCTGCGAGGTGGGTGCCGCGTTTGCTCAATTCGGAGCAAAAACGCATTCGACCTCGAACCTCGGAACCTCGATCCTTTGGAAGCGTTTAAGAGGAATCCGACGAATTGTTAAGAGACCTGGATTCACAACACTTTTGGACAAACTGAAAGCGGCAGTTCGGGGAGGGAGGGGAGGGAACGTCCCGGAATAGTGAAGAAAAAGTGCTGTTTCACCACGACAATGCGCTAATGCGAACTAATAATGGCTGCTGAACGATTATTTTGGGAGCCTCGAGGAAAGTCACTTCCGGGAGGGAATTGAGGAGCTTGGACCGAGTGTGGTTGAGCTTCGAGGGGATTATATTGAAAAATAAAATACAACTTGAATCCGTATTATTTTGTCTTCATTGTCATTTCGGAAACTTCTCAGTCTACCCTCGTAATATGCCATATTTTTGCGAATGAGATCATCGGCTATGTACCTCAGATCTGTTGGGGAGTATTCCCAAATCCATGATTTGCAATTATATCAAAGATATCTTTAAAAACCATCCTAAATTCCCCCAGATCACCGTTCTGCTTCGACTTTCTCCCCATTCACGACTCCGCCGCAACGCGCGATATTCTCGTAATCTCGCCACGAACCGGTAACCTTTTTTTCCCGTATCTGTCTTTTCCCTGAACGAACAGATCGGTTATTGGTTTTCGAAATGGACTGACGAGCGGGCATTGTGATTCGTCGCTTCGACGACGATTTGACACTTCAATTAAGATTTCCCGTTTCGTGCCCGGACGCGTCGGTCAATCCGGCTGTCTATCGGCCGTCTCGGCTTGCTGTTGGTGTTCGTATCTTTAATGCCCGGCTCTGAACATTTGATGGGTGTCGTTTGACGGGCGAATCGGCGTGTAAAATGGACGAGTAAAAAAGCGGACGATCTGATTAAATAAGGCTCCGTCGACGAAACGAAGGAACGGATCCGTTTCTTTCCTCTTCGATGGTTTTCTGATCGAAGGTTCGGACGTCGTCGTCGTCGTCAACTTGCGATTGCTACGGGTGCGAATCGTGACGAGTTTTCTTCGTCTTCTTCCCCTCCGTTCGTAACAAGGCCCTTGTAAAAATGGATAATTGGGAAGGCGTGTCGTAATTGTTGAAGTAAAAGTCGAAAGAATCCTTGATAATCCATCCAGATACAGAACATTCCCTCTTACCGGATAACGCCTTATGGTCCCCGCACGATGGTGCATCCCCACATTATTCTTTAACCGTTCGTAATTGTCTTGGTACCGTTTTCCCAAACGAATCGATTGGGTAGGCGATGAGCAATTGCTATGGGCAGCAGGATCTCCCGATCTAGTCACAGTCTCAATTTCTTTTTGTGGAGTTATTTCAAATCCAAAACGTATCTAAACCGGTCTGATAATATTGTAGATTTGAAGATTAGAATAACCGACGAAATCTGGTTACTAACTCCCCGAGTATCAAATAATGTCATAAAGAACGAATTTGAACCACCCTCTTGCTCATTTTCAACGCTTAAATGGTATGGAATTTGAACATTTCAATTGAATAATTTCGAATCTGTTGGTAACTCTTGACTTTTTAGTTAAACTTTGATTGTTAAATCGTATAATATACGAAATATTTTTGTTTCCAAAAATCTCGTTTTGCAGCCCATCTTAGAAATCATCGTTCTGTATGCAGAAGAACGCGCGCTATCAAAAATTGGAAACTCTATAACTAGAGTTTGTTAAAAAAGGTGGTTTGACGTTTTATCAATAAATAGTGTAAATCGAACTGACGTTGTCGCTCCTCCTTCGCTTCCTTAATCATATAAGCCAGCAATAAGACGACTTTTGCGTATTCAGCTTAAGCTTCTTTCCACCTTTAACGTGCGACGAAGAAATTGTTAGTTTTTTTGATATTCTTAAGAGCTCTTTATTTATTCTGTGATACTTTCAAGTATTAAATGTTAATATTGTAGTATTCAAAAGTTTAAATTGAACATTACCGCGTAATTTTAAGTTGGCCATACTGACCCGGTTGGTACTGAACGACGATTGTAGTTAGTCGTGAGCGAAGTTAGTTATGATTATTATGTTATGAAAACGACGAGTGAATAAAACGCGTCGAGATTATGTGCATTATGTGTCATGTTATTTTTATGTAGAATCGAACAACTTTACGATTACAAGAAGAGAAAATTTGTATTCTTTTTCTACAATATTTATGTAGAAAAATGCAAGAAATAAAATAAGGACGTTTTCTTTTTCTATAAATAACGAACATTTTTAGATATGTGTACATAACCGCATACACAATTGTTAGGAATTATTATTTAAATTTAAATTACGCGCCAAAGATCAAGTTTCCAGTCCTGTAGAGAGTTGGGAGAGAAGAGGTTATGTTTTATGCTTTATGTTATGTTAAATTAAATTACTATTAAATTTACGTCACTTTAAGTTTAATTTCAAATACGCTCCCAACACAATCTATATGCTATATATTTATATATAGGGCAAATAAATCTTGTAACCAAAAAATTAAGTTGGAAACACTGATGTGTTGGTAATAGTCATTATTAAATCTATAAACATAACCACAATTTATTAAATATATTGAAGAAAATGGTCAAACTTTGGGTTAAACTGGAGAAATGACAATATAAACCAAATAAATGTCGCCAACTGAAGGGCGTGAGTTCTTCTGTTTAGGGACTACCATCGGTTGAATGGTTTATAACGAATATAATAGTTAATGATTAGTGTTATCACTTAGAAGAAAGAGGAAGTAACGTCATATCCGCGACAATAATTACTTCACAAAATACGTTTTTTTTCTGTAAAAATTTGCGGATTTAAACATGAAGGTTGGCTTGTCCAATCGTTCTCAGTAAACATATTTTAAATTTCGCGGACAGTTTAAGTTGGTATTTCCGGCAAGGTAGTGGACATACTCGCCAATTTCTAAGCACAATGCATGTGAATATGTTTACTATTGCCGGAACTGCCAAATTAAATTAACCGCGAAATTTAAAAAGTATTTACTGGGTTCCTTTTCGTTTCGGTATTTACAGATTCTATTGATTTTGTTCCAACCATCAAACATTCCAAAACTGATCGTCCGAATCCCGTTTAAATATTGCGCACTTCGAAACGTGCATTCTCCCTTTTCTTTTACGTACTCATCCAGTTGCTTATTTTTCGAGCGTATATCGTATATTATTATAGGTGCATTTGTACCGGCGTAAAAAAGTGAACGGAAGCGAAAGAGAATTTTAGATGTAAATGATAGCTGGCAGTTAGTGACGCTCCGAAGGCTACGAAGGAGCAGTGCTTCGCGATGGACAAGCGAGACTAAAGTAATTATCGGTTAATTACCGTATAGAAGAACCACCCGTATTCACGAATATTAATCAAGACGAACGTTTGCCGGCTAACTAAGCGCACGCACGATAAATATAAGGAGTAGCAGTAACGCTTCCGCAGGATCTTTCGCCAGCTGAAGAATTAGTTTCGATTGGGCGATTAATTTAGGAATCTTATTCCGAGGAAGAAGTTATTATGTTTTCTTAAGTTTTCTTCGGGCTTTTTTTGAAGAAGAAAAAGATCATATAGCAATGAAGTCGTATTTAATTTCTTGATAAACGCCCCTCGGTATCGTATGATTCTGACTTTTGCTATCTTTCGGATTTCGATTTACCTCGTAGTGCTGCCCAGAAGCTGAAGTAAAAGAAATTACAAAGAAGAAGAGTTGTTTGTAATTTCTTTTACATTACCGATCTGGACCCGGATGTTTTGTAAGTACAAAACATTTTCATCATACCTCGTATGTTCATTACACATTTTTGGGGGACACCCGATATGTATGTGTACATAATACATACGTCCTGATTGATATAGCAAAAAGTATACCTATTGACATGGATTTAATAGCGAATCGAAAAGATTTTCGCGGTCTTTCAACCTAACCGAGCCATAAGTAATCGATTTAATGCAGAAAAACAGTTTGTCTTCGCTCAATCACACGCATGTGTACGTTATAAGTATACGTACTCGTATTATATGTGGAGATTGTGGAGCTTACGATCTCGTTATCAAAGGCGTGCTAATTCGACAAACGTCTCTGTTTGCGCGTTAGACATTGCCGACGGCTTAAAAAACATTATGGACGATCGTTCACGGTGTCTGTAAACGGATAAACATGTTATGTGATTTGTCCCGTTTTTGCTCGTTGGCGTGATATTTTCTGTTAAAAATTTCAACGTAGCTGTAATTAGAAATGAGACTTGAATTTTAATATATCTTTTACAGTATTCAGAAGTTTAAATTTAAATTTGCCGCGTAATTTAAGTTGGCCATACTGCCCAGCATGGTAGGGAACGACGGGGGTGGTTGGTCGTGAGAGAAATTAGCTATGAGGATTATGTTATATATGCGTCAAATGAACAAACGTGTCGAGATGATGTGTTATGTTTATTTCTTTTCAATTGAACATTAAAAGGGATTGTTTTTCTTCTACAAATGAAACTTAGCTGGTAAAGCTGATACGTAGGTAATCGTGCGATTTAACAGATTAGATGAATAGATATCCTATACAATGTAAGGCTGAAATTTGAATTTGCCGCCAGTGGCCTTGCTTGAAGTTAGCTACAGTGTAAATGTGTGATCAAGGGAGGCGAAACGGAAGCTGGTTCCAACGCTCTTACCTCGACCTTTACTATTCAATGATAAGTTGTCATTGATAAGTTATCATTGAATAAAAATCCTTGAAGGAATGACAGCGTCAGTCCGATTTACACTGCTTAATGATATACGTCATCTACCTTTTTAAGAAACTCTAGTTCAGATTTCACCTTTGTTTCCTTATTTTGGAATTTTACTTCCAGTATTTGTAGCACATTTTCATTGACTGTCCATTTTTGCTCATGCACTGTCTTTTCATCATTTTTCATGTTCAGAATATCTTAGTCTCATCTTTATATTTTACAAATTGGTCCTTTTTCGATTGTGCTACCATCTGTTGGTAGCAAAATCACTCATTATACTTCTGTTAGGGTTTGTTGTCAACAGATGGCAAACAATTAAGAAAGCATTATGAATTTAGGAAGTTACAAATTATAAAAATATAATTTCTTGTTAATGGATTCATTATGATAGGATCGAGTTACAGTGGCGTTGTAAAAATCAAATAGGAATAAGGTTCAACGAACGACTGCATGATAAGCAGAGTTGCTCAGTTTGCACCAACAATACTAAAACTATCTGAAACAACTGTACTAGGATAAAATTACATCGGCATACTCGTTTTCAACGTTGAATGCATAGTATGAAACTATCTCACTGTATCTGTATTCGTATAGCGCGACGTTATTTAATTCTAGTACAGTCGTTTTAGATAGTTGTAGTGTTATTGGCGCAAACTGAGCAACCCTAATTATAGTGTAAACCCGACCGACGCTGTTACTCCACCGTTTGTCCCCACTTACGTGCAAGGCGCAAGTGACAACGTCAGTTCGGTGTGTACACTAGTTATCATCCACTCGTTTGTCGAACCTTAGTGATTACTATAATTTGAACTTAGCGCCTTTTGGTTGTTTATGTTCGAGTAGGAAATTTAGTATGTAGATATTGGCCTTATATAACAGTTGGTCATGTGTAACTCACGGTACAATTACACCAGGTATTTTCATTGCTTTTTGCGGTTTTATAAATGTTAGTTATCCCCAGTTTTCCCTCATTCTTAGTTCTGTATCTGCCTGTATTGCGAATATGTTAATAAAACCGGCGTTTCGATGGCCCCACATATGCAAGGTAGTTGTAATATAACAAATTAAAATAAAATCACCATTGGTATATATATATATATATAGATTATGGTCAGATAATACGTGTGTTTTAGTATTACATTTTACTTATTTTATCTCATAAAAATCCATCCCAATTTCTATATATATCGACAGCTTTAGTGTTGTATTATTGTTATTTGTTGACTTCGTTAGTTTATTAACCGGTATAATGTTAATACATATGTCAAGACACCGTGCGTAAATAACCATACCTTCCATTGTTGTACCATGATATAACCTATAATTAATAATTATACACATTATATTATATTTGTGATTACTATATGAATAGTAGTAATATATTTTCATCAGCTAAAACGTATTTAGCGATGCTTCCTAAAATCGAATCTGAAGTGTTTTGTAAGTATTTGACCAAATAGGACATTAACAGGGGCTACTAAACGTATAGTTGATTTCATTAGGGAATAAAATGGACAGCACCGATGCTGATATGAACCTGAACAATAAGAACAGCGAAAAAGCGGAAGAAATTGATAGTGGTACCGACAATCAGATATACGTATACGGAACCGTAATTAACGTAGGATCCATTAAAGAAGAACCATGCAATATGGAAAAGCGAACAGGGTAGCATTTACGATTATATCAGTATAAAAGAAGAGGATGAGAGATGACCTAACTGTACTAGTCCAAGAAACCGAACTTGTGACTGATTGCATAGATGATAAGGAACCCGTAATTGGCAGAGGATGTATGAAACAAGAACCATGTGATACAGAAAGCGAGTCAGGAAGGTTGGATAAGTATTTTAATATAAAGGATGAGATTGTAGAAGATCCGACCGTAGTAATAGCACAAGAAACTGCACTTACAACTAACATCGAAGGAAACTGTGTTATACGTAAGTTAATTGTCCAATAGAGTTTTAAACAGGATCTTTCAAATTTTCTGATTTGTAGTTTGCGAAGGATGGGGTGAGGAATATGATTTGTATTGCCTTAACTGCCCCAATATTCCGAAACATAACAAAATTAATCAGACATTACCGAAAGGATTTGTCGATATTTGTAAAACTCCAAACGGTGTGGGCATCGTAGCTTTAAAAACCATTCCTAAAGGGGTTGTGTTTGGACCCTTCGAAGGTTTGAATTCATTTAAGGATGATGGCATATCAAAATGGAGAACTTCGTTTACACCAAAGGTCCCAAATGGTTAAACTGGATGCAATATATAGGAAAGGTAGATCAAAGCACCCTTAAGAATTTAATTCCTTTTCAATATCAGGATGCGTTGTATTATCGTAGTGATCGTCATATTAGTGCGGGTGACGAATTGTTAGTGTGCTGGGATAGGGGGAGTGAAGAAAATAGGATTCAAGATACAGGAGATAGTTATTGGACGCCACTGATTTGTGAAAGACTGGATGAGACATATGCGTGTACGCTTTGTTGTGTTTGGGTATAAATCGAAATGTCATCTAGAGGCACATAATTTTAGATGCCCTGAGAAACGAAATCTAGTAAATTTTTGTAAAGGTATGTTTTTAGTAATGCCTCTACGTAGTATCGAAAATGATAGCAGTTATAATTGCCCTTAATTGTAGAGAATATTGTGAATAGTGTGCCTTTTGCAAAATTTACTTGGAGGAGAAAGAATACTTGGACTACCATATGGATCAATGCTATACTTTAGAGAAGACCTTCTCGTGGGATTGATTATGGCAGCTTACTTCAGAGGGCACTATCTTGAATGGTTTTCTTGCCATAGGGAAGTAGCTAGCGGTAGGTTTCATCTGAAACGGATCAATCATGATGTCAATTCACCGTCTTTGGTTTCCCAAGCACATTTCATTATTCCTGCAGATCTCTTGATACATTTTATACTTCACAAACACATACTAACGTTCTATTTAAAGCACTAAGCTTGATCTTATAAGTAAGAGTGCGAATTGTGCATATCCGGAGCCTTTTCATCGTTCTATCATGGATTAGTGCAGTGTTTCTCAACTTCTACCAAGTCATAGCCCCCTTCAATAAAACTGTTATGTAGTATCGCCCCCTTCACTTCCAAAAATTCACCAAATTCGTATTGCATTTAATAGACTGGTGACTAGTAAAATGTTACTTGTTTTATTATTGAACGATATAACGAATATAATATTAAATAACATACACTTTAAAAGTTCTCTAAGATTGTATAAATTATTTTCTCTAAACTTCCAATCAGCCCCATTTCAATAACTGGATTAATCTACACATTTTTTATGTAAGCACAATTTAGCTAAGAACACAACCAGTAAAGATTGCTGGTGTTTCTAGCGGAGAAATGTGTAACTAAAATCTAATTTGGACTACAACCTCCAATGATAAATAGTGCCACTTGTGGCCGAATGTCTAACTAAACCCAGCGTGGACTACAACCACATAAATTGGTAGCGCCTCTGGTGGCAAAATCGCGAACTAGACCTAGCATAGACAGCAACCATCAAAGATCGGTGGCGCCTGTAACGGGTAACTGGTCTACTAAACTTAGTCGGTGGCGCCTCTAGTGGTCGAAGTTCGAACTAGGTCTAGCATAGACTACAACCGTTAAAGATCGGTGGCGCCTCTAGTGGCCGAAGTTGGAACTAGGTCTAGCATAGACTACAACCGTGAAAGATCGGTGGCGCCTCTGCTGGTCGAAGTTGGAACTAGGTCTAGCATAGACTACAACCGTGAAAGATCGGTGGCGCCTCTGCTGGTCGAAGTTGGAACTAGGTCTAGCATAGACTACAACCGTGAAAGATCGGTGGCGCCTCTGCTGGTCGAAGTTGGAACTAGGTCTAGCATAGACTGCAACCGTTAAAGATCGGTGGCGCCTCTAGTGAGGAAGTGTGCAACTAGGCTAGCTTAGACATCAACCGATGAAGGATGGTGGCGCCTCTGATGGTTAAACGTCCAACTATTTTGGTTGTTGTCCAAGCTAAACTTAGTTCGAGGCTTTGCCACTAGAGGCACCACCGATCTTTGGCGGTGATAATCTCGGCTAAGTTAAATTCGGTAGTTTACCACGATAGGCGCCATCGAACTTTAATGGTTGCAGTCTACGCTGGCTTATTTCAACATTTTACCACCCTCAGGTGGCGTCATCAATTTCTGCTGGTTGCGATCTTAGCTAAATTTTACATAAATATAGAAATGTATAAATGAGTATAATTACTGGTAGTCTGTGAGCTATTGGAAATTAGGCTGATTGGAAGTTTAGAGGAAATAAGTTAAACAATGTGACAGTAAATTTTAAAGAGATATAATTATCGAAGGAAATAAATTCTGGGCTAATTGATTCTGAACAATTTCGGCGATATATACTGCAGTACATTCAACAACAAGAACACACTCCAATTTACTATTATACGTCCCAATGTGATGAGAATTTTACAGCACTGTGATCTTCCATTCACATATTCTCTAGCGTGGTGCTAAACAGCCGTTATCACAGATGGAGGAGAATAAGGAATCGTTCGTTTCTAACTCGAATAGCGATCTGCCTGATCTGATTTAGGTATGTAACATCACACACCGGGCTTGCTACAATGGGCTGGCAAAACTATCCATTTCTACGCATTCAGATATATAAAGATATGCGAGAATTTGCATAGCATGGAAATCCATCACCTAGCAGACTTCATCTGTATCAGCTGAGGAAACGTCTTTAGGTCCCTCGACGATCATCGAAATTCCTTCTCTTAGGACGACTAAATTAAGTAACTCGATAAATCTACTTTCAAAATAGATGATCTTTTCCAAACTCTCAATTTAGTTTGCTTCATAAACTAAATTTGTAACCATCATTCCCAAGACTGCACGATTGGAACAGTCTTTTCTCTGAGATAGGAGGGTGCAAGGCGGTTTTCGCTGACCCTTGAAATTGAGTTGAAGTTCCATGTGAATAGCCACTGTTACTTCTTTTCTGTCCACATTATCAAGTCTGTACTGTGTCCAGTTTTCAACATGCCTCGACGTCATCCATATTTTTTGAATACCTATCGTATTCGAATGGGGCTTGACAGACTCATGTATCGTCATATGCTTATCTAGTTCGTTCATGCCGAATCAGATGTCCGCTGAAACTTCTCTTATTATAGGTACTGAATTTACATTTCAAGCACTGGAACACTTCGCTTTTATTGTGCGTGTCGATATGACATTTCAGGTTCTTCTTGTACTTGGTTTCGAACGGACACTGCGAACATTTATATTCCTTTTTCTCAGAACCCGAGTGAAAATTACGCGCGTGTTTCGTCAGGTCTTGCTTTCGTTTAAACATCTGCGGGCACGCGTCGCACTTGAACGCCTTATCGTGGGTATGAACGGCCATATGTCGTTTGAGTTTAGAATTTGTAATCGTTTTATGCGGACAGAGGGTGCACGAGAAACGTTTCAAACCCTCGTGTGCCCTCAGGTGTTGGGTCAAATAGGTTTTACGATGAGTACTGTACTTGCATTTTGAACATTTGTATTCCTTCTTCGGAGCATCTGAGTGAATATGTCTGGTGTGTTTCGCAAGGGAATATTTTTCCTTAAAAGTTTGCTGGCAAACGTCGCACTTGAACGGTCTATCTGTGTTATGGGTCACCATGTGCTGCTTCAGATAGTGTTTTGTCTTCGATTTATAGGGACAGAGGGTGCACCGAAAGGTTTCAAGCCTTCGTGCCTTTTGTATTCGAAGGACTCCGACGTTTCGTGGTTTACGTGGTAACGCAGATGACGATCTATAATCTTCTTGTAGCTCGTTTTAAAGGGGCATCTGTAGGATGAAATTCGTACCCCATTAATAATAGGGAAATTTCCAATTTTAAAAATCGCAAACCATCATATATTTCAAATGAGTGTTCAGCTTGAGACCTCTCAACTTGTATTTTAAGATCATTCACAGCACATAACCTAAAATGATAATAGCAAACATTTCAGAACTGAACCCCGTCGTTAATACAACTGTCATTCGCAGTGATGAAATGGACTAGGAGGTGTCAAGCTGTAAACGGACGTTTGAAATATTTTGGGAAATTAAGCATTTGATCTTACCTGGGACATTTGAATCGCTTAACACCGCTGTGCACGGCCAACAAATGGTGCTTCAAGCTCGCCCAATAAAAGCTTTCGAACTGGCATTTCGGACACTTAAACTTCTTTTTCTTCTCGTTATGCAGATTTCTAACGTGTTCATACAGCGTCTCCTTCGTCTGATACTGTTTGGCGCACGTTTTGCACTTGTATCGTTTAGCGTCTGTGTGCGTCGCCAGATGACGCCTGAGATTATGCACGATTGCCGTCTCGAACACGCACTTGTCGCACTTGTAAATCGACACGGAGTGTTCTCTCTTCTGGTGTACAGCGAAAAAGTCCCAACGAGTAAATCCTTCACCGCACAGCTTACATTTGAAACGGCTGCGTCTGGACTTGGCGTGCGTGAGAAGGTGTTTTTGCAGCTTATAACTTGTGCGTGCTCGGTGAGGGCACTGGGGGCACTTGTACATTCGGAGATCGGTGTGCGTCAGTTGATGTGTCTCGAACTTGTCCTTTTGCGAGGTGCTGTACTCGCACAGCGAACATTTGTATTTATCCTTCACTTCCGGCTTGTCGATATTCTCTGGAGAAGAAAGGGTAGCTGCGTACTTCCTTGCGAAAGAGAAAGAGACAAAGTCAAAAGTGAATGATTAGCAATTTTAAATTTAGAACCTAAGACAATGCAAGATAAAATTCGCTAGGAAGTAGACGGAATTGTCTTTTCATTTCCCGGTTGTAAACTGCGGATGGCAGGAACGTTATGTGATATTCCGCAAGTAAAGAATTCCTAACCTATGGAGGCTTTAGGCTAGGAATTCTTCAATAGGAAATAATTAATTTGGTTGAAAATTCCGATAGTCACATGAGGACCACAATTCAGATGAAATCAAACACCCAAATACTTACTCCCTGTTACTTTTACAGCAACGATCCATATGGTAGTCTGAATATTCTTGCTCGTCCAAGTAAATCTTGCAAAAGGCACACTGAATATTCTCTACAATCATAAGCAATTACCATCTTTATCATTTTCGATATTACACACAACAGCGGTAATAAAAACACACCTTCACAAAAATTCCCTCGATTTCGTTTCTTTGGGCACCTAGAATTATGTGCTGCTAGATGACGTTCTGATTTATACCCGACACAACAAAGCGTACATCCATACGTGTCATCCAGCCTTTCGCAAATCAGTGGCGTCCAATAACTATCTCCTGTACCTCCAATCCCATTTTCTTCACTCCCATTATCCCAGCACACTAACAATTCGTCACCCGCACTAATATGACGATCACTACGATAATACAATGCATCCTGATATTGAAATGGGGTCAAATTCCGAAGTTCGCTTCGATCCGCCCTTCTAACATACTGCATCCAATTTAACCACTTGGGATCTTTTGTGTAAGCCAGCTCTTCGTCTTTCAATTTCCATTTCGATAACTCATCATCCTTAATGGAATTCTAACCCTCAAAGGGTCCAAACACAACTCCTCTAGGAATGGCTCTTAAAGCTACGATGCCCACGCCATTGACAATTTCACAAATATCCACAAATCCTTTTGGTAACGTACGACTAATTCTGTTATGTTTTGGATTGTTGCTATTGAAAATGCGGATTAACATTGGGCATTTAAGGCAATATAAATCGTATTCCTCACCGCATCCTTCGCAACCTGTAAATGAGAAAATTTGAAAGATACAGTTTAAAACTGTATTGGATAGTTAAGTTACATATAAAATAGTTTCCTTTGTTATCAGTTGTAAGTGCAGTTTCTTCTGCTACGACTACTGTCGGATCTTCTATAAGCTCATCCTTTACATTGACGTACTCACGAAAGCTTCCTGATTCACTTTCCATATCGCATTGTTCTTGTTTAATGTATCCTTTGCCCATTACGGGTTCCTTGTCATCGGTACAATCAGTTATTGGTTTCGTTTCTTGTGCTGGTACAATCAGATCATCTATATTCTCGTCTTTTATAGCAATATAATTTTGAATGCTACCATGCTCGCCCTCCATATCACCTAGTTCTTCCTTAATGGATCCTACAGTAGTTGGGGCTCCGTATACGCTTATCTTATCGTCTACGCAATTATCGAATTCGTCTTTTATATCGCTGCTTTTATTACTCAGGCTGTTATCACCACCTGTGCTTCCCATTTTATTCGGTGATGGAATGAACTACATTTAGTAGCCTCTGGTGATGTCCTATTTGGTCAAATGGTTATAAAACACTACAAATTCAATTCAAGAAAGCATTGCTAAATACTTCTCGCCTGATGAAATTATCTTACCACTATTCATGTAAAAATGATTATAATCAACTTATATCATATTATTTATCTGTATATAATTATAGGTTATGTCATAGATAATATACTTGTTATATATCATGGTACAACAATGAAAGGTATGATCTTTGACTATTAGAGTTGCTACTGTCACAAATAGAGTTTGTTAGAAAGGTGGATGACGTGTTAACTGACGATCCAACTCTATTATTTCAATGTTAATTATCATTGATAAGTTATCATTTGATAAATAAAAAAATCGACATATATTATTTAAGTTATATTTGTTGTACGTGTACACAAAGGAACCTTAATATATTTTTTATCAATAGAATAGCCATTTATCACATTGAATAATCAAATTCGAAATAGTGGCATCGTCAATTACACGTCATCCACCTTTTTAACAAACTCCAATCATAAACGACTGTACAAGAATAACTGTAAGGAAAGTGTGCCTTTATGTTTTTCATGGTTGGCAATGTTTAAGTAGGAATAAGGAATATTTATGTACGTTAAGTTTAACAAAAGTAGTCATGTGGTAGTCATAGATGGTGGTAGTGGCAGGCGTGAAATAGTTGTAAACAAAGATAGAAAGAAAAGTGTGTTTCTAAGAATGGTTATTAAATTATATATGGTTAAAAAGGACTAAACACAAATAAAACTAACAGAAAAAAAGTGTGCGTATCATTTAACAGTAACATTGCCCTATATGAATAGAGATACATACATAGGTACATACTATGCATTGAAACTATTATGTATTATGTATTTGAATAGCGCAAAGTTACTTTATTATAGTACAGTCGTTTATGATAGTTATAGCACTGTTAGCACAAATTTAGCTAATCTATTGATTATATGTAATCAAAGGTATGATCGTAATGAGGAGAAGGTACCTAAACGATGAAAAAAGACCTTACCAGTGCCGATGCACTGCAAGAGGAAATGAAATAGAATGCGGAATCCATAGGGCATTCACAGCCTTTACATATACAAAAATAGTAGAAGCCAGAATTAGAGAAGTAGTAGAATACAAACCAAATGATGAACAGACGACATTTAGAAGAGGAAGATGAACAATGGATAATATATATACCCTGAAAAACTTGATCATGAAGAAAAACGAAACAAACGAAGAATTATTTGTTATTTTCGTAGATTGGAAAGCAGCATTTGACACGTAATCGGGAAATAATAAGGGAGAGATGGAGATCGAGAATATGCTGGATTAAATCGAGAGTAGTTTGTATCACAACGAAAAATTAGAATATACCAGTTAAGTTTAATGGTACATGTGTTATTTTATCCGTCATAGACCAGAGGACTAAAATAAATAAAGTTATTAAACAGTTGTGTTTATGCCCTGTTTAATTAATTTAGTAAACTTAAATTCCTATAAATTCATCAATCATCCGGGAAGGACGAACGTGGTAGGCTCACTCTCTTGTTCGTGCCGAATTTGATGCTTGCTAAACCTTCCCTTGAGATAGGTATTGAATTTACATTTCGAGCACTGAAACAGTTCACTGCTATTGTGTTTATCCATGTGACATTCCAGATTCTTCTCGCATTGGGTTTGGAACGGACACTGCCAACATTGGTAATCCTCTTTCTCAATTTCCGAGTGGCTAGTTCGGACGTGCTTCGTCAGCGAAGTCTTATGCTTAAACGCCTTCGAGCACTTGTCGCACTTAAACGGCTTATCTTCATTATGAACTACCATATGTCGTTTCAGTTTAGAACTTCTAATCGCTCTGTACGAACAAAGGGTACACGCGAATGGTTTCACGCCGTCATGTACACTCGCGACGTGTTGGTTGAAATCGGTTTTACGATGAGTACTGTACTTGCATTTTGAACATTTGTATACCTCTTTCTTTTCGGTTGAGTGAATATCACGAGCGTGTTTCTTCAAAGCCGACTTTTCTTTAAATGTTTGCGGGCACACGTCGCACTTGAACGGTCTATCGTTGTTATGGGTCCGCATGTGTTGCTTCAAATTGGTCTTTATGTTCGATTTATACGGACAGAGGGTGCACCCGAAAGGTTTCAAGCCGTCGTGCCTTTTGTATTCGAAGGACTCTGAGGTTTCCTGGTTTACATGGTAACACACATGACGCTCGATGATCTTCTTGTAGCTCGTTTTAAAGTCGCATCTGTAAGATGAAATTCGTAGTAATTTAATAATAGCAAAATATCGTACATATTTCAAACAAGTGTTCAACTTGAGACGTCTCAACTTGTATATTAAGATGATTAGCTGTGCATAACCTAAAATTAAAATAACAAACATTTCAGAACTGAGCCCCGTCTTTATTACAACTGTCACTCTCAGCGATGAAATGAACTGAGACATATCAAGCTGGAAAGCGATGTTTAAAATATTCAGAAAATAAAATTATCGAATCTCACCTGGGACATTTGAATCGCTTAACACCACTGTGCACGGCCAACAAATGATCCTTCAAGCTACTCCAATAAAAGGTTTCGAAATTGCATTTCGAACATTTATACTTCTTTTTCTTCTCGTTATGCATATTTTTAACGTGTTCGTACAGCGTCAATTCCGTCTGATATTGCTTGCCGCACGTTTTGCAGCCGTATCGTTTAGCATCCCTGTGAGTTGCCAGATGACGCCTGATATTCTGCGCGTTTGTGGTCTCGAAGACGCACTTGTCGCACTTGTAAATCGACACGGAGTGTTTCCTCTTCTGGTGCAAGACGAAAAAGTCGCTGCGAGTAAATTGCTCACCGCAGAGCTGGCAATCGAAGCGGTTGCGTTTGCACTTGGCGTGCGTGAGAAGGTGTTTTTGCAGGTTACAATCTGTGCGAGCCCAGTGAGAGCACTGAGAACACTTGTACATCCGCAGATCAGCGTGCGATAATTGATGTTGCTTGAACTTGTTCTTTTGCCATGTATTGTACTCGCACAACAAGCATTGGTACTTATTCTTCTGTTTCAGCTTGTCGATATCCTCTGGAAGACAAAGAACCGCTGTGTACTTCCTAGCGAAAAAGAGCGAAAAGTTAATGGCAAACAATTTTAAATTTATTATCGAAAATGATGTAAGAACAAATTCCGTATGAAGTAGAGGCAATTGGCTTTGTATTTCTCGGTGGAAAACTGCAGATGGCAGAAACGTGGTGTGTCCAACGTGCATTAGTTCATATTCCCCAATTAAAGAATTTCTAGCCTAGTGCTTTCATTTTTTCTCAATTTTATCATATCATATGTGCTAAACTTGAAATTGTCTGCTAGGGACTACTACCCAGCTCATATAGAACTTCCAAATACTTACTCTTTATTACTTTTACAGCAACGAACCATATGGTAGTCTGAATATTCTTTCTCGTCCAAGTAAATCTTGCAAAAGGCACACTGAATAATCTCTACAATTAAAGGCAATTATTACTGCTATCATTTTCGATACTACGCAGCAGCGTTATTAAAAACACCTTTACAAAAATCCTCTCGATTTCTTTTCTCTGGGCATATAGAATTATGTGCTTCTAAATGACATTCTGATCTATATCCGACACAGCAAAGGGTACATGCATACATGTCATCCAGCCTTTCACAAATCAGTGGCGTCCAATAACTATCTCCTGTACCTCCAATCCTATTTTCTTCATTGCCACTATCCCAGCACACTAACAATTCGTCACCAGCACTAATATGACGATCACTGCGATAATACAATGCTTCCTGATATTGAAATGGGGTTAAATTCCGAAGTTCGCTTCCATTTGCCCTTCTAACATACTGCATCCAATTTAACCACTTGGGATCTTTTGTGTAAGCGAGCTCTTCATTTTTCAATTTCCATTTCGATACCCCATCATCCTTAATTGAATTCAAACCCTCGAAGGGTCCAAACACAACCCCTTTAGGAATAGCTCTTAAAGCTACGATGCCCACACAGTTTCCAATTTCACAAATATCAATAAACCCTTTTGGTAATGTCCGACTAATTTTGTTGTGTTTCGGATTGTTGCTATTGAAAATGCGGATTAACATGGGACATTTAAGGCAATATAAATCATATTCTTCACCACATCCTTCACAACCTGTAAATGAGAAAATTTGAAAGATACAGTTTAAAACTTGCTTGAGGAGTTAAGTTACATATAAGACTGTTTCCTTTGATATCACTCGTAAGTACAGTTTCTTCTGCTACGACTACTGTCGGATCTTCTATAAGCTCATCCTTTACATTGACGTACTCATGAAAGCTTCCTGATTCACTTTCCATATGGCATGGTTCTTGTTTAATGTATCCGCTACCAATTACAGGTTCCTTATCATCGGTACAATCAGTCATTGGTTTCGTTCCTTGTGCTGGTACAATCAGATCATCTATATTCTCGTCTTTTATACCAATATAATTTTGAATGCTATCGTGCTCGGCCTCCATATCACATGGTTCTTCCTTAATGGATCCCGCGCTAATTAGGACTTCGTATACGCATATCTTATCCTCTGTGCAATTATCGAATTCGTCTTTTATATCGCTATTCTGATTACTCCGGCTGTTATTACCATCTGTGCTATCCATTCTATTTGCTAATGAAATCAACTATGTTTATTAGTAGCCCCTGGTGATGTTCTATTTGGTCAAATGGTTATAAAACACTAGAAATTCAGTTTTGGAAAGCGTAAGTAAACACTTCTTGCCATTGCTACACTATTCATCTAATACCATACTAAAATAATAAATTATTCTTTATCTATGAATAATAATAAACACAACTCTGTAATGTGTTTGTATATAATTATAGGTTATGTTACAGGTCATATCCATATCATGGTACAACAATGGAAGGTACGATCTTTATTAGGCCCGTTTGACAGGAACAATTTTAATGTGCCTTAAAATGTATATGATTTAATGCTTAAAATCATACACAACATTGACATAAAAATGTGTCAATTTTTCCATGTACATTAAAAATAGGAAGTGTTCTATTTCCATCAATGATTATTACGTTATGTTATGTTGTTTAAGTGCCATTTATGAGAAAGATAAGTAAAATATATTGATAGTTCAACGCGAGCTACATTATTATTGTTGTACTGAAGATTGTATCGCCACTGCTCGTTGGCGAATAAGAGCAACTGAAATCATCACAACGTATTGAGATGCGTATGATCATACCTCCCTTATTGTACCATGATATAATATAACATGAATATGAACATAACCTATAATTTTGTATAGACATGGTTGTTGTCTTTAACATTATTTTATTATGGTTTTAGATGAATAGTGTGGCAATGTATTTTCATTAGCTGAAGATTTTCCAGCAATTCTTTCTTGAATTGAATTTGCAGTGTTTTATAACCATTTGACCAAATAGGACATTGCCAAGGGCCAATAAACATAGTTGATTTCATCAGCGAATAAAATGGAGAGCACAGGTGGTAATAAAAACCTCAGTGATATAAAAGACGAATTCGATAATTGCATAGACGATAAGATAAGCGTATACGAAGCTCTAATTAGCGTAAGATCCATTAGGGAAGAACCATGTGATACGGAGAGCAAGCACGGTAACATTCAAAATTGTGTCGGTATAAAAGACGAGAATATAGATGATCAAACAGTAATAGCAGAAGAAACCAAACTTATAACTGATTGTAAAAGCAAACAAGGTAGCATTGAAAATTATGTCGGTATAAAAAAGGAAAATATCAATGATCTGACAGTAGTAGCACAAGAAACCAAACTTGTGACTGATTGCATAGATGATAAGGAACCCATAAGTGGAAGAGGATACATTAAACAAGAACCATGTGGTAAGGAAAGTGAATCGTTAAGCTTTCATGAACACGTCAATATAAAGGATGAGATTATAGAAGAGCAGACGGTAGTCGTAGCAGACGAAACTGTACTTACGACTGATATCAAAGGAAACGATCTTATATGTAAACTAAGTCCCCAATAGACTTTTAAACAGTGTCTTTCAAATTTTTTGTTTACAGGTTGTGAAGGATGCGGTGAGGAATATGATTTATATTGCTTTAAATGTCCCATGTTGATCCGCATTTTCAATAGGAACAGTCCAAAACATAACAGAATTATTTGGACATTACCGAAAGGGTTTATTGATATTTGTGAAAGTGAAAATGGTGTGGGCATCGTAGCTTTAAAAACCATTCCTAAAGGGATTGTGTTTGGACCCTTCGAAGGTTTGAATTCAATTAAGGATGATGGGGTATCGAAATGGAAATTGAAAAACGAAAAGCTCATTTACACAAAAGATCCCAGGTGTTTAAATTGGATGCAGTATGTTAAAAGGGCAGATCGAAGCGAACTTCGGAATTTAACCCCCTTTCAATATCAGGATGCATTGTATTATCGCAGTGATCGTCATATTAGTGTGGGTGATGAATTGTTGGTGTGTTGGGATGGTGATAGCGAAGAAGATGGGATTCAACGTACGGGAGATTGTTATTTGAAACCAGCAGTTTGTGAAAGACTGGATGACACGTATGCGTGTACTGTTTGTTGTGTCGGGTATAAATCGATAAGTCATCTGACAGCACATAGTTCTAGATGCCCTGAGAAAAGAAATCGAAGGGATTTTTATAAAGGTGTGTTTTTATTGACACTGCTATGTAGTTATCGAAAATGATAGGGACCGCTAATTGATTTTGATTGTAGAGATAATGCAGTGTGCCTTTTGCAAGATTTACTTGGATGAGAGAGAATACTTGGACTACCATATGGATCAATGCTGTCAAAGTAATAAGGAGTAAGTATTTGGGTGTTCCCGATTTGATGATGTCAAGTTTCCTTTTGCCCTGCTAGGCCATCGGAGCATTATTTTAGGTTCTACATTTAAACTTGTTAACCATTAACCTTTGGATTTCTCCCTCTGTTTCGGTAGGAAGTACTCAGCGGCTCCTTGTTCTCCGGAGGATACCGACAAATTGGAAGTGAAGGATAAATACAAATGCTCGATGTGTGAGTACAACACCTCGCAAAAGGGCAAGCTCAAGCAACATGAATTGTCTCACACCGATCTCAGGATGTACAAGTGCACCAAATGCCCCCACCAAGCAAGTACGGATTATATGCTGCAACAACACGCGCTGACGCACGCCAATCGCAGACGCAGCCGCTTCAAATGCGAGCTGTGCGGCGAACGATTTACTTGCGCTGATTTCTTCGTCTTGCACCAGAAGAGGGAACATTCCGTATCGATTTACAAGTGCGATAAATGCGTGTTCGAGACGACGAACGCATACAATCTTAGGCGTCATCTGGCAACGCACAAAGACGTTAAACGTTACAAGTGCAAAACGTGCGGCAAGCAATATCAGGCGAAATCGACGCTATGCAAACACGTTAAACATTTCCATAAGGAGAAAAAGAAGAAGTATAAGTGCTCGAAATGCGCTTTCGCAAGTTTTTATTGGGGAAACTTGAGGGATCACTTGTTGGCAATGCACAGCGGTGTTAAGCGATTCAAATGTCACAGGTGAGATTCGATGTTTTTCCCCAAAATATTTCAAACGTCGCTTTAGGGCTTGACACGTCTAAGTTCTTTGGGTCAATGGAAGGCACAGTTGTAATAATGACGGGGCTCAGTTCTGAAATGTTTGCGATTTTAATTTTAGGTTATAATTGTTATCCTTCTACTACACTGATAGCTTTGTTCTTTATCGTATAATTGACGACTTCCTCCTCTTATTTTAATAAAATAAGGAAAATAACTGCAGTAACTAAATACCACTATACAGTTTTGCGTATCGAATTTTTCACACACTGTCGACAACTCTTCTATCACAGAAATAATTAGGTATGGTATGTTTACACTATCAACTCTCATATAACAAAAATAACTAGGTATATGTTTACACTACCACTTGTTATATAGCAAAAATTACTAGGTATGGTATGTTTATACTACCAACTATTATATAACAAAAATAATTAGGTACAGTTCGTCTAATGATTCTTTTTACACACATCATCTATTTTTATCCGTACGATTCAAATCGGTACTCCTAGTTCAAGTTAAGCACTATTTACATAATGTATTCAAATTATCTGCACTTCTCTGACAGTCAATTGATTAACGTAGTAGTTTACACATGACTTCTGTGTCAGACATACGTACTTGAATATTTGATACTGATAAATAAGGATAGTTAGATTAACCGGCGATCTTTGTTTGTGTCATTCAACAGTGACGTGTGTAAAAGGATTCATTAGACGGACTGTATATGTTTACACTGCCAACTCTTTACAGTTGCCAATGATCTTAAAATACAACTTCAGAAGTCTTCAGCTAAACACTCGTTTAAAATCTGATTTTTAATTTTACATTTTCCCATTATTAATTTACTACGAGTTTCATCTTACAGATGCCCCTTTAAAACGAGCTACAAGAACATTATAGATCGTCATCTGCGTTACCACGTAACCCACGAAACGTCGGAGTCCTTCGAATACAAAAGGCACGAAGGCTTGAAACCTTTCGGATGCATCATCTGTCCGTTTAAAGCGAAGTTAAAGAGCAATTTGAAGCAACACATGCGGACTCATAACAACGATAGACCGTTTAAGTGCGAGATATGCCCGCGAACTTATAAGGAAAACTCATCCCTGAAGAAACACGTTCAAGATATTCACTTTCGACAGAAAAGAAAGAGGTGTACAAATGTTCTAAATGCGAGTACAGTACTCATCGTAAAGGTGATTTCAAACAACATCTCGCGAGAGTGCACGAAAATTCTAAGCCATTCGCTTGCACTCTGTGTTGGCATAAAGCGGCGACAAGTTCTAAACTCAAACGTCATATGGTCGTTCATACTGATGATAAAGCGTTTAAGTGCGACAAGTGCTCGAAGGTGTTTAAGCATAAGGTTTCGCTGACGAACCACGCCCGAACTATCCACTCCGAATCTGAGAAGAAAGAACATAAATGTCAGCAGTGTCCATTTGAAACCAAATACAAATGGAGCCTTACTCATCACATGAATAAACACAATAAAAGCGAACCATTTCAGTGTTCGAAATGTGAATTCAGTACCTCTAATCAGAGAAGTTTTAGGGGACATCAGGCTCGTCATGAACGAAGTGTGACACTTGTTGAAAATTAGCAAGTAGAGGGGGAGGAGGGAGAAGGTCCAACCTAATTCTGGGTCAAATTGTTACTATTATGGGGAAACAGGAAAGCAATCAAACAACAGACTCACCTGTCACGACTTACTGTCCTTATTTTAATCTAAGATCTACCGATCACTTTTCAAGCTGAAATTCTAAGATCTCTTAACTCATTCATTCCTGCTATGGCAGATGCTTTATACCACGAACATTATTAAGGGCTGTGTGCAGGTTCGGGACGAAGAATTTCGAACCAGATGCTTATGTCCTCATATCCAGTGACTTGCTTCTATTGCCATCACGATTATCAGTACCGATTTAACACCCATTTTTCTCTGAAGATTTTGTCATGAACATGTATTAACTATTTGTTATAAATTATGGAAAATATCCTTTCTTTTTTTTTTTTTTATTAAATTTTCGATTTTTCTTAACAGTTACATTTGTTTCTATTCATATTTCGTATCTGGTATCATTATCTATTGTCCTAGCTTTGAGGTTATGTCAAACTAAATTCTAAACTAGATTTAGTTTGGAATAAAACCACCAAAGATAAGAGATGCTTCTGGTGGTAAATTGACAAAGTGAACTCAGTTTAGACTACAACCAATAAAGATCGGTGGCACCTGTTGTGGGAAATATTCTAACTAGACTCAGTCTAGTCTACAACCGATAAAGAGCGGTTGTACCTCTGGTGGCAAATCCCAAACTAAACTTAGTCTATTCTACAACCGGCAAAGACTGGTGGCGCCTGTCGTGGTCAAGTACTGAAGTATTTTGGTCGTAGTCTAGGTTAAGTGTAGTTCAATCCTTCCCCGTTAGGCGCGCCACCGATTTTTGTCGGTTGTAATCCAGGCTAAGTTTAGTTCGAAGGTTTACCACTAGGTGTACCAGAAATGTTTGCTGGTTGTAAACTTAGCTAAATTTTTCTTACATGGGATCATGGGATCATAGAACAACTAAATAGGATTCGCAATTATTTTACTGTGATGCGATTCATATTATATGAAACATAACAAGAAGTCCCAATTGATCTAAACTAATAGAGAATGGCAACTCGGTATATAATTTTAAATACAAATAGTATATTTACATCAGGTGAGAATAGTTTTTAGGGATGCTTTGTAAAATTGAATCTGTAGTTCCATGATCATTTCAATCAAATTGTACATTACCAGGGGCTTCTAAAAGTAGGTGATTTTGTCATGTATTAAATATAATGGTCAGGACACGTGCTCGTAGAAACATCAACAACAGGAACAGCAAGATAGAGGATGAATTTGATAATTGTACAGAGGATAAGACATGCATATATAAAACCGTAATTAACACAGGAGTCATTAAAGAAGAACCATGCGATACGAAAGACGAACAGAGTAACATTCACAACTACGTAGGCATAAAAAGCGAGGTCATAGATGATTTGACAGTCATAGCCCGAAAAACCGAATTTGTGGCTGATGATGCATATGATAAGAAAATCGTAATTGGTGGAGAATACGTTAAACAAGAACCATATGATACAGAAAATGAGGTGGAAAGTTTTCACAAGCAAGTCAATATAAAAGACGAGATTATAGAAGATTTGACAGCAATACTAGTACAAGAAATTGCATCTACGACTAGTATCAAAGGAAACTATCTTACACGTAACTTAACTCCCCAAATAAAGTTTTAAATGGAATCTTTCAGATTTTCTCGTTTACAGGTTGCGAAGAATGTGGGGAGGAATACGATTTATATTGCATCAAATGCCCTATGTTGTTCCGCATCTTCAACAGCGATAATCCGAAACACAACAAAGTTAGTCGGACATTACCGAAAGAATTCATCGATATTTGTAGAACCCTAAATGGTGTGGGCATCGTAGCTTTAAAACCCATTCCTAGAGGTGTTGTGTTTGGACCCTTCGAAGGTTTGAATTCAATTAAGGATGATGGGGTATCGAAATGGAAATTGAAAAATGAAGAGCTCGCTTACACAAAAGATCCCAAGTGGTTAAATTGGATGCAGTATGTTAGAAGGGCAAATCGAAGCAAACTTCGGAATTTAACCCCCTTTCAATACCAGGATGCATTGTATTATCGCAGTGATTGTCATATTAGTGCGGGTGATGAATTGTTGGTGTGTTGGGATGGTGATAGCGAAGAAGATGGGATTCAAGGTACGGGAGATTGTTATTTGAAACCAGCGGTTTATGAAAGACTGGATGACACGTATGCGTGTACCGTTTGTTGTGTCGGGTATAAATCGATAAGTCATCTGGCAGCACATAGTTCTAGATGCCCCGAGAAAAGAAATCGAGGGGATTTTTATAAAGGTGTGTTTTTATTAACACTGCTGTGTAGTTATCCAAAATGATAGGGATGCTAATTGATTTTGATTGTAGAGATAATGCAGTGTGTCTTTTGCAAGATTTACTTGGACGAGAGAGAATACTTGGACTACCATATGGATCGATGCTGTAAAAGTAATAGGGAGTAAGTATTTGGATGTTTTAAACAAATTTTGCACAAATGCTTCCGACACTATCATAAAATTGTGCAAAAATGAAGGCCGAAGGCTATAGGAGCCCTTTGGTGGGGAATACAAAATAATGTACATGGCACATACGACATTCCTCTGGGATATAAAAGGACAGTATGTCCCATTTCCTATCAAATTTTGTCTTGCATTATATCTTAGATCCTAAATTTCAAATTGTTAACCATTAACTATTGATTTCCTCTGCCTCTTTCGCTAGGAAGTATGCAGCGACCCTTTCTTTTCCAGAGACTACCGACAAGCTCGAACTGAAGAATATACACAAATGCTCGCTGTGTACGTACAGTACCTCGCAGAAGGGAAAATTGGAAGGGCATCAAGTAACGCATACTGATCTCCGGATGTACAAGTGTCCCAAGTGCCCCCATCGGGCAAGGACAGATTATAAGCTACAAAAACACCTACTCACGCACGCCAAGTCCAGACGCAACCGTTTCGAATGCGAGCAGTGCGGCGAACGATTTACCAACTCCTACTTTTTCGTCACGCACCAGAAGAGGGAACATTCTGTATCGGTTTACAAGTGCGACAAGTGCGTATTCGAGACGAAAATCGCGCATTGTCTCAGGCGTCATCTGACGACACACAGAGGCGCTAAACTATACAGCTGCAAAACGTGCGGCAAGCAATATCAGACGAAAGAAACGCTGTACGAACACGTTAGAAATCTGCATGGGGAGAAGAAAAAGAAGTATAAGTGTCCGAAATGCGCTTTCGAAAGCGTTTATTGGGAAAGCTTGAGGCAACATTTATTGGCCGTGCACAGTGGTGTTAAGCGATTCAAATGTCCCAGGTAAGATCAAATGACTTACTTCCCAAAATATTTCAAACGTCCATTTACAGCTTGACACGTCCTAGTCCATTTTATCGCTGGAAGTGATAGTTGTAATAATGACGGGGCTCAGTTCTGAAGTGTTTGTAATTTATTTTGAATTTATGCGCTGCCAATGATCTTTAAATACAAGTTGAGAAGTTTCAAGCTAAACACTCGTTTGAAATACACACAATATCTTGCTATTATTCATTTACTACGAATTTCTTCTTACAGATGCGCTTTTAAAACGAACTACAAGAAGATTATGGAGCACCATCTTCGTTACCACGTACACCACAATGTTTGGGAGTCCAAGTACGAAAAGAAAGACGGCTTGAAACCTTTCGGGTGCACCCTCTGTCCGTATAAAGCGAAGACGAAGAACTCTTTGAAGCAACACATGCTGACCCATAACGAGGATAGACCGTTCAAGTGCAAACTGTGCCCGCAAGCGTTTAAGGAAAAATATTCCCTCGCGAAACACGCCCGATGTATTCATTCGGAGCCTACGAAAAAGGAATATAAATGTTCGAAATGCGAGTACAGCACGCACTATAAATGCAGTTTAACCCGACACCTCAGAATGCACGAGGGTCTGAAACCTTTCGCGTGCACTCTCTGTTCGCACAAAGCGATTACGAATTCCTTACTCAAACGACATATGAAAGTTCATACCGACGTTAAAGCTTTTAAGTGCGACTTGTGCCAGCAGATGTTTAAGGAAAAACATTCCCTTGTGAAACACACTCGACATTTCCACTCGGTGACTGGGCAAAGTGAAGCCGACAGACGAGAGACTATGAAAAAGGAATACAAATGTTCCAAATGCAAGTTCAGTACCTACCATAAAAGTTGTTTGAACCGCCACGTCGCGAGGAAACACGACAATCTGAAGCCTTTCACGTGTACCCTTTGTCCATATAAAACGATTACAAATTATTTACTCAAACGACATCAGGCCGTTCATACTGAGGATAAGACGTTCAAGTGCGAGTTGTGCCCGAAGATGTTTAAGCAAAGGCATCGATAACGAACCACGTTCGAATTATTCACTTAGAATCTGAGAAGAAGGAATATAAATGTCTACAGTGCCCGTTCGAAACCAAATACAAGAAGAACCTGAAATGTCACATGGATAGGCACGATAAAAGTGAACTGTTTCAGTGCCGGAAATGTGAATTCAATACCTATAACAAGAGAAATTTCAGTGGGCATCAACTTCGGCACGAACGAAGAGGGAAGTAAGCCTGCCACGTTTGTCCGTCCCGGACGAATGATGAATGTGAACTGAACGAACATCTGAGGATTGGAATAAGTCAATTAAACCATTCGAATACCATAAGTACTACTGTCATACAAGCACAAGTAGTAGCGACAGCAATCAACACCTACTCGTATATCAAGCCTAACAACAGATTTACAACTTACCGCTGAAATCAGAAACATTAGACCATTCATTGTAGCCCTTGCACGTTAATGTGAGGGTGATGTGAGGTTACGTGTTGCATGAATAAACGTGTACTTAGGATTGTTTTGCAAATAAATTGTTGATGCAATTTACTTTAGTAACTGTGGTACATAAGTGTTGTGTCCCGAATCGAAAAGGTAACTATAGAAAGACACCAAAAGTGGCAGTGTTTTCTTTTCCGTGAAAGAAAACCTATCAGAACAGTGGGTAAGAGCTATTCATCGCGATAAGTTTCAACCAGCACAATATTCAAACGTAAGCGAACTACTCTTTATATTTTTACGCTATTTGTTATATATTTTCAATAAGATAATCACATTTGAACCGAGGTTAACAATAAACATAACCTATATTTTGTACTATTCACAAGTCTCAATTTAAATTTACCGCGTAATTCTAAGTTGGTCACATTGGCCAAGTGGGACATTTAGTCGTGAGAGAAGTTAGCTATGAAGACGACGAGTGAATTATGTAATTAATTTATGAACAATCCGACGTTTAAAAGAAGTATTATTGTGTTGCACATAAAATAAATTCGCGTGTAACTATAAATATATTTTACTTGTTTTTCTCACAAACAAAGCGGATATCGTAACAAACCATAACTTAACACACAACTTCTAATCATATCTAACTTCACTCATTTGCTCTGGCCAACATTCTAACATAAAACTACAGTAAAGGCCAACATACAATAAATGGCTCTATACACCTTCTTCTAAATTAACTATATAATGATATATAATACATTATAATTATTTAATTATTATTAATCGCAATTTCTTGTGTAACCATATTCTATATAGTTATTTTCTTTATATGAGAGTTGGTAGTGTAAGCATGCGCGATATAGGACTTTGATGATTTAAGGGTTGGCCATACTGGTATGAGAGATTAAATATTGTGATTGATATTGTATCGCTGTATTAAATAAAATCATCTATTTTTCTAAAATAAAAAAAGGAAGTTGTGAATTAGATGGAAAGAGGAAAGTTATCAGTTAAGTAATAGAATACTTATCATTTGCTTCACAATTTACGGATTTTATTGATTTTTTTTCCAACCTATACGGTTCATACTGTATATTTCGTATCTCCTGTACATAGTTATCATGTTGTCTGTTTAGTTTATGTTATTTCTGATTTAAATGTGGTTTTAGGTAAATAATTGCAATGTATTTTCATCAGCTGTGCATTATCTAGCGTTTCTTTCCGAAATTAAATCTGTATCAATGTTTTAACCATTGGACCAAATGGCACTGAAATACTACACCATATCCTGGCAGGATTTCCAGCACAATTAATGCCAAATAGGATATTATCGTGCTTACTAAACGTATAAGTGATTTGATTAGCGAATAAAACGGTCAATATGCGTAGTGATGAAAGTCTCAGCGATGAGAACAGCGAAATAAAGGAAGAAATTGATAAGATGTACGCATATGAAACCCTAATCAACGTAGCATCAATCAAAGAAGAACCATGCGATTCCGGAAACGAGCGAGCTGGCATATACAACCTTGTCGGTGTAAAAGACGAGAATATAGATGATCTGGTAGTAGCACAAGAAACCAAACTTATGACTGATTCGAAAAGCAAGCAAGACATTATTGAAAATTATGTCGGTATAAAAGACGAGAATATTAATGATCTGACAGTAGAAGCACAAGAAACAAACCCAATGATTGAATGTACAGATGATAAACGGCTCATATTCGGTAGACGATGCATTAAACAAGAACCATGTGATATGGAAAATGAGCATCCTGATATAAAGGATGAGATTATAGAGGATTCAACAATAATTCACAACTATGTAGGTATAAAAGACTTGGTTATAGATGATCTGACAGTAGTAGCACAAAAAACTGAAGTTGTGGCTGATTGTACAGATGATAAGAAAAATGTAATTGGTGGAGGATACGTTAAACAAGAACCATATGGTACGGAAGGTGAGTCTGGAAGCTTTCATAAGCAAGCCAATATAAAGGATGAGATCATAGAGGATTTGACAGCAATACTAGTACAAGAAATTGCACCTACGACTAATATCAAAGGAAACTATCTCACACGTAACTCAACTCCCCAAATAAAGTTTTATACAGTATACAAATTTTCTCGTTTGCAGGTTGCGAAGGATGCGGTGAGGAATACGATTTATACTGCCCAAAATGCCCCATGTTGATCCGTATCTTCAATGGTGACAATCCGAAACATAACAACGTTAGTCGGACATTACCGAAAGGATTTATCGATATTTGCAAAACTCCAAACGGTGTGGGCATCGTAGCTTTAACTGCCATTCCGAAAGGAGTTGTGTTTGGACCCTTTGAAGGATTGAATTCAATTAGGGATTGTGGAGTATCGAAATGGAAAATGAGAAACGAAGAACTCGCTTACACGAAGGACCCCAAATGGTTAAATTGGATGCAGTATGTTAGAAGGGCAGATGGAAGTAAATGTCGGAATTTAACCCCCTTTCAACATCGGGATGCGTTGTATTATCGCAGTGATCATCATATAAGTGCGGGTGATGAATTATTAACGTGCTGGGATAGTGGAAGCGAAAATAATGGGATTCAAGGTACGGGGGATAGTTATTGGACGCCACCGATTTGTGAAAGTCTGGATGACACGTATGCGTGTACGCTCTGTTGTGTTGGGTATAAATCGATACGTCATCTAGCAGGACATAATTCTAGATGCCCCGAGAAAAGAAATCGAGGGGATTTTTGCAAAGGTACGTTTTTAGCATCGCCCTATCTCACTAGTACTAGAAATTATAGGAGTGGTAATTGCTCGTGATTGTAGAAAATATACAGTGTGCCTTTTGCAAGATTTACTTGGACGAGAAGGAATATTTGGACTACCATATGGATCGATGCTGTAAAATTGACAGGGTGTAAGTATTTTAGATTGTTCTATATATCAGTCGGTGCATCTGAAGATATCAAGTTTCCATTCAAATTTTTGCCTAAACGTTTCCTAGAAAATAACGCAAATGATACACTACGTATGAGTGGAGGTTGGGGATCCAGGCGTGAAATTAGTAGTAATAGAGTTAAAGTGTGAAACTAATTATGCATCGATGAAAGGATTTCCGAGTGGAAACAGTTGAAATGTTTCGGTGGGATTTAATCCAAATATCCAAATCAAACGAATAGAAAATAAAATTCTACGTATCTCTCGCATAAATTATCTCGCTGAGATGTATTTATCCAGCAAGTTTCAAGGAAAGTTGTGCAAAGGGCTGCACCGCAGCCCATATTGCATATATAGCAATAATTATCAACGGAGGGAATTATGCTTTGTTGGTCCAAATCACTTCCGTGGTGACAATACCGTTTTCTTCTTGCTGGTTTTTGGCTAGCATTACTTTGCATCATAAATTTAAAATTGTTAACCACTAACTTTTGACTTTTCCTCTCTCTTATTCGCTAGGAAATACGTAGCTGCCATTTCCTCTTCAGAGGATATCGACAAACCGGAAGTGAAGGATAAATACAAATGTTCGCTGTGCGAGTACAGCAATTCGCAAAAGGACAAGTACGAAGTACATCAACTAACGCATACTGATCTCCGGATGTACAAGTGCCCCAAATGCCCTCACCGGGCACGCACGAATTGGAAGTTGCAAAGACACCTACTCACACACGCCAATCGCAAACGCAGCCGTTTCGAATGCCGGCTGTGCGGCGAACGATTTACTCGTTGGGACCTTTTCGCCACGCACCAGAAGAGGGCACACGCCGTATCGGTTTACAAGTGCGACAAGTGCGCTTTCGAGACGGCAATCGCGCAGAATCTAGGGCGCCATTTGGCGACGCACAGAGATGCTAAACGATACGACTGCAAAACGTGCGGCAAGCTGTATCAGACGAGAGACACGCTGTACGAACACGTTAAAAATCTGCATAACGAGAGGAGAACGAAGTATAAATGTCCGAAATGCCAGTTCGAAAGCTTTTATTGGAGTAGCTTGAAGGATCATTTGTTGGCCGTGCATAGCGGTGTTAAGCGATTCAAATGTCCCAGGTGAGATTCGGTGATTTATTTCCCAAAATAGTTTAAACTTCCGTTTACGGCTGACACGTCTAAATTCATTGCGAAAGTACGGAAGTAGGGCGAGATGAGCGGTTCATAAACCACCGTGAAGTCACTAGATATTGGAAATATGGATGAAAATGTTCTGAGTGGCGTGCAATGTGGGAAATATATTTATTAAAAAAAAAAAAAAAGAAAAACAATTGGAAGTAAATTTAGCGGTTGGTTTAAGTTGCTAGTTCCGGCTATAATGAACATATTCGCATGCATTGTGCTTAGAAATTGGCGAGTATGTCCACTATTGCCGGAACTAGCAACTTAAACTGTGCGCGAAATTTAAAAATGTTTACTGAGAAGGTGTGCACATATTTATTTTAAACTTATTACACTATTCTTTTAACTTCTTTTTAACTACTGTAATAGTGACGGCTGGAAAAAATGTAAGGGCATAATTCCAATCGTCATCAAAATAATCAACCACACGAACGTGAAACAAACTTCAAAATTTTGACTTTTTACCGTATTCGACGAAATATTTTGGTGAAATGTATAAAGCACTAAAAAGTCACTAGAAAAGCCGCCATCTTGGTGCCAAAATATAGCTTTCTCTTTTTAACACATTGGGCCTCATAAATTGCATGTCTCTATTTCTTAATTCCCAGGAGCGTTTTTAAATTGAAGCGCCAAAAAGTAGAATTGCTATTGGTCAGTTTTCGGTCTTCGGTGGCGAAATTTGGAACTAACGTTAAAGCGCTGACATACGAGGGTCGCTTAAAAAGTTTTAAAGTAAAGAACGGTTCCCTGTTAAATCGGCTTAACCCCCTAACGGGCCATTTATTTCTAGTATAATGGTATTATATTAAAATATTGTTTGGGGGAATGAGATTGATTTATAAAACGAAATTCAATTTAGTCTATCAGATAAAATAAATTTGATATTTTTTTGACACGAATTTCATCTTACAGATGCGCCTTTAAAACGAGCTACAAGAAGATCATCGAGCGCCATCTGCGTTATCACGTGGACCGCGAAGTTTCGGAATCTTTCGAGTACGAAAGGCACGAAGGCGTGAAACCTTTCGGCTGCACCCTCTGTTCGTATAGAGCGACGAGAAAGGACAATTTGAAGCAACACATGCTGACCCATACCGACAGTAAACCGTTCGAGTGCGACGTTTGCGCGCAAACGTTTAAGAACAATTCGGCCTTGAAGAAGCACGTCGAACGTATGCATTCGGAGGCCGGGAAATGCATCGAGAAAGACGTGTACAAATGTTATAAGTGCGAATACCGAACGCACCGTCCGGGTGATTTTAACCAGCACCTCGCGAAAGCGCACGAGGATGTGATACCTTTCGCGTGCGCCCTCTGTCCGTATAAGACGAGGACTAGTTCGAAACTCCAACGACATCAGGCCGTTCACACGGACGATAAGGCGTTTAAGTGCGAAATATGTCCGAAGGCGTTCAAACAGAAAGAATCCCTGACGAATCACGTCCGAAATATTCACTCGGTGAGGGAATACAAATGCCCCCAATGTCCGTTCGAAACCGCATACAAGACGAACCTAAAGTATCACGTGAACGCGCACGATAAAAGCGGATTGTTTCAGTGCTCGAAGTGTGAATTTAATACGTATAACAAGAAAAGCTTTGGCAGGCATCAAATTCGGCACGAACGAACGAAAAAGTATGCGTGAGTTGGTTGAGCCGTTCGAATACGATGCGTAGTCTACACAAACAAAGTACAATTACGAAATAAGTTAAGACAGCCTACATATACACTAAGAACTACTCGCATACAACATCGATCTAATACTGACTAGATAAGGGGATGTTGTCGTAACTTATTTTGTAATTGTACGTTGTCACCGCTGTTTACCCAGACTAATGATATGTATAAATGGACATTATTATGCATTTACGTGCGTGATACGTGTAGCAAATAAAATACAAATGAGCAACAAGTATGAAGGTATCTTTAAACGGTTACCGTGGTCCAGCTGAAACAGAATTTAGACGCAGACGTTCCTTGTTTGGATACCGCTGCACTATATAGGTTCAAACGAAGAATTTTCCTTGGGCCCTCTCACCTCCTCCTCCCCTTTCTCTGTTCCTCCTGAACGTATTCGCTTGCATTGTGCTTAGAAATTGACGAGTATGTCCATTAATGCCGGAACTACCAACTTAAATTATCCGCGAAATTTAAAAAATGTTTACTGGAAAAGGTTCGTAAGTCTATTTTATTGCAGTCTTGAACTCTGTTGTGTCTGCTACAGGTCGCTTTTCTTTTACTTTCCCTTTCCTTCTACTTTTCATTTCCGCACCCGTAATACGCTTTTCTTTACTACTATACATACGGACTAAGTGCTCAGTGGTGTACTGCTAATTCCCCGATGATCTGTAGTAAGTCGTACTCTTCACCGACACCGTCGATTCGTACGAAATTGCTGCGATTTTACTTGAATTCTAGGCAGTAAAAGAACGGCTGCAATCGAGGGCAACGCTTACGAATATTGTGTTTTCTTCTTCTTACAGTTGTGGTAGGAACATGTCTATGTTATACGGTATCATCTCTGACTTCGTAACAGAAAGATACGTTTAGTAATTAATAGAGTTTGTTAAAAAGGTGAATGACTTGTTATCATTAAGTAATGTAAATCGGACTGACGCTGTCACTCCTCCGAATTTTATTATTCAATGATAAGTTTTCATTGAATAATAAACACAGTAGACTTTTATATTTTCCACCGGTGGTTTTATTAGACGAGTACAGCTCCCTCCTCCTCCCCTACTAGAAAATTACGTTCCGTCATTGATTTGAAAATACCGCTAATATTTTCTGTTTATTTCCACCGTTCATAGATGGCGCCACGATCATCGCCCACTTAGATTATGATCCAGACTCTCTTGCACTACATTCTCTTTGGTATTGACATACACGTGTGGCATACGTGCAACAATAATTAATACTTTAGCTCATAAATTAATTTGCAATTACATGAAACAAGTCAATAATGTAGTGATGGGAAAGGATTTAAGAGCAACTTCACCAAATCATCCGAAAGCATTTGTGTATGCTCGACAAATGTACTTGACATATTAAAAAAATGTACAGAATTAAATATAGCTTTACCATTTTACATAATCTCATTTTATTGCGACTACTAATAAAATCCAATAAAATTATAGCTGTTGGTAATCCTACTACCTATCTATTTCCGGGTTTGTAACAATGGTACCTTTTACTCCTAGCTGAATAGATGGCGCTTACTAAATAATTATTCAAATGCATTGTTGTGTCGCTTTTATCTAACTATCTATATTATTATCTATACTATTATCTCTGCATACGCGCGCGGGATATGTCGATGTATCCTAGTCTGTGGCCATTCTTACTGTTTCAATCAAACATACGCTGCGGGTATTGCAGATCACTACCGTTTAGAAATCGACTGTCGGTTCCTTACTTCATAGATATCAGCAGCGTTCAATATCCCGTTTTCCATATCCAGTCAACGGGCGCTTAATTCAAAAATAATCAATATCTGCACAAATAATTTCATCCATGTACACGCATTCATCCCCATTCGCTTATCGGGGGTGGTTCGCCTCGAGGGAGCAACGACCATAAGTCAATCGGGCGTTCGATTTCGCACCGTCTTGCCCTTCGCGCCGTTATTTCCCGTTTCTAATCCGACGTACGGGCGAAATAACGCGCATTTTAAACGCGCTCGATTCTCACCGGCGGATCGTAAACGTAACGTAAAAACGTAACTTGAATATTATGAAAGGTTTTTTAGCGATCGTGGCGTGCGGTCTTGCACGGTGTACGGTTATCGTTTCGAATCGTCGCGATTGATAAGGAGAGTGTAGTCCGGTGGAGGAGCTTTTACGTCTGCGAGCAGGGAGTGTTTTGGTAAGAAATTCGTTGGGGAGGAAGATGGGAGTTTGGTTTCTTTGAGGTTTTTTCGTTTTTTCCTTAAGAGAACATTTTTGTGATTTATTCGCGCCTTCTACGATTGCCGAAATCGGCGGTACGGATATACGTGTGATATCAATCAAGTTGAGCTGAAGTATACTAAGCGATATTGCACGGAATGCCCGGGTAAACGTATCAAGAGTATAAGGTGCCTTATAAGCTTTACGCAATCACAACTTATAAAAAATAAATTGAATCAAATTAGCATACACGATATGGGGCTGATCAAAAGACAAATCACGCCAACAGTAACCGTCTATATCAATTTTGAGCTAATATTTGCAAAATTATACCTCAAGAGAGGTCACTTAAGTAAGTAAGTAAGATGTAAAACTTTTTTTTTTTTTTAGTTTCGAGCCGACTGATTTTTTATTCGGGTCTCAAGCTCTAAGCTCTAATGTAAAATGCAAAGAGTTTTTCTTTCTATCGATATAAATAACATCTGATGTACAATTGAAGATAAACTAATTTTATTTGATCATAAACTTAGCAACATGTATGCTTCTATGTACATATATACGTAAATGTGTGCGATGTGGAAATAGGAAACAACGAAACGATTCATCCGAAAAGAACAAAAAATTAAATAAAACGATGAGATACTTACTGGAGAGTCTTACTTTTGTAAATCATCAAAATCGTATTATACAGGACGATTCATGTATAGTGGATGGTGTGCCACAAAATTTAAATTTGAAACTGATTTCCTTTCAAATCTATAGGTTTTCATGATTTCCATGACGGGTTGGTGACGTAATTCCATTTTCTCAAAACGTTTAGCTCTTCTTTGCCATTCATGATTTCAATGTACGTACTTTCAATAAACATATTTTAAATTTCGCGGACAGTTTAAGTTGGTAGGTCCGGCAATACTCGGACATACTGGCATATTTCTTGAATATATTTAATAAATTGTGGTTATGTTTATAGATTTAATAACGACTACTACTAACACATCAGTGTTTCCAACTTAATTTTTTGGTTACGTACATGTGAATACATTGTGCTTAAAAATTGACGAGTATGTCCGCTATTGCCGGAAATACCAACTTAAACTGTGCGCGAAATTTAAAAAATGCTTACTGAGTATGATATTTCTAAGTTTAGTAATTGCTCATCGTACATCCGACTTCTTTACGTTTCGAAATACAAAAAAGAAGAAGAATGTTTTTATCTGTAGAAGAAGAATAAAAATATTCCCTTCTTTTAATGTCATAAAATGGACATTAAACAAACATGACATAATTTCGACACGTCTATTCACTCGTCGTCTTCATAACATAATTATATATAAGTAAGTATAAGATTTTCGTTTATCGGTTTGTAGAAATCATCGTCATGAATAGTTCGGACGCCGTCGACGCTTTGGAACCGACAACGGCCAGCACGAACATTCTCTTCGAGGCTTCAACTCAAACCCCCACAAACGAGCAATGCGATTCCCCCTGTTCACCCCGAAAGGATACTGTTTGAAGACGAACGGTCACAGCGACCAGGCGCTCACCAACATATACAGGATGAAACAGCACGGACAGGTAAGACACGTGATTTTGAATTACAAAATCTTTGTCCCAAGATTAGAAGCGCCTACCGCTCCAAAGTATTCTCCCGTCCACATGTTCTTTTGGATCTTACGTATTTATTATGTAGGATGAGTTTAATATTCCTTTAATTGATACTCCAAGTCTGTCTATTAAAATAAAAATTGTAGCCGTGGTGATCAAATTGACGGAATTTCTTAGAGTTAGTCCAACAAAGGTTCTTTTAAATTTCGCGGACAGTTTAAGTTGGTAGTTCCGGCAATAGTGAACATATTCGCATGAATTGTGCTTACAAATTATATGTCCACTATTGCCGGAACTACCAACTTAAACTGTCCGCGAAATTTAAAAATGTTTACTGAGAAGGTGCATAAGTAGCTAACGCAGAAATCATGTTTGTATGTATCGCTTCCGGGTGTGACTCCCTGATGTAGACAAGCTAATCTCCTATTATTTTTTCAATTATCAAGATCTACTCATGCGCAACTCTTGGGAAAACCGATTTTTCCGATTTTGTTTAAAAGAACTGCGCGATGAACATTGCCAAATGCCGAAATGAAGAGATCTTAAGTCCCTATCCTAGAATTTTTTGCGCCTAAGATATTCGGCACTCGTCCGCGCTAACCCGAGCAATCAAAACGCCAGCGTTTAGCTCGCAGAACTCGGCTGATTACCTTTATTAATGCCGTTCATTCTTGACTTTGTTGGCTCCGTTTCGGGCCGCTTCGTTCTTTTACTATATACGCCGGCGTGGGCGCGAATTCACGCTAATGGCGAAATTTATTATTTAATATTTTTCAGCGAGGTGCGTGACCTCATCCTTGGACCACGAGCCGCTAATCGTCGATGGTTACGTTACGTGCGACACGAATACGTTTAAGGTCTTTTACGAGCGCCGTTAACAACGCAATTGCTCAATTGGGAGATTTTAAAAATGTGTGAATTAATTGCGCGATGCGTATAGCCTATTTCGGGCGACGATTTTACCGTTACGTCAGCGTAGAAATTTAGATATTAAGTATACATAGACGTGTTGGAAAGTATACCTACAGAGCGAGCAACCGTGACCCAAAATTTTTAGTTGGCAAGGCTGATATGTTGGTAGTCATAAAATTTGACAATTTCAAAGAATACATAACCTATACTACACTAAGCCCGATATATGAAAGTAATGTTTTTAGCTTGTACCTCAATAACACCCGTTAAAAATAAAGTATATATTGTTAAAAAGAGGGCTTTACTCTTACAACGTCTTGTTTACATCCATGTTTACATACTTTTTCCCTGTATCACTCCCTACCTCACCAACTGTTACTATAAGGCCGGAGTTTTTTACACATTTTATTTAATTCCTAATACTTGTATACCACTACGCCGTAACAATAAAAGCCGGTGATTCAGTAGGTAAGAAATGAACCACGCATGACAAAACTGACAAAGCAAACCTCAACGAAAATAAATATATTTCTTCGTCTTTTCGTCGACATTGTTCTATTCTTATTCTTATTCTACTTCATGGCATTGTGTTACCAATTTAAGAGCTAATGGTTGCTAATAAGAAGATCAACTTAAGGTTATACATTACACAGGGTCGAAAATCTTTGAAAACAAAAATGTTTATTCTTAGGGTCTTTAGTATTGCCAACTTGGGACACTTCTCCTGGAACTTCAATTCAATTCTAGAGTCAGGGGAAAACGCCTTAAACCCTCCTATCTCAGTAAATAGACTGCTACAATTGCGTAGTCTTAGTATTGATGATAAATGAGGGAGTAAAAGCCATCTTTTTATATATGTAGTAAGTAGATTTGAATGGACATACATATAATTCGTTATGATTTTGTTTGTACTTTGTGTCATTACTATAATTTAAATTTACCGCCTTTTTGATTGTCTGCAGTCGAATGGGGAAATTAGTGTGTAGCGGTTGGTGGAGTAAGGTAGGAGGAGATGGAATGTAATGGTGTCGGAGAAAAAGTATTGTTGTTGTTCTATGAGTTTTACTAGGAGTCTTTTAAAGTTCGTCCGGTTTGTCATTTCTATAATTCAAATTTAGCGCTTTTTTGATTGTCTCTTATCGAATGGGGAATTTAATGTCTAGAGGTTGGTAGAGAAAGAAGAAAAAGATGAAATTGCAATGGCGTCGTTAAATAAACCGTTACAATTGTTGTTCCGAGTTTGATTAAAGAGTCTTTTCGTCCGGTCAACTGACAAACGTAAAATCAGATTAATGCTTACAGTACCTTTATTCGCTTTATTTGGAGTTTGATGGTCGTCACGGAATCTAATATCTCAGCCGATATTGAAAAAATTGCTAGGGGACGAATCTTCCCTCGAAGAAGGGGGCTCGATCTTAAGTTGAAACACTTGCGCTTGCTAATTCTCTCGGAGATCGACATTCCAGGCTGGGACGAGACTAAAGCCACCCTGGCCTCCTGGTCCTCTTCTTGGCTGCCACGGTTGCGGTGTATTTTGTACACATAACTATGCTTACGGTACTAACTTCACACCACTCATCCCCACTTACGTACAAAGCGCGAAATTTAAAATTCAAACTGAATGCCGCTACAACGGTGACAAATTTCGATTTCCTCAACTACGAAGTTAACATCTGTCGTTTGTAATAACCGGAAAAGTTACCTGAAAGTTTGCTGGTATACATATACCAATTTGGCAGAAGTCACGTTCTCGTAAACAATCTTGAAATCACCGTGTAATGAATGCCATCTCGTCACCACAGACCTGCCAATACCGAAAAGAATCGCAATTTAGATATATTCACTTTATTCGACTTTGTAACCTAACCTCAATCTTACAGATCTCTCTAACGACACGGTTCGTAACTAACTTTACCTCTTAAAACTAATACAAATTGACTAATAATCCAATACACGTTGCAAAACCACTTTCTTACATTTCTTACAGCGGTACTTTAAAAAATTTCTGCGAAACGCTTCAAACAGTGAATTTTCGTTCAAAATGTCAAAATTTGATGTGTGATACTATAATTTCTGTTTTACCGAGCGGCGTGAACTTTTATACGCGCTGCCAACATGATAAAGGAAATGGCGTTATTTGCAATCCTTCCGGAGTAAATCTAAAATAATATTTCTATCTAAACAAAACAATTGGGTACGTCAGTATCGATAATTTCAGTGCTGCCAATCGTAGTACCAACCTTCTACGTCCGTTTAGAACTATTTATAGAGTGTAGGGAAGCCGACGGCAACTTCACGCCAGTGTAGCCAACCGAAAAATTTCAAACTTTTGGCGCGAATACTACAAGAGGGGATCTATATCAAAACTATAGCTTTGTGCGTCTGCAACGAGCACGTTCAGTGTTGCAATTTGCTTTAACGGGAGAAATGTTGTGGTGTTGGGGGCGTGTTTCGTTCGTTTCGGGGGCGTGTAACACTGACAAATGTACATATATCTTGTCGTCTATTTTTGCCAGGCCCGATTAAAAAAAAACAACATAAACAGTTTAATATTTTAATTCACATAACACTTTAATATGTTAACAAAACGTTAACTTATACTTTCCCTCTCATTCCGCTTCCAGCTTGAGACTACATCCAAGCTACCAACCTTCAGGGAAGCGGGAAATTCAAAATTTGACGTCTACTTACTACAATATGAAGTTTTTCGCATAAAATATGGCAAGAAATCACCCCCTAAAATTAGAGTCACCACTTAATTTACAACTGTATATATATTGACGCCTTGAATCTTCCTTTTTTTGGAAATTATACTCGCTAGCAAATTATAAAGCTGTCTTTAAATAAAATAATCAATTTTTGCAACTATTAAAGATGCCACGATATCTCAATAACACACGTTAAAATAAAGAATGTATTGCTAAAGAGAGGGCTTCACTTATACAGCGTCTTGCTGACATCCTTGTTCTTACATAAATATTCCCCGTATCACTCTCTACCTTACCAACTGTTACTACAAGGCGGGGGTTTTCAAAATTCTATTTAATTCTTATCACAACTTATTATTTTTGGGACAAATTTCATTTTTTGACGCAATTAACTTGAATTTTTGCGTTTTTTACAGCTATGCGACGTCACTCTAAAAGTGGGTTTAGAAACCTTTCCCGCGCATAGGATCATCTTAGCCTCGGTTAGTCCCTACTTCTTCGCGATGTTTAACGGTAAGCCCGCTTCAAAACCTCATTCCCGATTAAAATTACCCTCCCAAATCGTTAAACCCCCAATCGTTACTCGTCCACAGGCGATATGAAAGAGCACGGGAGTTCCGAAATCATTCTTCACGACATCGATTCGACAGCCATCGAATTGTTACTCGATTATTCGTATACGGGGCAAATTATGATTACGGCCGATAATGTCCAAGTTCTATTACCGGCCAGCAGTTTACTGCAGATGCAGGAAGTTCGAGAGGCCTGCTGTCGTTTCCTGATGAAGCAATTACATCCGACGAACTGTTTGGGAATCAGGAGTTTCGCAGGTACGTATGTGAGGTGTAAAGAAAGAAAAAACGTAGGATTAAAAAGGAGAATACGAACGTCTCATTGCAAAGCTAAAAACTTCGTTAAAGTCTCGAAAATCGCATCCGGAAATTGTCTAAAACTGAAGGAGGTAAGTTCGTACGGAATAAGTTTAAAAACCGGAACTTTTATTAACGAAATATCTTGAAAACAAAAAATGAAAGCAACTAAATTCACGACAAATAACTAGAGGGAACGAGAGGAATGATATAGTATAAAGAAACGATATTAAGAACACGGTACAGTTAGGAATTCATGCTATTTGAAATTAATGAAATTAAACGCGTTTAGTTCTAAGATTCGCCACCACTAAAAGTGATGCGGTGCGTGTACAACCACGAAACTAAACGTCATACATACAGGCGCCTTCAAAATTAACGAAATACAGGCGCGGTCAAAACTAACGAAATACAGGCACGGGCAAAAACAACGTAACAATAAAAACTCGACTTAAACTCTACTAACATCTCGTTGTTCTTTTTTGTTTTTTTAGATACGCATTCGTGCAAGGAACTCTTAGTCAAATCGCACTGTTTCGCCTTGCAAAATTTCCAGCAGGTGGTGGGAACGGAGGAATTTTTACTGCTGCCTTTCAACGAGGTTCGTTTACGCCGTCGTCGTCGGCGTCGTTTTGCTCGCGGAAAACGTCTTTTTTCTTTCTTCTTTTTTCTTTCTGTACCGAATATTTCTTTTTCGTTAAGGTAGAAGAGCTCATTTCCAACGGCCAATTGAATATTTCGTCCGAGGAGGACGTCTTCACGGCCGTCCTCAATTGGGTTAAGCACGATTTAGCTAATAGAAGTCAATACGTAGCAAAGGTAAGGAATGATTTCTACAGCCGCTTCTTTTGCGCTTGAATTTTTAGTTTTTTCTTCCTTCGAATATCAAGGATCTTTTAAGTATCCTCTCCGGTACCACTTTCAGGTCAATCAAACAACCTGGAAAGTGGTAGAAGAAAGGAAATTTAACAGAAAAGTACGTAAACCACGATACGTCTATATATATGTATATATATACAGGGTGTAAATTAAGTGATAACATTAATTCCAGGAGCTGAGTCCTCGTCATATTCTATGAGAAAAAGTTCATATAAACATCTATCCTAACCCGCTTTGTTTTCGAGAAACAGGGTGTCAAAGTTTTAACACAAAATCGTTCCTTTTTCATTAAATACTCAATAGTCTGTTGGACGATTTCGATGAAACTTGATGTGTTTATTAGCAATAACGAGGGCATCCTTTTGACCTACTTAGATTTAAGCTAATCGTTCCAGTGGCGTCGCAGAAGGTTACCAGATTGATTTTTATCGTATAAATCATTGTACGCCACTGTTTTTTTCCAAGTTTGATATAATTAACCGGATTAAACGATTAAAAATACAACTTCCTCGCCTGTTAAGTTTTTTCCCTATCTCGCTTAGTTTTCAAGAAAGAAATAAATGTGTCTTTTTCGAATATCGTATTTGCACGCTAGAACAAACGAGACAAGTTAGGACACGCGTTTATATGCATTTTTTATCGTATTTATCGATTGCCGTCCCTTTTTGATCTGTAAAGCATGTCCAGCACATTTTTACTTCTTTAAAAAGCAAGGCCGTCGTGATAATTGAGAACAAAAGCATTTTCTGTTGCAGTAAAGTGCTATTTAGATAGAAAATACGGCAAAATTTTATTGGAAAAAGTTGTTCGGAATATGAAATTACGACTGTATGCAATGTTTCACAAATATCGGATCGCTTTGACCAATTTATACACCCACTGTATATATACATATACGGTGTGTCCCCGGATTTTCTTTCACTATAGGTATAACTGATCCAGAAATTGTAATCCCGTCCCGCTTGATCTGTAAAGCATGTCCAGCACATTTTTACTTCTTTAAAAATCAAGGCCGTCGTGATAATTGAGCAAAAAGTATATTCTGTTGAGGTAGAGTACCATTTCGGTCGAAAATACGGCAAAATTTTATTCGGAAAAGTTGTTCAGAATATGAAATTATGACTGTGTGCAAAATTTCAGAAATATCGGATTACTACGACATAATCAGTGTTTGTTTTGTGTCCTTGTATAACAGATACTGATTTAGTCAAAGTGATCCGATATTCGTGAAATTTTGCATAAAGTCATAATTTCATATTCTGAACAACTTTTCCGAATAACATTTTGCCGTATTTTTAACCAAAATCGTACTTTACTTCAACAGAAAATGCCTTTTCCTGAATTATCACGACGGCTGATTTCTGAAGAAGTAAAAATATGCTTGAATATGTTTTCAGACCAAGCCAAGGGCGATAACCCAAAATATAAAAAGGGGATTCAAAAATTTTTGATCGATTATACTTACAGTGTATTCACACCGTATATACAGATTTGATATTAAGGATATATAAGTTACAAGAATTATTTGAAATATATTTTATTCGAAATAAAGACGTGTAAAACACAGTAAAAATCATAAAATTAGAACTAATTGGGGATAAAATTAAGGGATACGTAATTTCAAACGAATAATTCTTCGTTGTTTATTTACGAAATTTATAAAAGCTAAAACGTCCTTCTTCGACACAATTACATCTTGAAAACCTAATTATAAGTTCATCGAAAAGAAAACATCTTCAACTTCGGTACCAAACTAAAAAATTAAAGAATAATTTCCGAATCAATTCGCAGCTTATGATTCACGTCCGATTGCCGCTGGTGAATCGCGAATTCCTGATGACCAGGGTGGACAACGAGCAGCTGGTTCGCGAAGACGGCCAATGCCGTGAACTTCTTCTCGAAGCCATGCGTTACCATCTCGCCCCGGAACGAAGATGCGCTTTGGCGACGCCGAGGACGACGGAACGCAAGCCAAAAGGAGCCGAACCGTACCTCTTCGCGATCGGTAAGCCTCCTCCATCATCGAAAAATCTTCAATCTATTCGCCAAAATGTCGGGAAACAAAAGATAGATTAGCACGATCAAGGTCACTATCAAAACGACGATCGAAGTGACGACGACGCAAGAACACATATTCCTCCTCTTCGAACGAGCGTTTCCGCGTGCAAACACCGATTTATCGTAGGTCGTGCAATAACGCGATGACGGACGCCGACGTCAAAGGACTTTAACGCGATAAACTCGAACTAAAAGGATTAAAATAAATTTATCGTTTGCGGTGCATCGGGTGTGGATTTCTGCGTTGTGTGTATTCTCCATGGAACGCGTTACAATCGTCTGTGGGGGGACGGGAGGAGGGGAAAGGCGCAAGAAGAAACGGGAAAAAACTCATCGTAAACGCCGTTGAGTTTGAGTAAAACAAAAAAGGTATTTTTTTATAAAAGCGTAAAAAGTTTCGACCCAAATGCTTAAATTCTTTTTGCGTGCTCGCCGTTGTTGACATACGCATATGGAGCAGCGCGCCAAAGTTTAGGACGTCGTAATTTAAATAATACACCACTACTTTTAACTGAAATAAAAATTCTATAACTAGAATCTTAATCGGCTTCCCGAATACTTTAACCCCCATCGAGTTCGAGCACGTTACGATTATCGGAAGTATACGGTCTCGAACATTGCGAGGTAGAATTTTTTCGATAAAAAAACTCGCAAAACGCAAAAATTCGGTAAGAAACGGCCAAAATCGCACACCTAACTCGGTTCTTTAGGGAACTTAGAAGTTCGTTCCTACACCAATCGACGCGTTTTGGCGCGCTGATTTCAGCGATATGCGATTTATTAAGGTTATTCCTAACGGTTGCCGAGAAAACTGCAAAAACGTTAAAAACTACCATAATCGCATACCTATTGCGGTTCCTATGGTGCGCAGGAGGTTCGCCCTTGCACTAATCGATGCGTTTTAACGTGCTGATTCCAACGGTATGCAATTTATTTAGGTTATTACAAACAGTTGCCCAGGAAAACACAAAGAACTGCAAAATCGTTAAAAACGATCATAATCGCATACCTATCTCCGTTCCTATGGGACGTAGGATGTTCCTTTCTACATCAATCGACGCACTTTGACGTGCTGATCCCAACAGCATACAATTTGTTTAGATTATTCCTAATAGTTGTAGAGAAAAATGCAAAAAACTGCAAAAATCGATAAAACGGTCAAAATCGCGTACCTACCTCGGTTCCTAGGGGGCTTAGGAGGTTCGGCCTTACACCCATCGACGCGCTTTGACGTGCTGATTCCAATGGTGTACAACTTACTTATGTTATTCCAAACGATGGGCGAGAAAAACGCAAGAAATCGCTAAAACCGACAAAATCACATACCTATCTCGAACGCGCTATCTCAAATAGTTTTTGCGCTTGAACGAATTTGAGGTAAGATTTTTTCAAATTTAAAAGTCTCATATCTCCAGAACGGTAAGACTTGGGGACCTACGGTTTGTTTTGTTTGAATCACCTCGTCGAGTACTTTAAGGATATCGAGTTGGAACACGCTAGCGCTATCGGAAGTACAGTGTCTTATTTCCGGCCTAAAATTTCAACCGCTTTATTGAACCCTCGATCGTAATCGACTAGATCTCCCTAGAAGCGGATTTTGACTGAGAATCTCTTCGATTTCCTAGCTTTCCTAAGAGTTACACTTTATATCGCAAAAAAAGGGGGAAATTATCAATTATTCCTTTAATTCTCTCCACGGTCGCTTTTAGGTGGTGGATCTTTATTCGCCATCCATTCCGAATGCGAGGTGTACAATCCGAGAACGGACGCTTGGTCCCCGATAACTCCGATGCAATGGCGTCGATCTCGTTCCGGAGTCACAGGACTAAGAAGACTTTTGTACGTCGTAGGCGGTTACGACGGGGCGTCCGATTTGGCCACGGCCGAATGTTACAATCCGTTGGTGAACGCGTGGACGGCCATAACGCCGATGGGTACTAAAAGATCTTGTTTAGGTATTTACATCGAGAAATGACGATGATTTTCTTCTTTACGATTTGAAATTTGTCACTTTTTTACACGTTTGGAAGGAATCTGCTCCTTCGACGGCTTGATCTACGTTTGCGGCGGATACGACGGCGCTTCCTGCTTGAGCAGCATGGAAAGGTTCGATCCTTTAACCGGCGTATGGTGCAGTTGTCCCGCTATGAGTACCAGGAGGCGATATTGTCGAATAGCTGTTGTTGGTAAGTGCATATTGTCTTCCTTGAAGTTAAACGCGATATAAAAGCTGCAAATCGTTGGAATTTCGAGAAAATTATTTGAATTACGCGCCAAACTTCTGTGTGTCGGTTGGCAGTACTAAGACCCACATTTCTGTTTTCTAAGGTTTTCGACCCTGTTTCTTCATTATTGCTGTCCGTAAACTATCAGCCGTCTTCATTTGCTGCCTAAATGAGACGCTAAAAATGGCCTGTGTAGGATGGGCACATAAAATAACCTCCTAAACATAAGCTAACATAAAACAGCTGGTCACTAACTTTTCTCTCATCTCTTACCATATCAACTTGTTGCTTTCAACTGAACATTTTAAGTCAGGTTAAATACATTGGCAGCACTTTATTTCCAATGTTTTGATATCATTATATGTATCATGCTTATTGGTTTCCTAGCAATTAGTTTATATAAAATTTCAGCAATTGAGCAAGCTCCGTATAGCAGCAACGTTAGTTCCAAACCTCACCACCAAAGCGGCGGGAGGCGAAGAGCTAACCTTGAACTGGTTATGTCTTTTTACTATATAGTTGCAAGTAGAACATAGAAAATTATTAAATATTTATTCATATACTGGGGAAGTAATAAATGCTCTAGTAAATCTTACTTCGTTCTAGAAAATTGCGTTTACGCCTTGGGAGGATTCGATTCTACCAACTATCAAGCATCGGTTGAAAGGTAAGAACCCATCGATTAAAAACTTTAAGTCCGAATTTAAACTACTAATGTTACAGATTCGATCCGCGTGTTGGAAGTTGGTCACCGATCCCCTCGATGTCCTCCAGACGCAGCAGTTGCGGCGTAGCCGCCCTCAACGGTCAATTATATTGCATCGGAGGTAACCGAATTTAATCCCTCTCTCTTATAAAAACCCGTCATCCTCATTTCGTTTTAATTCGAAACAGGAAACGACGGGACCATGTGCATGTCGAGCGGTGAACGTTTCGATATCCGCAGGAACGCATGGGAATCCATTCCTACGATGCACAATCGTCGTTCCACACATGAAGTGGTGGCTATCGAGGGATGCATTTACGCCCTAGGCGGGAACGACGGATCGTCCTCTCTCAATTCGGTGGAGAAATTCGATCCGACGACGAATAAATGGTTGGTCGTATCGTCGATGGTGACGCGGAGGAGCTCGGTGGGAGCTGCCATTTTGAATTGTATAAATATAGAGCACATCCTGCGTAGAACTAAGAGTTGACAGTATTGAAATTTTGGAGGGAGGGGATCGAAATTTTATTTTATATTGCATAACGATGAGAAATAGGAACTGTTGCAAATCAGCTTCCTGTCCGAGTTGTACAAAGGTGCAATGTGAAGAAGAAGCTTTGCAAATGGTGATATGATAATTTTGACAATATTTAATCCTACGTACTTTATTAAAAGATATATATGAACAAGGGATATATCCAATAATTTGGTCATAACTTTCTTAGGTCGACAATTTTCATCAAAATTACAATACATAGTTTCTCGATATAATCTTCATTTGATCAAAGAGACTTATATCGAAGTGCAACTAATTTTTTAAAACCGCCTTTTTCCTTAGATCATTTAAAATATCCCTCGCAGATCAACTTTTCACCCAAGACTGTACGATACATATAATATATGTATTGTACTGTGCTTTTGTGATTTCTGTCCTTGAAATTACATTGTACAACACAAAAATTATAAAATGAATTAAATCGAAATTCACGAATAATAAAAGAATATATTTATACGCGAATCCTGTGATAAAAACATTTTTTCAATAGTTAACAGTGATCACATTTTAGTCACAGTTCCTCGACGTTCTTTCTTCTCGTTAAAAATGAAAATCACATGTTTACGATGAGGGAATACCCAAATCTATAATCGACTACTCACTCAATAATCCGAATGATACTTCAGTATGTAGAATTTAATGCATAATATTTAGTCGATAGCACTATACATAGGTATAAAAAATAGAAAGCTCTACGATTACTGCATTTAATCGTGTAAGTAGGATCTTCTTCGATTAAGTTTTCGATGTATAAACACTCGATCTGCCTATGAAAGCACTGCCATTTTTTATTATAGCTTTGTTCGCAGAGTACTCCCAAACTAGCCCGATGTTATTTGATCGGGTAATTGTAAGACGAATTTGAAACTGCCCGCAAGCATATTATTGACTCGGTCTGGTCTGATTACTTGCTGATTTACTCTCCGAACAATACTTGTTATAAACGTTTTTTATTGGATGTACCTACTTGAGTTGCTCAAATGGCGCCGATAGCCAATGGGGAGGAGGAGGGGCCTAAATGTTTACACATAAAATAGAACGTTGGTTGTTTTCGCAACGTTTTTTAAAACAAACGTAGAAACCTGCGAAATAGTATTTACGGCAGCGTACACGTATACACAACGGTTGTATCGCACCTCCGCCACTGCTCGTTGGCGCTTGTGAGCAACTCAAGTACCTATTATACAACGTATCTATTGCATTTTACGAAATAATCAAATAAATTTGTTTATTACGAAATTGATACCTTCTATTAAACGTGTACATGCCAAACCTGCTTCGATTTGAGGACGAAATCACATTTCGACCACTGAATCACTTCAGCCACCTTCAACTCCGAACAAACACCACAGACATTCCATCTTCTACGCGATCGAGTGGATATTTCGCGCGTGACACGTCAAGGATGTCTTGTGTTTAAACATCTGCGGGCATAAATCGCACTTGAACGGTTTATCCTTGTTATGAGTGCTGAGGTGTCGTTTCAGATACGCGTTTAAATTCGTTCTGTACGGACAGATGGGGCAGGCGAAGGGTTTAGCACCGTCGTGCACCATCAGATGTCGCTTAAAATCGCTTTTCCGGTTACTACGATAATCGCATTTAGAACACTTGTAGATTTCGTCGACGAACGCGTGAACTTCCCTTTGGTGATGGACGAGCAATTGTCTATTCGGGAATTCCACGTCGCAACTTTCGCATTTCATCGGTTTCGTGTCGTCGTGGAAGTGCAGGTGGCGCTCGAGACTGTTCTTGTAGCACGTCTTAAAGGCACATCTGTAAGATGAAAGTTGTAGCGAAACGTAAAGTTGAAAATCGCAAAGGATTATTTTCACCCCGGCAATAAGGTATACACAAGTTTTAGGTTTTTACCGAAATATATGTTTATTGAAACAATTATAGAAGTCGGTGTCTATTTGTTATATGATAACATTTATTTAGGCAAGCAATATGTTATGAATGTTAATTAAAAATTTCAAATTACTCGAATGTCTCCAACCAACACACGAAACCTTACGAGTGTGTCCGGCGAGTCCAGTGACGTCAGGAGCATTATTTACGAGCATCATGTCATTGTCAGTTGTTTATTTAGTTATAATCGCTGGAATCGCCGAGAATGCATGTTTAAAGGCACGAAGTGATAATTTACCGAAAATTTACTTGTTAATGTCGACGAATTTCATTCGCTCAAACGATTGTTTCAACGCCGCCAAGTTGAATCGTAAGTAAAATTAGTTAAAACACGCAATAATTTAATAAAGATACTATTATTGCATGTTAATTCCCATATGATTAACATGTAAAGTGAAATATGAAATTTATAGATTAGTGCCATAAGTCAAAAAAATTTATTGTCAGACAGCGTCAGACTTACTGTAAGTAACCATGGAAACACCCGTCAAATTTTGACAGATGTCAACATATACACGAAAATTTGTACAGTAATTTTAATTTTGAGCATTACCACGCAGCTGAACGAGTTGCATATCTAAAAGAGGTCACGTGGGTTTCATTATTTAGTAGACACTGCACATAATGGATGGTTAAATAGCGGATTGAATTTACTGTCGTCATCTAGTCAACACATTTTAAAAATTAAGAATTAATAAAACAATACCGAATGTTTTATCAATTTTTAATATGTAGTAAGTTGATATGAAATGTTAAATTTCCCGCTTCTCTGAAGCTTGGTATATGTAATTTCTGTGGTTGGCACCTTGGATTCAGTCTCAAGTGTGAAGTGTGAAGCGCAATGAAAGTAGCTATAGTTAAGGTCTACGTTGAGGTTATGTTAATATTATGTGAATTAAAATATTAAACTGTTTGATTTTTTTAATCGGTCCTAGCAAAAATAGACGTTTTCGTTCGACTCCTAGCTCAGTGATTATTACAACTAGCGCCCATAAGGGACATACGTTTAAGAAACACAAACTTAAACACATCAAGTCACAAACGTATAAATCGTCTATTCAGAAATAGAAAATCATCGAATCTCACCTGGGACACTTGAATCGCTTAACACCGGTGTGCACGGTCAACAAATGTTGCTTCATACCGTGCTGATAAATGCTTTCAAGTCGCATTCTGGACACTTAAACTTCTTTTTCTCTTCGTTATGTAGATTTCTGATGTGCCCGAGCAGCACGGCTCTCGACTTAAATTGCTTATCACACGTGTCGCAGGAATACGGTTTACCATCTACATGCGTCGCCAGATGGCACCTGAGATTGCGCCCGTTCGTCGTCTCGAAGGGGCATTTATCACACTTATACACCGAAACGGAATGCTCCTTCTTCAGGTGTATCGTGTAAAAGTCGGCGCGTGCGAATCGTTCACCGCAGTGCTCGCATTCGAAGCGCGTTCGATCGGCGTGCAAACGCGCGTGTTCCTGTAGGGAAGATTCGGTGCTCGCCCGAAAGGGGCATTCGGGGCATTTGTACATCCGGAGATCGGTGTGTTTCTGTTGATGTTTCCTCAAATTATCCTTTCTCGACGTACTGTACTCGCACAGCGAACATTTGTATTTGTCATCCTTCAGTTCCGGTTTGTCAGTGTCATCTGGAGAAACAGGAACTGCTACGTACTTCCTAGCGATGAGAAACATTCAAAGAAATTACTTAATTTCTACAATCTTTTCAAAACTTGACCAAAAATGTTGTATCGTACGTATTATTTTTGATTTTGAGTGCCTTCATTTCTTTAACGTTGTGACCTCGAACTGCACAGTTCACTTTCAAACCGTAGGGAATTTGAGATCATCAATTGAAGACTACTGTCCGTTATATAGGAATCTAAATATGTACTTACTTTGTGTTACGTGTACAGCATCGATTGAAATGGTAGTTCAAGTATTCTTTCTCATCCAAGCAAATTTTACAAAAGGCACACTGAGTAATTTCTACAATAAGAAACAATCACTATTGCTATTATTCCTGATACTAAACGCAAGTTTTCCCTAAGAACATACCTTTACAAAAATCCTGTTGACCCTGCTTATCGGGGCATCGAGAATTATGTGCTACTAGATGACTTATCAATGTATACCCAACACAACAAAACGTACAAGCATACGTGTCAGGCAATCTTTCCCAAATCCGCGGCTTCCAATAACCATTTTTATCCCGAATCCCATGCTCGTCACTATCACTATCCCAACACACTAACAATTCATCACCCACACTAATATGACGATCACTGCAATAATACAGTTCATCTTCGTATTGAAACGGTATCAAATTCCGATGGGAGCTCGAATCTGCCTTCCGTAGGTACTGCATCCAATTTAACCGTCTAGGATCTTTTGTGTATGCAAGTTCATTATTTTTCAATTTCCATTTGGATGCTGTACCGTCCTTTGTTGAATCCAACCCCTCAAATGGTCCAAACACAACACCTTTGGGTATGGCTCGTACAGCAACTATACCTATACCGGAATCAGTTTCATAAATATCGATGAAATTTTTCGGTAACGTCCGTCTAATTCGGTTATCTAGTAAAGTCGGTGTGTCACTATCGAAAATGCGAATCAACGTGGGACATTTGACACAATATAAATCATATTCCTTACCGCATCCATCGCAACCTGTAAATGAGAAAATTTGGATCATATTAAAAATAAATAAAAATATTACTGGGGAATGAGCTTACATATAAAATAGTTTTCTTTGGTATCGGTTGGATGTGCCGTTTCTTGTAAGGTTATTGTCGGATCATCGATCTCCTCTTTTATGTTAACGTAATTAGGAGTGCCCTCCGGCTCTTCTTTCGTACCACATCGTTCTTGTTTAACGCATCCATTGCTAATTGCGATTTGATTTACACATACCTTATCATCTGTCCAATTGATCGTAAGTTTACTTTCTTGTGCTACTAACATTCGACCATCGAATTCTTCTTTTATAGTAATATCATTGGGAATGTCTTCCGGTTCTTCTTCTATATCATATTGTTCTTGTTTAACGCATCCATTACTAATTTCAAGTTGATTTACCCGCATTTTATTGTCTGTACAATCGTTTGTTTCTCCTGCTACTACTGTGAGATCATCGATATTCTCGTGTTTTATACTGACATAATTATTGTGAATGCGTCCTTGTTTGTGTTCCACATCGTATGATTCTTGTTTAATATATCCTTCGTTATTTGATGTTTCATATACCCATACCTTAGCGAAGGTACAATTATCGGTTTTGCCCTCAATTTTTATGTTGTTGTTATTACTCAGATTTCCCTCAGCATTTGTATTGTCCATTATATCCTGTGGAAATACTATAAAATTCAGTCAAAACTATAGATCGTCATTTGCTGGAAATATACCGTAACCCTTACATAACCCAATGCATCAGGAAACTATTGGAAACGTCCATGTGTTTCTATGTATCAGTCTGATTATATTTGTATATGTAAATATTTAATATATTTCCTAAGCTGGTCTGGGCGTATAACGATACCGGACCAAGAGAGAATCTTAAAGATTAATGAGGCACAGTTAGAAAGAAATAGAAGGGAAAAACCGATGAAGACATGGCTGGAACAGATCCGCAGAATAGGGGAGGAAAGAGGCAAAGAAATGAGGAATATGCAGGAACTAACGCATAACAGGGGAAGAACGGATGCAATGGCTAAAGGAGAGTGGTACTCCAAGTTCAACGCCTTAGACCAGCAGAAGGAAAATGTGAACAAACATATATTTCCAACTTAGTTACTTACTTAATCTTCTTAAACCTCTTCTATCGGAGTTGTGAGTGTCAAGGTTGTATATTTGATAATACTTATATATTCCGGAGGCTTTCTAAGATTGGTACTACTATACATGATACAAGTATATTATTATATCATGCCACTTTCGATGATTCATTGAGGTTCATTAGATGTAGGGCGAAAAATTTGAAGAGCGTGTTCCTGCCCATTCCTGACACAAAAATAGCAAGAAAAATTCATATCAATTTATATGTCCGGAGATGCGTAATCTTACAGTTACAACATGTTTAACGAGAGATGAAGATTTTTCTAAAAACAATAACAAAAGAACGGTAAACTTGTAACACTAACTGATAATAACTATTACAATGCTGTTCAAAGATACTTCAAAGTGATCATAGAATACTCAACAAAGTGATGTTGATTGTCAAAAGGTGTCAACTGTCAATCATGCTGACAGACACACTGCCAACTTTATTTTCTCTCTAGGATTAACAGTGGGGTCCCAGCTCTCCGTGAAGCGCCATGACATGAGATGGGGGTGTTAAAGACTTTTGTATCTTCGCTCTTTCAAAGGTTCTTGTCAAAGAAATCTTATCAAAACATTCAAAATACGTTTGTAAGCATATCCTATATAGAAATTTTTGTTATGTAAGAGTTGGTAGTGTAAGCATGTCATACCTAGTTATTTCTATAATGGAGGAGTTGGTTGGTAGAAATGTTGTGAGAGATTAGAGGCGTAAGATTATATTGTGATATTAAATTAATACAGATATATTATTATAATAACAGAAGGAAGTCGTCTATTAGGCGATAAAATGGGGAGCTATCAGTGAAGTAGTAGGATAAGTATCACGTTCAATCTCGGCTGACGCTTGTAAACGTCAGCGACGTCACTAGACGCAGATATCACCGACGCTTTTAAGCGTCCGCCACATATTGTCTCTAGACGAGTAGAATTTGGTATTCGGTATCGGACGAAAAATTGTTTCTGTTTCTTCCCATCTTGTTAGCACTTCCTCCTCTTACAATATGCTCTTTTACTTATTCATGCATCTTTGAGTGTAATTCGCATGTAATGCGGGCTGCCTATTATTGATTTTAAACGTTCGATATTAGGACGACGCATCGCATTGGAAACTCGCCGTTTTTGAGCGCCTAATACCTAGGAGAGCAGAAGCACGAAGAGGTAGCAGAAGCAATTTCAGCGCCATGCGCATTTTAAATTATAAATAACGCATTTTTCTTTTAAACGTGCAAGACACGTGTTTGATGGGTGTATGTATAGTCATCGCATCAATCATCATCATGCTACATTTTTCCTGGTAAAAGGAAAGAGTTGCAAGTCTACAAAGGCTCATTATTATGCAGAAAATTGGTATGAATATATGTGTTAATTACCTAAAGAAGTCTGCCTAATTAATCTTAAATTTGATGAAATTAGAAATAAATTGTTTGTGGCTGTTACGACTGTGTAGTAGAAAGTGTGAGGACGAAATTAATTTTCTGGTGGACATTGGTCCCTATTATTCCAAGGATTTTCCCACGATAGGTAGAACCGGGATATACTAATCACCAATGAACCCAAACCTTCCTTACAAACGAGAGGATCTCGGCAATAATGAAGAAAAAGCTCTTCGGTGTAGTTTCCTATATTCTAAACTATGAGGGAGACATGGATGACGTGATCCGTAACATCGTAGGTTAAGTTTTCTGGATGACGGATCTTTTCCATGAGATGTGAGCCAATCTTGGAGATCAACGATCATCCAAAACCAGTTTTCGCCCCATTCTACCTCTGATGAAGTTCTCCAAATGGTCTCAAAGAATAAAGCTGTGCTAATCACGATGAATCTGAATGTTCCTTCTAAACCAGGGGCATCGACAATAGGGAGAAAAGTCATGTCTTGTATAGCTTCCAATCATTCGTTGATGCTCCTAACCCAAGATTAACGCTACATATTTAATTTCTCAGTTTGTTACGTACATAATATGTTCATTACATCTTTCATTCGTTTCTTCGATAGCTGAACAGACCAATATATTGGCTTGATTTTAGAGCTTTGGTTTTTATATAATTTATTTTACATTAAAGGCTACTATTAAAACTATACTTCACCGGACTCGAGGATTCTCAAGCTAAAGCTTCTCGATGATTCTTGCAATATGTTAGGGCTACTCTGTGGAGATTCCTTTTTCACAAGTACTTGTGAACTGTTATTTTTACCCGACGAGGCTTGAACCCCACCGATGGGAGAAATTTCAAAGCAATCCTTTCAGTACAAATTTGCTGTGCTGACAATAGCATCATTTGTATTTCTGAACAATTCGACAGCAGTTACTTTTCCTTGTAATAAGCTTACCAGTTTTTCCGTAATTCCCAATTATTAGTATCAAATTTTCCGATTAGTTAAGAAATAATACTCGTACTTTCAGTAAACGATAACCATCTATTCAATATTCTCATCAGATTATAATATAATTCTGATAAGAAGATATACATGTTATGTATATATATATTTTAGTAAATGCGTAAATTATAGTATATAACACAAATATTCGAATGCAGCATCAGATTTTCCCTACTAACTGACTACCCATATCCAAGGCCGATCTCAAAACGCCTTTTCGTACAGTTTTGACAGCTTTAGGCTCATTGAAGACGAAAGGATTGTGAACGTCACCTGAAAAAACCAGCAAGGCATTATAATTTCGATATTACCCAATTCAAAGAATGAAAGAGAAATCGAGGGGGAAACAACTACGAGAACTTGGAGAATGTTAAAATAAGTACCAGTCTCCTATGCATATGACATTATATCACATCGGGTTGAATTAAATAATTTATGTATGGTGAGGAACTCACCGATGTGATATATTGTCAGTAATACTACGTCCATCGTAGTCCCTGCTATATGCATATCTTCCGAAACAAATACCAACTACCAAACTTTTATATATTTTACTTATTACAAATTTTCCAAAACGACAAGAATAAAAAGCAACATGAAAAATTGATAACAATTTTATTTCAGATAATAATCGAACATTCGCTTACAGAAATAGTTACAAAGTTGTGAATGTTTCTCATTTATAAACCAATACGTGTGCATCGGACAAGTTCTGATTCACCATAACAAAATCAGTCCGTTTCTACGAAAAATCACAAAGCCGATACACAAAACTACTAACGTAAAGTAAAACATCGAGGCAACAACGCGAGCTTAAACAGTAAGGAAAAAACAAGCCCACGGTTGCCTCGATCTTCCCATTTTTACACACCGTCTTTAAATTCGCTGCCCCAGTTTCTTAATTCACTTCTTACTTTTAAGCTTATTCGATGAATCGTCGAACTCCTTATCTTGTATGTTCAGCATCAGACTGTTTCCGCTGAGATAGACGCGATTTTGGGAATTGGCGATCTGAAATTTAATATCGTCTGTTAAAATCCAGTTTAAAAAAGAAATACTCGAAACAATTAACAGATATTACTAAGAAAAACCTCATAAAATTCAATAATGAAGCTCAGTAAGTGCTGTTAACCTTGAAATTGGCATTGATGATAAAAACCTACAACATCCATGAATTCTTTCGAACAATCTACGTTAATACAACTAGAGTTAGGCGCTTGGAAATGCTATAAATTTGCCTCCAACCACCTCCAGTGCCCCCTAGTCGATTATTTGTAGTGTTAGCAACCAAGAACGCTGATTCCAGCAGGTATCGTCTAGTAATTGAAGGTTGGAAGCTGGGCTTCATTGTCTAACTCTAAACACAACTCACCGTTCGTGATATATTTTGAGCCGCCCGAATTTTTCTCAATTTCAAATATCCGGGGTTCTGTGAGATGGCCTCGCCCAACATTTGAGCCGCTTCAGCTTCACCTTCAGCCTGCACAATTTTCTGCTGTCGCTCCTGCTTGGCCCGTTCGACGATGAAAGCGGCCCTTTGAGCCTCTTGCTGGGCAACCTGTTTGGCTTCAACAGCGGCCGTATATTCCTTGCCGAAGGATAATTCGGTAATGGAAACGTCGTCCAGGATGATGCTGAAATCCTTCGCCCTGTCGACTAATTCCCGCCTAACTAATAAGGATACCTATACAAAAGTCGAGCTTAATAAAAATATTTTTGGGTTGTTTCGAAGACGTACTTGTTGACGCTGTGTGATCAATTGCGCGGCGTTAAATTTAGCCACCACCGACTTTAAGACTTCGTTACATATCGAAGGTAGGACTTTCTCATCATAATCCAATCCCAGTTGACGATACATTTCAGGCAAGGAAGAGGCGTCCGGTCGTGATAAGACACGTAAGGAAATGTTAACCATTTGCAGATCCTTAGAACCGGTGGGGGAAGATATTTTCCTAGGCCGTGATCTGCAAGATTGGAAAAATAACAATAAATGGCTTTCCTATTTTGAAGGTTATGTAATCAAAATACCGTATATCATAGATGATTGGATATTGAAACCAGGGGATACGAAAGTGCAATCCTTCCGTGTATATTTCGTTCTGTACGCCTCCTATGCGATTGAAAATGATCGCTCTGTGACCGCCCTCGACTAAAACACGAAAAATGTGAGAATCTTACTGGAATCGGTTCAATTGACATAACCTATAACTAGTCATAAATTTTAAGGGAAATTGGACTTCCACCCCGTTTAGGGATATCGAAAATCCCTTTTTTAAAGGCCCAATCGACTTACCGGTGTACATAGATTGTGCAACACCATAGGCAGCCAGGCCCCCGGCTGCTAGGATCTTAAGTCCTAGATTTAATCCAGGGGGTCCCCCTTTACCAAATTTACCGGCCAAATCGCTCAATTTACTCTGTGCCATTGCAAAAATGCGATGAATCCAGCTGGAATTTTAAATGCAAGTAGGAATTACACAATTTTCTACATAAAAACGTGATGAAAATGGTGCTGATCACTGATGCGCCGGTTTTTTGGTATTTTTGACATGCGCACGAGAAAATGGCGGACGACGGGGAGCGTTCCGTAACTGCTTTAAATAATTGAAGAATTTCTAAATAATTCAAACGAATTAATAGGGGCACACGTATATTTCCTAATATTTCGAATCGAATTCTATCCAAAATATACGAATTGTTTTTATTTAAAGTGTAAATCTCTGCTTTTCACATTTCTCGACATGTGCTCAGGAATTGGCGGAGGATATGATGCGTTCCGTAACTGGTTTTGAATGATTGAAGAATTTCTAAATAGTTCGAACGAATTAATAGGGCAAATATGTATATTTCCTATTATTTCGAATCGTATAGTATCTCAAATATCAGAATCGTTTTTATTTAAAGCGTAAATCTCTGTCCGTGATATTTTTTGACATATGCACAAGAAAATGGTGGAGGATGAGGTGCGTTCCGTAATTATTTCCAGTGATTGAAGAGTTCTTAAATAATTCGGACGAATTAATATGGGAAATATGTATATTTCCTAATATTTCGAATTGCATTGTATCCGAAATATAAGTATTTGTTTCTATTTAAAATGTAAATCCACGTTTCATTAAATTGGAAGTGATCGTTTCCCAGCATATACTTTCAGCCAAAAGTTAGTAACGAATCCAAAGCGCGTTATTTTCGGAAATGACTTGTATGTATAGCACACGTTGCTTCGTACTATCTCGAAGATTATTGAACGAACAGTACGTTAGTCAACATTTTCTATATTTCAATAACATTTATTCGAAGCAAGTTTATTCTAAACGTATATACACTGTGCTTCAAAGTAATTGGAACAACTTCATTACACGGTTGCCAGATAAAATTTTCTTATCTCCCTAGGCAAGAAGCTAAAATGTTCCTAGATTTCCCTAGGCCGATAATGAATCCTATCTCATCTCGTCTAATGTATTGCAAATTGATAATTTACAACAAATATATATATATATATATACTTCGTATTATTCAATATAATGACAATTTATCATTGAATAATTAAATTGCGTGGAGTGACAGCGTCAGTCCGATTTACACCACTTAATGATAACACGTCGTCCACCTTTTAAACAAAATTTAGGGATAACAATTAGCAATCCTCTTTAAAGATAATTGGCCGAGCTTTGCCGAAGAAATTTGGTGTGCCATTTGAAGGATTAAAAACGACATATTTCGGTGTGGTATCTATAAAAATATTTATTTCGCTCTTTGGTAAAATTGCGTTTCAATTCAAAAAAATAGGGTAGGAAGTCGCGATTTCAAATCGATACGTTACAAAAATACAATAATAAAAATTACAATCTAATGCTATTTATGAAAAAGATAGACATATAAGTCGTCCTAATACAAAATAACATACAAATCACTAGAGTTGCTCACAAGCGCCAACCAGCAGGAGCGGATGTTCGATGCAACCGTCAGTATAACGAAGCGAGTCTCAATGAGATCTATTGTGTGTATACGTGTAAGCTGCCGTAAAATACTATTTCGCACGTTTCTCAGTTTTTCTTTATTTTTATTTTATGCGCCCGCCACTGGATATTGGCGCAAATTCAGCAACTTTACAAATCACTTATCCTAACTCAGTCCGCGGGTATGTAATTACAAAAAATATATATAAATTTAACAAATATTAATACTAGATTTCGATTATTTACACAATCATCTAAACAAGAAATAAATTATATACAAAAGAGGCCGTAGAGGATCAAAGGTAGTCGAAAATAAATACGAAGAAAACGACGAAAGCGATAATCCGGTGAGCAATCCCCGCATAGCAGCAAGGTTAGTTCCAAACCACTGCGTTGGTTCTGGATCTCGCCAACAGGCGGCGCCACCACGTTGGTTCTAAACCTCGCCACCAGGTGGCGCCATCACGAATAGCGGAGCGGTGGGCCGTGAACCGCTCGCATCTCGCTACTGTGATAATTGAGCTAAGCGATGACGTTAACGTGTCTTTTAACGAAATTGAACGAAAACGTTTCCATCGGTAACGCCAGGGATCCGACGGGGACTTTGTAATTTTCGAAATTTACGGGTAAAACCGTGAAATGTTGCAGTAAAGCGCTGAACACGCCGAAACCGACGAGTTGGACCATCTTGTACCCCATACAACCGCGTCTTCCGCCGCCGAAAGGTAGGAAATGTTCCGGTTTAACGAAGCGATTGTTAACCAAGAATCTTTCCGGTTTGTATTTGTGCGGTTCGGACCATAATTCCTCGGACATGCTCAGGTCGTAATTATCGAGGAAAATCAGCGTGTCCTTCTTGATCTTGAATCCTGTAATTTAAGAAAAATCCGCTAGATAATCTTTCGTGAATTTCGCGGGGTGGATGTGGGGACTTACCGTTGACCGAACTGTCCTGATTGGATACCCTGGGAACGATGGCCGAAGCGACCATCCTGATCGCTTCGAAGACTGTACCTTCCGTGTAGGGCATGGCGTTCCGATCCGAAATCCTAACCGGCCTGAAAGCGTCGTTCCCGAGATAAGTCAACGAGTCGATTTCCTCCTGTATCCTTTCCTGTACTTCCGGTTCCTTCACCACGTAAGCCAGCAATTTGATGAGGAAATTGGCGATGGCGCCGTGTCCCCCGATGATATCCTCCAAAGCGAACAGAGCCGTATTCCACGATAGTTGTGGCCCGCACCCGAATTTCACCTGTTTCGCCAGACATTCGACGTAATCTTTAGGCTCGTCCTTCGACGACATATATCGATATCTATCCTCGACGATGTGTTCCAATACGAATTGGCGGATCTCCCTCGCTAACGAATTGATCTTTTCCAAGTGGCCGGCGTGGAAGGGTAGGAGGAAAGGGAGGAAATCGGCCGCGTAGCCCTGATTCACCTCGAAGAAGATCTCGTCGAAGTTTCGCACCATCCTCGTAAAATCGGCGCTTCGTTCGAAGGTTTTCGAGCAGAAATGTTCGGTGAAGATGTTGGCGACGGTTTCTAAGAGGATCGGTTTGATTTTGACCGCGCCTCGGACGTTGGAGACGAGTTTGCGGGTTTGTCGGACGACGATGTTTTCCAACGAGTTGAATTTTTCGGTGGATGGTCGAGGAAACGTGTGGATTTTTAACATGTCACGCTTGAATTTGTGACGATCGGACCAATCGCAGAAAGCGAGAGCTGAAAATGAGAAAGAATACGGTTGAATTTTATAGTAATTAAAAATATATTTTGAATTTCGCGCCGAATTGTAGTTTAAATGTCGCGCTCAAGTTTTAGGATAAGTTAGTATTTGTAGGTTGGCAAGAAGGTGAGACGAGGTAGAAGATTTTGATGAGAAGCGACGCGGGGCGGTGACGAATATAGGAATTATTAGATCAAAAATTTATGCATTATTTTAACTTAAAACCATTCTACAGTTTTGTTTCAGAGATAGAGACACGAATTTCTGAACGAATCCTAAGCCCAAATTACACAGAAGAAAATCTGGAAAAAAATTACGCCGCGAATTAAAGCGATACTTCGAAAGAGACAGAGAAAACAGAAAAATATAATAAACACCAAAATAACTAGCAGTAATATCAATACATTCGACAGAATTACGTACATGATACGATTATAGCAGGATTGGTGCAGTGTGATTTGGGGTCGCCTTCGACCAATCAGAATTTACTATAAAAGTGGTGTGTTCAGAAATTCGTCTCTTTAACTTTGAAACAAGGTAGTGCTTGTTTCCTTAGAGAAGAGCACACTACGTCAGCGGCGTACTAAACCGAATTTGGTGTTCTGTATACGTTACCATGGCAACCGACTAGCGAAAGTCACATTTCGCGCACATTTTCATGACGTAATGTGCTCCTCTCTAAGGAAACAAACCCTATAATATGGCGATGGTGGATGACGTGTCAACTGACGCTGTCACCGTTATGAATTTTATAATTCAATGATAATTATCATTGAATAATGAAAAAAGTGATCATTGAATAATAGAGTGTCAATTAACACGTCATACACCTTTTAACAAACTCTAGCTATCAGTGAAGTAGTAAGATCGCCATCAGTACCTTCATTCTCTTCACACCTGTTGCTTCTGCAGTAGTATCAATTATAACGCTGCAACTTCGTTAATAACTACAGTTTGTTAAAAAAATGGATGACGTGTGAAGTTATCGTTGAATAATAAAATTCGGAGGAGTATCATCGTCAGTTAGTACGTCATCCACCTTTTTAACAAACTCGCATAATAACAATGATACATTTTGAACTCTTACAAATCTGACATGTCTACAACTTCAGTCTTTCCATCTACCCTTCAATTGCCCTAAACTTTGCTGTACACGTACACATTTTTCCTAATATATCAAAAGTCCTAATATACCGGTGTGTATAAATTCGCGAAAAAGCTATAGAATTCGGAATCGACAATCTTAATCAATAGCAAAATATTGTACCACGCTTTATGCGAAAAATTCACTCATCACATAATATTGATGACGAGTGAAATTCAGAAAATATTACAATACCTGCTATTACAATAGTATGGGTGGGCAGTATTGCCAAATGTATGTCTTTTTCCAAGTGTTTCCTAAAGACATACGAAGCGGGATACAACACACTTTAAGATTAAGATTTTCGATTCAACACTGAAGGAAAAATGTCGCTGCGTGTAGCTTTTGTCGCCAATTTATACACACCTGTATAGAGTACAATATGTTAGGACATTTATATTTTATATTAGGACATTTTGTATATTAGGGAAAATATATGCGTGTAGGGCTAAGTTTAGAGCAGATGAATAGTAGAGAAGTTGCAGAGAATGTCAGATTTCTAGGAGTGAAATATGTTATCGTTATTATCGAAGGTGAAGCGTTATAATTGATAATATAAGATGCCAAAATTTATAGGTGCAAAGAGAGTAAGTCCGATTTACACTATTTAACGTATTATACATGTCATCCACCTGTTTTTACGAACTCTGTTGATAAGTTAACAATCCGACGATAGTCGAATTTAAACCAACAACGTCAAATTAGTTATAACTTCACGCAGAAATCGAAAAACGTCAATAACTTGACTTCGCAATTCCACGTTCTGATCTAAATTTTTCAAATGTAGAAGAAGAATAAAAATATACTCTTCTTTGTAAGGCTGGAATTTGAATTTGCCGCCAGGCGCATCGCTTGAAGTTACAGTGTGAATGTAGGTGCTAGGGAGGCGAAACGGAAGTACGTTGAGCTTGGAGTCAAGATGGCGAGCGATTAGGATTGTGACCGGTCCCTCGAACATGTAGAAGTAGAAAATATACAATTAAATAAGTGTGTTTTTATTTATGTGTAAAATAGACGCAGGGTGTGTGTGTCTTACACCTTTTAATCGTAATGCACATAATCTCGACACGTTTATTCTCAAGTCTTGATAACATAAATTTGAACATAATGTATGTGTGTTTATAACTAACTTCTCTCATGACCACTACACTTCGTCGCTCCTTACCAACCTTGCCAGTACTACCAACTTAAAATTACGCGGCAAATTTAAATTCAAACTTCTGAATATTACACAAAATACCAAAATTTCTCGAAAAATTTAGTCCAACGGTTTACGATGATTTTTGAAATCGTAGAGTTTTTCAGAATTTCAATATTCCCCAAACGTTTCGAAATTCCAACATTTCTTTAAGAATTTCTCGAAACGCAACGCTCAAAATTTTTCAAACGTAACACAGTCGAATCCCTCAATCACTCTAAATTGTTCGTCTTACGGAAGAGTTCAAGTTGAACGAAAATTTGGGTTTAAAGAAAGATACAGCTTATCATTAGAGTTTGTTAAAGAGGTGGATGTGGTGTGGTGTTAACTGATGCTGTCACTCCTGCAAAATTTATTATTCAATGATAGCTAGGTACTTTCATTCTCTTCGCATCTACAGATTCTGCAACTTAATAATATCGATTATAACGCTTCGACTTCGATAATAACGATGATACATATTGAATTCTTACGAATCCGACATTCCCTACAACTTCATTCTCTATCTACCACTCAATTGCTCTGAACTTAGCCGTAGTTATACAGATTTTTCCTAATATACATATGTCCTAATATACACGGTTTAATATTAAATGTCCTAACAGAAGTAAGGTCATTTAGCGCTGCGGGTAGTGCGTTGAATGCGACCATATATAATCCAAAAAAACAAAATTCACATAATTTTATACTTACAATTCTCCTTGTCGCCGGAGAATAACATCCGGTATCGTTCGAAATTCGGCCGACTATCGAAATGGTGTCCTTTCGTCACCAGAATCTCCCGTATATTCTTGTGGCCGGCTACGACCAAGGTCCGTACGTTCCCAAGCTTCAATCCGAAGACGTCTCCGTACTTCTTCCTCAAGCTGGCGAAAGCCTGATACGGCACTTCGTATCCGGCCAAAAGGTGAAGGTGTCCGATCAGCGGTAACTTCCTGGGCTGTGGCGGTTCGACCGGCAGTAATCCACCTGTCTCTTCCGCCTCGTCCTTCCGATTTTGGCGCACCATCAGCATGAATAGCGCGATCGCCAACGAAATCGCGAGAACCAGCGTGAACTGGGTGACGATGAAGAACTCCAACATCTCCTTTTTATCTCTCGTTGATCGGGAAGGACGATGATGATTGATGATCAGGTCGGACGATGACGATGACGGAGGAGGAGAAGGAGCAAGATCGTATGCTCGTCTGATCGATGTAAATCCGGACCGGATCGTTTTATAGTCGTCGGAGGAAAAAGGATGCATATTCAATCGGAATCGGGGGCCCGAATTTGTGTTTCTAATGCGCGTTTTGCATATCCGTATAACTTATACGCGTTTACTTCTCCACACTCTTCTATTTCTTCCTTTTTCGCGGGCGCGGGCCGGGACGTAGGAGGAGGGCACGGGGGCGAACGCGGATGATAGGAGAGGATGAGGGACGAGAAGAAGAATTCGGTCAAATCATTGCTTTTTCTCGTCCCCCTTTTCCTCTTGTTTCGATACGTTTCTGGAAACCGAACTTATTGGGTTATACGTACGTACACATACATTTATGTATTTCGAATGCATCAGGTTGCGTGTGCGAAGCGGAGAAAGCGAACGCGCGCGTTTTCTGGAAACGGTAAATGGGGGCATCAAAACAATCGAGCGACCCCCGAGTGGAATATTTAAAATCGCCCAAAAAACGACGTCGTCTCTCGGTTTTTGCGGACACCACCAACGAGGCTTTCTTAAAATAGCAATCGGAAGGTTGAAAGAATCTTCGCGGAAATGCGATTGTGCAATCGCCTATTACGAAGTTATTTCGAAGAAATCGGACGACAACGAACAACATGTAAATGAGCAAAATTTGCGAGAGTCAAGTACCAGTGTATCTGGCGCGGAGATGATCGAAATACAAGGGTAGCTCCAGGGTTGTCGAGAAAATCGCGAAAAACCGCGAAGAAATCGTAAAAATAGCTAAATTCCACCCTAGGCGTGGATTTTTTCGAGCTACGACATTTTCTTCTACGCCATTCGAAAGAGCGTCTTTTTTGATTCAGAATCATCCCCGAATCGACTTTGTATCGTTAATAGTTTAGGCGCTACGAGCGCTTGAAGTTTGCCCAGTTTTGCCCTATATTCACCCCTATATTCGGTCTATTTTCGACGTTTTACCCTAACTTCGAATGGCGTTTTCTCGAAAACTATGCGTTCCACGTCCGAACCGATATGTTCTACGTAATTACCGGTCCGAATATGTACATTCTGGCGCAAAATAATTGCCAAAATCGAACATGAATTTTTCACCGAATGGCCAAAATTCCGTTAAAAATCGAGATTTTCGTTGAGGACTAAACTTCAAATCGCTCTCACCGCTTTATTTATGGCTCGATCGCGATCGAGTAGACCTTCCTATAAGCAGATTTTGTCTAGGAATCGAATGGAATGAGAACGAACGAGCTATCTGTAAAAGTTTTTGCGCTAGAGCGAAATTATGCTAATTCGAGCTAAGGATTTTTTCAAACTTCAAACTACCATATCTCCGGAACGGTAAGAGCTAGAGACCTCCGGTTTATTTCATTTTAATCAGCTCATCGAGTATTTCAAGCCCACCGAGTTTGAACTCGCTAGCCCTATCGGAAGTGTGCTATCTCGAAAAACTGACAAAATTTCTATGCTTTGAGGTAGAAATTTTTTGGTCAAAAATATTTTTGCGTCCAATCGCGTTCAAAATATGTCTATCCGATAGATTTTGGCCCGTAGAATCCAAATCTTCCATCCCGAACGCCGTATCTCTTACCGTTCTCGAGCTGAAGAAAAGTTCGTCCGATTGCGTTCGAAATAGGCCTATCGGATAGGTCTCGACGAGTAGATTCCAAATATGGCATTATAAACGCTCTAGCTCCAACCGTTACGGAGATACGGACGTTTAAACTTTAACTTCGTCATATCGCGCTCATTCATATACCAATCGACGCGTCTTGACGCGCTGATTCCAACGGTATATGATTTGTTTAGATTATTTCAAACGGTTGCCGAGAAAATGCAAAAAACCGCAAAAATCGCTAAAAATCGCTAAAATCGCATATCCGTTTTCGTTAATATGGTACTTGAGCGGTTCAATCCTACATCAATCGACGCGTATTGACGAGACGAATTCAACTGTGTAGGATTTTTCACTTTACTCCAACGGTTGTCGAGAAAATCGCGAAAAACCGCGAAGAAATCGTAAAAATAGCTAAATTCCACCCTAGGCGTGGATTTTTTCGAGCTACGACATTTTCTTCTACGCCATTCGAAAGAGCGTCTTTTTTGATTCAGAATCATCCCCGAATCGACTTTGTATCGTTAATAGTTTAGGCGCTACGAGCCCTTGAAGTTTGCCCAGTTTTGCCCTATATTCACCCCTATATTCGGTCTATTTTCGACGTTTTACCCTAACTTCGAATGGCGTTTTCTCGAAAACTATGCGTTCCACGTCCGAACCGATATGTTCTACGTAATTACCGGTCCGAATATGTACATTCTGGCGCAAAATAATTGCCAAAATCGAACATGAATTTTTCACCGAATGGCCAAAATTCCGTTAAAAATCGAGATTTTCGTTGAGGACTAAACTTCAAATCGCTCTCACCGCTTTATTTATGGCTCGATCGCGATCGAGTAGACCTTCCTATAAGCAGATTTTGTCTAGGAATCGAATGGAATGAGAACGAACGAGCTATCTGTAAAAGTTTTTGCGCTAGAGCGAAATTATGCTAATTCGAGCTAAGGATTTTTTCAAACTTCAAACTACCATATCTCCGGAACGGTAAGAGCTAGAGACCTCCGGTTTATTTCATTTTAATCAGCTCATCGAGTATTTCAAGCCCACCGAGTTTGAACTCGCTAGCCCTATCGGAAGTGTGCTATCTCGAAAAACTGACAAAATTTCTATGCTTTGAGGTAGAAATTTTTTGGTCAAAAATATTTTTTGCGTCCAATCGCGTTCAAAATATGTCTATCCGATAGATTTTGGCCCGTAGAATCCAAATCTTCCATCCCGAACGCCGTATCTCTTACCGTTCTCGAGCTGAAGAAAAGTTCGTCCGATTGCGTTCGAAATAGGCCTATCGGATAGGTCTCGACGAGTAGATTCCAAATATGGCATTATAAACGCTCTAGCTCCAACCGTTACGGAGATACGGACGTTTAAACTTTAACTTCGTCATATCGCGCTCATTCATATACCAATCGACGCGTCTTGACGCGCTGATTCCAACGGTATATGATTTGTTTAGATTATTTCAAACGGTTGCCGAGAAAATGCAAAAAACCGCAAAAAATCGCTAAAAATCGCTAAAATCGCATATCCGTTTTCGTTAATATGGTACTTGAGCGGTTCAATCCTACATCAATCGACGCGTATTGACGAGACGAATTCAACTGTGTAGGATTTTTTCACTTTACTCCAACGGTTGTCGAGAAAATCGCGAAAAACCGCGAAGAAATCGTAAAAAATAGCTAAATTCCACCCTAGGCGTGGATTTTTTCGAGCTACGACATTTTCTTCTACGCCATTCGAAAGAGCGTCTTTTTTTGATTCAGAATCATCCCCGAATCGACTTTGTATCGTTAATAGTTTAGGCGCTACGAGCGCTTGAAGTTTGCCCAGTTTTGCCCTATATTCACCCCTATATTCGGTCTATTTTCGACGTTTTACCCTAACTTCGAATGGCGTTTTCTCGAAAACTATGCGTTCCACGTCCGAACCGATATGTTCTACGTAATTACCGGTCCGAATATGTACATTCTGGCGCAAAATAATTGCCAAAATCGAACATGAATTTTTCACCGAATGGCCAAAATTCCGTTAAAAATCGAGATTTTCGTTGAGGACTAAACTTCAAATCGCTCTCACCGCTTTATTTATGGCTCGATCGCGATCGAGTAGACCTTCCTATAAGCAGATTTTGTCTAGGAATCGAATGGAATGAGAACGAACGAGCTATCTGTAAAAGTTTTTGCGCTAGAGCGAAATTATGCTAATTCGAGCTAAGGATTTTTTCAAACTTCAAACTACCATATCTCCGGAACGGTAAGAGCTAGAGACCTCCGGTTTATTTCATTTTAATCAGCTCATCGAGTATTTCAAGCCCACCGAGTTTGAACTCGCTAGCCCTATCGGAAGTGTGCTATCTCGAAAAACTGACAAAATTTCTATGCTTTGAGGTAGAAATTTTTGGTCAAAAATATTTTTTGCGTCCAATCGCGTTCAAAATATGTCTATCCGATAGATTTTGGCCCGTAGAATCCAAATCTTCCATCCCGAACGCCGTATCTCTTACCGTTCTCGAGCTGAAGAAAAGTTCGTCCGATTGCGTTCGAAATAGGCCTATCGGATAGGTCTCGACGAGTAGATTCCAAATATGGCATTATAAACGCTCTAGCTCCAACCGTTACGGAGATACGGACGTTTAAACTTTAACTTCGTCATATCGCGCTCATTCATATACCAATCGACGCGTCTTGACGCGCTGATTCCAACGGTATATGATTTGTTTAGATTATTTCAAACGGTTGCCGAGAAAATGCAAAAAACCGCAAAAAATCGCTAAAAATCGCTAAAATCGCATATCCGTTTTCGTTAATATGGTACTTGAGCGGTTCAATCCTACATCAATCGACGCGTATTGACGAGACGAATTCAACTGTGTAGGATTTTTCACTTTACTCCAACGGTTGTCGAGAAAATCGCGAAAAACCGCGAAGAAATCGTAAAAATAGCTAAATTCCACCCTAGGCGTGGATTTTTTCGAGCTACGACATTTTCTTCTACGCCATTCGAAAGAGCGTCTTTTTTGATTCAGAATCATCCCCGAATCGACTTTGTATCGTTAATAGTTTAGGCGCTACGAGCGCTTGAAGTTTGCCCAGTTTTGCCCTATATTCACCCCTATATTCGGTCTATTTTCGACGTTTTACCCTAACTTCGAATGGCGTTTTCTCGAAAACTATGCGTTCCACGTCCGAACCGATATGTTCTACGTAATTACCGGTCCGAATATGTACATTCTGGCGCAAAATAATTGCCAAAATCGAACATGAATTTTTCACCGAATGGCCAAAATTCCGTTAAAAATCGAGATTTTCGTTGAGGACTAAACTTCAAATCGCTCTCACCGCTTTATTTATGGCTCGATCGCGATCGAGTAGACCTTCCTATAAGCAGATTTTGTCTAGGAATCGAATGGAATGAGAACGAACGAGCTATCTGTAAAAGTTTTTGCGCTAGAGCGAAATTATGCTAATTCGAGCTAAGGATTTTTTCAAACTTCAAACTACCATATCTCCGGAACGGTAAGAGCTAGAGACCTCCGGTTTATTTCATTTTAATCAGCTCATCGAGTATTTCAAGCCCACCGAGTTTGAACTCGCTAGCCCTATCGGAAGTGTGCTATCTCGAAAAACTGACAAAATTTCTATGCTTTGAGGTAGAAATTTTTTGGTCAAAAATATTTTTGCGTCCAATCGCGTTCAAAATATGTCTATCCGATAGATTTTGGCCCGTAGAATCCAAATCTTCCATCCCGAACGCCGTATCTCTTACCGTTCTCGAGCTGAAGAAAAGTTCGTCCGATTGCGTTCGAAATAGGCCTATCGGATAGGTCTCGACGAGTAGATTCCAAATATGGCATTATAAACGCTCTAGCTCCAACCGTTACGGAGATACGGACGTTTAAACTTTAACTTCGTCATATCGCGCTCATTCATATACCAATCGACGCGTCTTGACGCGCTGATTCCAACGGTATATGATTTGTTTAGATTATTTCAAACGGTTGCCGAGAAAATGCAAAAAACCGCAAAAATCGCTAAAAATCGCTAAAATCGCATATCCGTTTTCGTTAATATGGTACTTGAGCGGTTCAATCCTACATCAATCGACGCGTATTGACGAGACGAATTCAACTGTGTAGGATTTTTCACTTTACTCCAACGGTTGTCGAGAAAATCGCGAAAAACCGCGAAGAAATCGTAAAAAATAGCTAAATTCCACCCTAGGCGTGGATTTTTTCGAGCTACGACATTTTCTTCTACGCCATTCGAAAGAGCGTCTTTTTTGATTCAGAATCATCCCCGAATCGACTTTGTATCGTTAATAGTTTAGGCGCTACGAGCCCTTGAAGTTTGCCCAGTTTTGCCCTATATTCACCCCTATATTCGGTCTATTTTCGACGTTTTACCCTAACTTCGAATGGCGTTTTCTCGAAAACTATGCGTTCCACGTCCGAACCGATATGTTCTACGTAATTACCGGTCCGAATATGTACATTCTGGCGCAAAATAATTGCCAAAATCGAACATGAATTTTTCACCGAATGGCCAAAATTCCGTTAAAAATCGAGATTTTCGTTGAGGACTAAACTTCAAATCGCTCTCACCGCTTTATTTATGGCTCGATCGCGATCGAGTAGACCTTCCTATAAGCAGATTTTGTCTAGGAATCGAATGGAATGAGAACGAACGAGCTATCTGTAAAAGTTTTTGCGCTAGAGCGAAATTATGCTAATTCGAGCTAAGGATTTTTTCAAACTTCAAACTACCATATCTCCGGAACGGTAAGAGCTAGAGACCTCCGGTTTATTTCATTTTAATCAGCTCATCGAGTATTTCAAGCCCACCGAGTTTGAACTCGCTAGCCCTATCGGAAGTGTGCTATCTCGAAAAACTGACAAAATTTCTATGCTTTGAGGTAGAAATTTTTTGGTCAAAAATATTTTTTGCGTCCAATCGCGTTCAAAATATGTCTATCCGATAGATTTTGGCCCGTAGAATCCAAATCTTCCATCCCGAACGCCGTATCTCTTACCGTTCTCGAGCTGAAGAAAAGTTCGTCCGATTGCGTTCGAAATAGGCCTATCGGATAGGTCTCGACGAGTAGATTCCAAATATGGCATTATAAACGCTCTAGCTCCAACCGTTACGGAGATACGGACGTTTAAACTTTAACTTCGTCATATCGCGCTCATTCATATACCAATCGACGCGTCTTGACGCGCTGATTCCAACGGTATATGATTTGTTTAGATTATTTCAAACGGTTGCCGAGAAAATGCAAAAAACCGCAAAAATCGCTAAAAATCGCTAAAATCGCATATCCGTTTTCGTTAATATGGTACTTGAGCGGTTCAATCCTACATCAATCGACGCGTATTGACGAGACGAATTCAACTGTGTAGGATTTTTTCACTTTACTCCAACGGTTGTCGAGAAAATCGCGAAAAACCGCGAAGAAATCGTAAAAAATAGCTAAATTCCACCCTAGGCGTGGATTTTTTCGAGCTACGACATTTTCTTCTACGCCATTCGAAAGAGCGTCTTTTTGATTCAGAATCATCCCCGAATCGACTTTGTATCGTTAATAGTTTAGGCGCTACGAGCGCTTGAAGTTTGCCCAGTTTTGCCCTATACTCACCCCTATATTCGGTCTATTTTCGACGTTTTACCCTAACTTCGAATGGCGTTTTCTCGAAAACTATGCGTTCCACGTCCGAACCGATATGTTCTACGTAATTACCGGTCCGAATATGTACATTCTGGCGCAAAATAATTGCCAAAATCGAACATGAATTTTTCACCGAATGGCCAAAATTCCGTTAAAAATCGAGATTTTCGTTGAGGACTAAACTTCAAATCGCTCTCACCGCTTTATTTATGGCTCGATCGCGATCGAGTAGACCTTCCTATAAGCAGATTTTGTCTAGGAATCGAATGGAATGAGAACGAACGAGCTATCTGTAAAAGTTTTTGCGCTAGAGCGAAATTATGCTAATTCGAGCTAAGGATTTTTTCAAACTTCAAACTACCATATCTCCGGAACGGTAAGAGCTAGAGACCTCCGGTTTATTTCATTTTAATCAGCTCATCGAGTATTTCAAGCCCACCGAGTTTGAACTCGCTAGCCCTATCGGAAGTGTGCTATCTCGAAAAACTGACAAAATTTCTATGCTTTGAGGTAGAAATTTTTTGGTCAAAAATATTTTTTGCGTCCAATCGCGTTCAAAATATGTCTATCCGATAGATTTTGGCCCGTAGAATCCAAATCTTCCATCCCGAACGCCGTATCTCTTACCGTTCTCGAGCTGAAGAAAAGTTCGTCCGATTGCGTTCGAAATAGGCCTATCGGATAGGTCTCGACGAGTAGATTCCAAATATGGCATTATAAACGCTCTAGCTCCAACCGTTACGGAGATACGGACGTTTAAACTTTAACTTCGTCATATCGCGCTCATTCATATACCAATCGACGCGTCTTGACGCGCTGATTCCAACGGTATATGATTTGTTTAGATTATTTCAAACGGTTGCCGAGAAAATGCAAAAAACCGCAAAAATCGCTAAAAATCGCTAAAATCGCATATCCGTTTTCGTTAATATGGTACTTGAGCGGTTCAATCCTACATCAATCGACGCGTATTGACGAGACGAATTCAACTGTGTAGGATTTTTTCACTTTACTCCAACGGTTGTCGAGAAAATCGCGAAAAACCGCGAAGAAATCGTAAAAAATAGCTAAATTCCACCCTAGGCGTGGATTTTTTCGAGCTACGACATTTTCTTCTACGCCATTCGAAAGAGCGTCTTTTTTGATTCAGAATCATCCCCGAATCGACTTTGTATCGTTAATAGTTTAGGCGCTACGAGCCCTTGAAGTTTGCCCAGTTTTGCCCTATATTCACCCCTATATTCGGTCTATTTTCGACGTTTTACCCTAACTTCGAATGGCGTTTTCTCGAAAACTATGCGTTCCACGTCCGAACCGATATGTTCTACGTAATTACCGGTCCGAATATGTACATTCTGGCGCAAAATAATTGCCAAAATCGAACATGAATTTTTCACCGAATGGCCAAAATTCCGTTAAAAATCGAGATTTTCGTTGAGGACTAAACTTCAAATCGCTCTCACCGCTTTATTTATGGCTCGATCGCGATCGAGTAGACCTTCCTATAAGCAGATTTTGTCTAGGAATCGAATGGAATGAGAACGAACGAGCTATCTGTAAAAGTTTTTGCGCTAGAGCGAAATTATGCTAATTCGAGCTAAGGATTTTTTCAAACTTCAAACTACCATATCTCCGGAACGGTAAGAGCTAGAGACCTCCGGTTTATTTCATTTTAATCAGCTCATCGAGTATTTCAAGCCCACCGAGTTTGAACTCGCTAGCCCTATCGGAAGTGTGCTATCTCGAAAAACTGACAAAATTTCTATGCTTTGAGGTAGAAATTTTTTGGTCAAAAATATTTTTTGCGTCCAATCGCGTTCAAAATATGTCTATCCGATAGATTTTGGCCCGTAGAATCCAAATCTTCCATCCCGAACGCCGTATCTCTTACCGTTCTCGAGCTGAAGAAAAGTTCGTCCGATTGCGTTCGAAATAGGCCTATCGGATAGGTCTCGACGAGTAGATTCCAAATATGGCATTATAAACGCTCTAGCTCCAACCGTTACGGAGATACGGACGTTTAAACTTTAACTTCGTCATATCGCGCTCATTCATATACCAATCGACGCGTCTTGACGCGCTGATTCCAACGGTATATGATTTGTTTAGATTATTTCAAACGGTTGCCGAGAAAATGCAAAAAACCGCAAAAATCGCTAAAAATCGCTAAAATCGCATATCCGTTTTCGTTAATATGGTACTTGAGCGGTTCAATCCTACATCAATCGACGCGTATTGACGAGACGAATTCAACTGTGTAGGATTTTTTCACTTTACTCCAACGGTTGTCGAGAAAATCGCGAAAAACCGCGAAGAAATCGTAAAAAATAGCTAAATTCCACCCTAGGCGTGGATTTTTTCGAGCTACGACATTTTCTTCTACGCCATTCGAAAGAGCGTCTTTTTTGATTCAGAATCATCCCCGAATCGACTTTGTATCGTTAATAGTTTAGGCGCTACGAGCGCTTGAAGTTTGCCCAGTTTTGCCCTATATTCACCCCTATATTCGGTCTATTTTCGACGTTTTACCCTAACTTCGAATGGCGTTTTCTCGAAAACTATGCGTTCCACGTCCGAACCGATATGTTCTACGTAATTACCGGTCCGAATATGTACATTCTGGCGCAAAATAATTGCCAAAATCGAACATGAATTTTTCACCGAATGGCCAAAATTCCGTTAAAAATCGAGATTTTCGTTGAGGACTAAACTTCAAATCGCTCTCACCGCTTTATTTATGGCTCGATCGCGATCGAGTAGACCTTCCTATAAGCAGATTTTGTCTAGGAATCGAATGGAATGAGAACGAACGAGCTATCTGTAAAAGTTTTTGCGCTAGAGCGAAATTATGCTAATTCGAGCTAAGGATTTTTCAAACTTCAAACTACCATATCTCCGGAACGGTAAGAGCTAGAGACCTCCGGTTTATTTCATTTTAATCAGCTCATCGAGTATTTCAAGCCCACCGAGTTTGAACTCGCTAGCCCTATCGGAAGTGTGCTATCTCGAAAAACTGACAAAATTTCTATGCTTTGAGGTAGAAATTTTTTTGGTCAAAAATATTTTTGCGTCCAATCGCGTTCAAAATATGTCTATCCGATAGATTTTGGCCCGTAGAATCCAAATCTTCCATCCCGAACGCCGTATCTCTTACCGTTCTCGAGCTGAAGAAAAGTTCGTCCGATTGCGTTCGAAATAGGCCTATCGGATAGGTCTCGACGAGTAGATTCCAAATATGGCATTATAAACGCTCTAGCTCCAACCGTTACGGAGATACGGACGTTTAAACTTTAACTTCGTCATATCGCGCTCATTCATATACCAATCGACGCGTCTTGACGCGCTGATTCCAACGGTATATGATTTGTTTAGATTATTTCAAACGGTTGCCGAGAAAATGCAAAAACCGCAAAAAATCGCTAAAAATCGCTAAAATCGCATATCCGTTTTCGTTAATATGGTACTTGAGCGGTTCAATCCTACATCAATCGACGCGTATTGACGAGACGAATTCAACTGTGTAGGATTTTTTCACTTTACTCCAACGGTTGTCGAGAAAATCGCGAAAAACCGCGAAGAAATCGTAAAAAATAGCTAAATTCCACCCTAGGCGTGGATTTTTTCGAGCTACGACATTTTCTTCTACGCCATTCGAAAGAGCGTCTTTTTTGATTCAGAATCATCCCCGAATCGACTTTGTATCGTTAATAGTTTAGGCGCTACGAGCGCTTGAAGTTTGCCCAGTTTTGCCCTATATTCACCCCTATATTCGGTCTATTTTCGACGTTTTACCCTAACTTCGAATGGCGTTTTCTCGAAAACTATGCGTTCCACGTCCGAACCGATATGTTCTACGTAATTACCGGTCCGAATATGTACATTGCAGTATATTAACCTTCCTATACTCACGCATACGGTCTGTGAGACCGATTTATATAGTATAGTATACGTCTTTCATTTTGACGTGAGTGTAGGAAGGTTAAAAGTCATAGTAAATGTTGGGGGTTTGGATGTTCTTGCGCAAATATCATTCGGTTTAGCTTTGGGTTCTATTTATACCTTTTCGACACCACGCCTGCCACCTTGTGAGCATTTTATTACCCTACGGCTACTACCCTAGCTTCTTATTTTAAGTCCAGCCAGAGACGTTTAATGGGAGAAACAAATGTAACTAGTAATAAAATTATTTATTATTATATAAAGGGATCGATTAAAATAGAAAGGCATTATAAGCATTAAGATAGATACATACAAATCTTCCACATTACAAGAATTCATTAATTACTGGAAATAACCAAGGATACATCGACATTCAATACAGGTTTCTATATCAACGTATTATGCCTCGATGAACTGGAATCGAGGAGAGTTAAAGTTTTCGTTTCGTGGACAATGGAGAAGTAATGTAGTGTACTCCTCGTTTCCAAAAATAAATAAAAAGTTTGTTTGGTGAACGACGAAGAAAATGGACAAGAGATATAAGTCAACAAATAAGTCGATAAATATATTTGGAATAAAAGGGTTTTAAGAAGAAGTACCAGTGAATAAGAGAATCTCACCACACCGGAGAAGAAAGAGTTAAAGAAAAAAGGGAAAAATCCATAGGAAATAGAGTAACACAGAAAAAGAAGTTAAGACTGGGAAGAGTCCATAGAAAATAGAGCTGCATCGAGAAAAGAATAAAGAGAGGGGTGATAGGAAGGATCATCATCGAATAAAAGAAATTACACTCGCACACACACAATACTAGGTAATTATCTTGATTTTATGTTAAATATTTCTCAAAATTTATAAAAATAATTTGTTATAATTTATGCTTTCTATATCATTAATTAAGAGCTAGGCCGGTGCAACTTTGTTTAAGAAATTAACTAAATTCTCAGTACAATATTCTGACGCAAACTAAACTAAACTTCGAAATTCGAACATGAATTTTTCACCGAATGACCAAAATTCCAGTAAAAATCGGGATTTTCGTTTTGTGCCAAATTTCAAATAGCAATAGCTGCTTTATTTATGGTTCGATCGCAATCGACTAGACCTTCCTATAAGCAGATTTTGTCTAGGAATCGAATGGAATGAGAACGAACGAGCTATCTGTAATAGTTTTCGCGCTAGAACGAAATTATGCTTAAAAGCTAAAAAGTTATTTCAAACTTCAAACTACCATATCTCCGGAACGGTAAGAGCTAGAGACCTCCGGTTTGTTTCATTTTAATCAGCTGCTCGAGTGCTTCAAGCCCACCGGGTTTGAAGTCGCTAGTCCTACCGGAAGTGTGCTATCTCGAAACACGTGAGGAGTCGGCGATGCCGCCGTAACTTATTGCATAATTGCACGCTGTTACCGCTGTTTGCCCAGGCTAGACATTACTACCTAACCGTGATATAAGAAGAGATCGGAGACGAAATACACTTTGTGAAAATCGCTGGCAAATTCAGTTAACATTAATTCAAGTATGGAATTTTTCCTATCGTCTCGAGCATCTCGAGGAAGTTGAAAAAGCGAGAATGAAACGAAATAACCGAATGGGGTTCGTTGGAAATGCATCGGGGAGCGCGACGATGACGACGACAAAGAAGAACGAGAGAAAAGACGAACACACAAAGTATTTGGACTTGTGACCATCTGACCTAATGAAATAAACATGACCCGATTATTTTAATTTTCGGTCGCATTACGAAACCGTCCGTCCCTCGGCTCGCGTTTTAATGCAAAACGTACGTACAGAAAAGGAGCCCGAAAAAATGTAGAACGGAGCCGGAGACGAAGCGCAGGAAAGAGAGATGGAGGAACGAAAAGAAAGAAAGAAAGAACGAAAAGGAGAAGAAAAAAAGGACCGAAATGATAATGAGCGCGGCCGAAGACGAATACGAAAAGATCTATCTCGGTTACCGAAATAGACACACACACACACAAACGCGCGCGTACACGCACAGAGGACAAGGCGACAAACTAGGACATGAACCTGAATCTTAATCGGATTTCGTTTACGAGGGTTGTTACTTGCATTATTTATCGCCCGTGACATAGAATGGGCTGGGCGGACGCGAGGTGAGCTTTCGTCTGGAAAGTAGAAAATGATGTCAAAACCTAACTTAATTATTCCCCGATTTGAATTTTCGAACGAATCAATTCCTCAGTTAGGTAACACGACATCCTCTCATTCTATTTGTTCGTCGTCATTGAAGATGAAGTCTTATTTTACGCGGAACCGGCAAAAATTAGTGCCACTCTGCAAAAATGTGCAGCAGAATCAAAGCAAGCAAGTACGTCGATAGGGCACCGAAAACACGCTTTCCTGTTATCAACCATATAGCGTGTTTACTACAGCATACTCTGCATCTTGTACCCGAAACTGGTAGAAAACGTTATCCTGCACATGACGCATTAAACAATAAAACAAAAAAGTTATCCCGTAATCGCGCAGGCGAATTGGGAGAATCTACCAAGTTGTGTCCGGGAATTCCGATACCACTTCTACAACCCGTTGTGACGAGATAGAGAACGTAGCATGATATAGTTCTATATTACAGCAGGCATTTCATCAACATAAAAAAATGTACGAGAATTCGGGAATTTTACAAGTTGTGTCCGGGAATTCCGATACCATCGCCTCGACCTGTTATATCGAGATAGGGAACTTGACTTGATGTAGTTGTATATTATACTCAGCATTCTACCAAAATAAAAGACGTACGTGAATTCGAGAATTTTACAAGTGGTGTCAGGGAATTCCTCAACGAAGTGAAAAAGACGCTAATTTGTTACACTTTAAACACCCGCCGGATGAGAAAAGGGATTAAGGGAATTTGGAAACGTAACTACTAACTAACTTGAAACTCGCAGGCTGCAAAACCGATTAAAAAGGATCAAGAACAGCTTGAGAATCTGCAAGTTGCAACAGATGTACTATTGCGGCAACAAAAAATCGCACACTTAAGATGATGTAGTTTAAATCTGGCTTTTTGCTTTGTCAAATGTAATTTTATTTTAGTTTATTAATTTAACAGTAACTTCGTTCGTTCATTACACTCCAGCGTGTTTAAGAAGAAAATTGAATGAGAGATGGAAGCAGTTCTGTGGCAGTATAACATTCTATTTTGATAGATGTTTGGATGAAATTCCGGTTTTGTTTGAAGTAGAAAACAATTCAATTTGACAGCAATCTTCTTATTATTCTCGCTGAACTCTCGGCTGAACAATCGCGTTTGGCTGAACACCTTCGATTTTGACAGTTAATTAGATCAATTTGTTAAATTCATCTAAATTCCTTAGTAGTAATGATAAATAATAAAAAATCGATTTATTCGGTTTTAGTACAGGAAACTGTATTGAACGTGTCAGTTATGGATAAATACATCAAACTTATATAAATGTCAAATTAGTCAAAACTTAATAATAAAAATATTACTTGGATTTTAGCACCATTTGTCAGATATAAAAGGTAATGAGCAGCAGTGTCATCGTGCAATAGTTAGCCCCAAACCATGTAAGAACGCTGAATCACAATTGCATCAAAGTATATAATAATAAGTAATAATAAAATCGTGTTGAACGTGTCAATTATGGTTCGAATCATGCAAGGTTGCTGAATCACAATTGCATCAAATTAATACGAAGGCTCATCGCGCAATAATTAAGCTTCGAATTGTTCAAGGACGCTGAATCACAATTGCATCAAAGTAATATAATAATAAATAATAATAAAATCGATTTATTCGGTTTTAGTACAGGAAACTGTGTTGAATATGTCTGTTATGGATAAATACAATACATCAAACATATAAATGTGCAATTAGTCAAAACTTAATAATAGAAACATAGCTTGGTTTTAGCACCGCTTGTCAGAGATAAAAGGTAATGAGCAGGAGTCTCATCACGAAAAATTGGGTTCAAATCATTCAAGGGTGCTGAATCACAATTGCATCAAAGAAATACGAAGTCTCATCGCACGATAATTAAGGTTCGAATCATTCAAGGACGATGAATCATAATTGCATCGAAATAATATGAACTGTCAACGCGCGGTAACTAGGTTCAAATCATTCCACAATTGCACGAAAGTTATTACTTATAATAATTATAAATTAATAGCGACTCTCATCGGGCAATAATTAAGTGCGAATCATTTAAGAACACTGAATCACAATTGCATCAAAGTAATAGGAACTCTCATCGCGAAGTAATTAGGTTCGAATCATTTAAGGACGCTGATTCACAATTGCATCGAAGTAATACGAAATCTCATCGCGCGACTTAAAATAACACGTGAGCTATCGCTTTCTATTGTTATTATTATTATTATTATTATTATTATTATTATTACTAGTGTCGCCATACGAGTGACCGATGGACGGCGATTATGTTTTTAATTTCTCGAGGGAACGAGCACCTATTTTCGCAATCGCTTTTTATTCTCACCATTCTCGTAGTTTGGATAGCACGTGTCGGACGCGAGAGATTTTCGCCTTTGGCCCACTACGGCGAAATTACCGGCATCGATCTTCCCGCAAATCTAGCCGATGAATGGCCATGAATCGTAATTCAGGGTGATGTTCTGCAATGCACGACGATTTGTCAATCATCGCGAATCGGTTTCATTAATCAGGAGGAATGCGCGTCGGCCGAATATTATCATTTTTTTCGGGAACTGCATTCTCGAATGTCACGGAAAGGTCGAAAAAGTAATTTCCTCGAAGGAGATCGTTAATGCTCGGTTCATTTCGCGTGTCGCCGTTTGCCTTGTACGTCGCCGTCCTCAACGGGGGCTCGCAAGTCGAGCACGGATCTCCTTGATGATTATTATTATTATTATCAACTGCGACTAAATCGTCTATCGAAGCTCGGTAACACCGCGATTTGAGATGAACTTTAACCCTTAACTCTTCATTCGTACATATAATTTACAGCTGCAAACGATTAATCCCTTAATCGTCTTCCGATCGGAAATGTAAAATTCCCCGAAGCGAAACACTTCCTGCATATCCTCGCTCGATCGATTTCTGCTAGGATGCGATTTCAAGGTCGCGATTGCCTCTCCGTTTCGCCAATAATAATCATCGCCTTCGAGCATTATTTAGTACGCAGCGATTGAATAAGAGCGGATATGATTCCGACGGTGGCCGTCAATGATTCGGTATTTATTCACGACGCTTTTCCATATCGTTAGTTTTCTCGGCGTAAAACTGGGTTAGAAGCGATTCGTGGAACGAATAATAAACGGAGATATCCGCAAAGAACGGTGTAAAAAGTGCTCATTGAAATCAGGAAATAATTTATTTTTGTTGATTTCCTCCTTTAAGAAATGGGAATATTTCAAGTAACTATTCATGTATACTACGTAAGAAGAAGAAACAGCTATATATTTTTAGTTAATCCACATTAGTCCTTTAGTATGAAATTGAACTCTAATTGTTTAAGAGCGAAGCTCACTTAGCGAGGTTTGCGGCGAGAATTAAATGGGAAAAAAGTGAGACGCTTGAAATCGTCAGATAGACGCTTTTATCTTTTTCTTTCGTTAGTTTTTCTCTCACATACATACGCACATACTTATCGCAGGAGCAACTATCAAATGTGCCGTATTTGCGCCTCCCCCATCAGATGGCGCTCTTATTATTCGGACTCGAATTTACTTCAAATTCAACTTCAAATTATTTACCGTGTTTTTCTTTATACATTGTTTATTCAATTACAGAATTTTCTCTTTTATTCAAATAAGCATCAAATGTATAAACAGCTTTGCTCTGGTCGGGTGTGTCTCACGATACTTCTGCCCTCTATTTTGTTCTTTCTTAAATATCTCAATTGTTCGTGGCTGGATCAAAATGATTTTTCATCACTTTATTTTTTTAGCTAAGAAAAGTATCAAGCAATGAAAGCAGCTGAAACCCATAATCTCTGGTTATATCCCTAGGAAGGTTTTCCCTAATCAATTCCTTGGGTCAAAATTGACCCAGTATACGCAAATCAACGGATAGCAACATGAAAAGGTCATCTAAAACAAACATGAGTATAGAAAAATGTAAAAGAACAACTAAATTTAGCAAACGCATTCAATTCGTTGTCAACATTGCATGAGTTCAACCGACAAAGCGCTTTGCTGCAATTTACAATTGTAAATGTCAAAGAAAGGACAAGCAGACTGCTGCCAAATTCACGCGAGTTTCATTTTAGAAGATGTCAAGATCTATTAATTAACTGTCAAAATGGGATGAATTTAGGCACGAATTGTTGCCAAATTCAATCAAGTTTTATTGGTATAGATTCTGTCAAAATTAAGCTAAATATGGGAAATATACCTTCAATTAGCTGTCAATGTCAGACGAGTTCAGCTAAAACTGTATTTAGCTGCGATGTAATGAGCTGCCAAAATCGAAGTTCGAGTTCAACCGAAAGCGGCTCTGGTTTTCGACTTTTTAATTCGAAAAGAGAATTAAATAAGAAAAGCAGAGGGCGCTTTCGGCCGAACTCATCCGATTTTGACATTTACTTGGATGAAATTTCGATTTTGTTTGAAGTAGAAGACGATTCAATTTGAGAGCCGTCTCCTTATTATTCTCGCCGCTTTCACATTTATAAACATAATAATCGGCTGAACAATCGCGTTTGGCTGAACACCTTCGATTTGCACAGTTAATCAGATCAATTTGCTAAATTCGCCTAAATTCCTTACACTTTTTGACATGAAATTTGGTCGAATTTGACAGTAACTACGTTCGTTCATTACACTCCAGCGCGTTTAGGAAGAAAATTGAATAACAGATGGAAGCAGTTCTTTGGCAGAAATCGTTCGATTTTGATAGATGTTTGGATGGAATTTCGATTTTGTTTGAAGTAGAAGACGATTCAATTTGACAGCAGTCTTCTTATTATTCTCTCCGCTTTGAGATTTACATATAAACACAATAATCGGCTGAACAATCGCGTTTTGACTGAACGGCTTCGATTTTGACAGTTAATCAGATCCATTTGCTAAGTTTCCCCCCTCCACCTCCCAATGTTAACACTTTTGACACCAAATTTGGTCGAATTTGACAGTAACCTCATTCGTTCATTACACTCCAGCGTGTTTAGGAAGAAAATTGAATGAGAGATGGAAGCAGTTCTTTGGCAGAATTCATTGGAATTTGATAGATGTTTGTATGAAACTGCCGGATTGACTTTATCTTTTTGATTTTTGACATTTTTATTAGGAATTTCCAACTTGAACCAAATTGGTTTCAATTTTCTTTGATACCTGTCAAATTACGTTTAAATTATTTCTTTCATCTTAGACCTTAACGAATCTGTAGATTTAATTAAAAATTCTCGATTGAAAGATTCTCGATTTAATTCGCGTCCGTCATTTTTACTAGCAATTCAAATTAACGATGGTCGTTACTTCCGCTTGCATATCTGATTTGTTTACGTTCTACCCGCGTAAGGTATGCCCGATCGATTTGTTTACACTCATACAACTAAACCGCAAATTTATTCGAAAATCATATAAGAGAGAAAAACACCGCGCGGTTGACGCTGCGTTTCTGTATTCATTGACGAACTATCTATATAACATCCCATTACCACACATTAGCATTGCCTTTCAATCGATGCCATCGTGCTCGCGCTCTTGTGTTGGTGAATGGGTTTTGCCTATATCGATAGATAGTTCGAAAATTGGTAGGCATAATTTATTTTTCAAGTTTTTCTTCGGGAAGAAAGAAATTGAAATAAAGACCAAGCAAAGAGTATACGACCAGTATATACGACCAGTAATAGCATACGCAAGTGAGTCCCGGACAATACAGCGTAAACACGAAAGTAAAATCACGGCTATGGAAATGAAAATTTTTGAGAAATATGGCGAGGAAAACTAATCATAAGGTGATTAAGTTATCCTCGTCGACGAATATTCCCTTGAATTGCTCTCGAAACGTGATCCATGTATCAATCTCACCCTTTCTTGCCTCATACCAGTGGTGAACTTCACCGGTTAAATGATTTCTTTGCAGTCTCCAACTTAAATGCTGGTGGCCAATCATGCAATCTTGCTGTAGTTTCTATTTCATTCCGTCAAAGTTTGGTTTTACCTACATCTTCTCCAATAAGAGGTTGGAATTTTCTATACAAATTTCTATTATTCTGTCTCCATTGTTATTTCTTATTTGTTCTCCTTCTCTCTCTTCCTCGGGCATCTTCGATGCCCTCATTTCGATTTCCTACTCTGCCATCGAAGTCTCCCATAACTATAATTACTTTCTCCTCCGTGGTGAAATCTTTCCCAAAATTCGCCTTTTTCTTTTTGGCAAACGTCCTTCTTTGCCCCGTATGTTATTATTACTGTGCATATCTCCTACGGCAGGTATGGGAAACCTTTTTTGAAGGGGGCAAAATAAAATAAATTGAAATGGACGACGGGTCAAACCCAAAATAATTCTGAATTTTACTGAACCTGCTCTCCCTTAATTTGGATTTTCCAACTGATCTTAAGGCTTAACTGCTTCGCCATATATAGCAGGTGATTTAATAATCTGGATTATACTGCAATTTACTAGTGTCTTCTCGTCGGTCGCTTTCACCGATATCTCTTTATCGGGAGACAAGTTACAAGGTTGAAAACATAGTTTTATCTAATATAATTTATTTATTTGTAATAATGCTAAATATGGAATTTGATGACCGTCGATGGAGCTAAGATCTCTCAACCGATTTAGGGAAAAATCTGCTAGGAAACGAATCTCCGCTCGATTTTCGATGGCCTTTTCCCCTGAAAATTTCTTTTACACCTTCTTTACCCGTATGTCCCTGGCTCGATTTCATCGAAGGCCCTCCAAGAAAATCGAAATTCATTGTATACAACATACGTCTCTTCCGTACATTACCGTTCTGCAACGATTTTAAACAGATGCTGTTGCTGGCCCGTTGAGGACCGTCTCGCTCTGCATCCAAATCGACATGCAAATTGATGTGCATGTTTCGATTTCGGACATATATTTCGGAATAATTTAGGCCGGGCTATTTCGGTTTGTTTTAATGAAATCTTCGGAAATACTTGAGTAACACAATTTCGTTATTTGCTCCTTTATTTTCGTCGCGATTCGTGCCGGCGCATTTCGTCCGTCTTCATCGATAGTCGACGTCGTCGTCGTCGAATCGTCCGGTCTTCGGATGAGCCCGACGCGTTAAGGCTTTAATTAGATTATTCATAATATGTATGCGCCGTCTGGAAAACGAGCGATTTGTGAACCAAAAATCTCCAAACTCGTGCATCCTGACATCGTCTCTTCAAGGTGAAGGTGATGACAAGGTTAAAATTTTTTGACTATTCCCCATATTCCCCACACCCTTTTTTTCTTTGTATTGAAATTATGTAAGGTGTAGCGTGCAGATACGACCATCACGTCCCGATGAGCGATGGACGAAAAAAACTATCGAAAGTAATTTGGAGTAAAGGAGGGGAGAGGGAGAGGGGCTTGTGCTTGAGGGGAAGAGAAAAAAGTAAACCATTATTTCCATAAAAGAAGATCTTTTATTGTTTACATTTCTTACTCGAATTTATTTCAAAATAAATAAATATTTCGTAATCCTAAATATACGTACGAAGGGCGCTAGGAAAGTTGTTGCGATATGACGCAACCACGTGTCGCAGGAGACATGTTCATTCTTGCTGCGCCAAGTTAAGTCGTCAACAGTGATAGTGTAAAGTGCTCGTGCTGCGACTTCGTGGTCACGGGCAGTTTTGAGGGGTGACCTACTCCTACCTAGCGAAACTTGACAAATCTGGTCTAAAGATCGGTTTCGGAGGATTGTATCGAATCGTTTTGAAGAAATTAAATAAATAAAGTTGTATTGCAAAACTTTCCTACTACCCTTCGTATGTGTATCCGTGCGCAACTATAATTATAAATTATAGTACAACACCCAAGTAACAAATTACGATATTATATTCACAGGAAATTATCCGATTTTCTTTCTTATTTATTATTAAGCATTCCACTCCTTCCCGTCGTTTAAGTTTTAAGTCTTACGTTTTCTCACGTATCGTATGCGTCGATGGATGCGTTTACCTTCGACGATCGTTTCTCTTTCATTGCTTATGCGTCTGAGAGAGACGGTTTCCACAATATCGGCTGCCTAAAACGACAAACAAAATGGAACCTGCATGGAGACCTGCATCGTGCAAGTTATTTTTTATAAAATAACCATCAAAAACTATCAAAAAAATAATTAAATCTTTCTATTTATTAGAAGTTATTACAAAACAAAAGAAATCGAGCGCAATTACCAAATTATCCGTAACTTTCGTCGCCATTTATCCAAAATAACCTTTAATAAACCTATTTCGTAGCTGTAGCAAGATATGTACCATTCACCGTTTTGTCAAAACAACATTTTAAGAGTTTATTCTAGAAATCTAGAAATTGGAAATGCAAAGCTTGAACAAGTGACATCGTACGAATACCTGGGAATCAACATCAGCAGAGACGGAAACGTTGAAGAGGAAATCGATGAGAGAATAAAAACTGCATCACAGCTTGAATAGATCCTTCATCAACATAAAGGAAGTCAGTGGAAAGACAAAGATGCGGATGTACAAGACTGTCTTTAGACCTATCGTGACCAATGGCAGTGAAAGTTGGGTGTTAACCGAAATAATGAAAAGCAAAATAAATGCTATAGACGTGAAATACCTGAGAAGAGTGGGAGATATTACGAAAAGAGACAAAAGCAAATAATATAGTGCGAAAACAATTGAGAATGGACCTGATTATGGACGTACTTTTGTATAGGGGAAACATCCGGTAGTATAAATTGGCTGGTTCTAGTTCCTCCTCCGATTTACCAACTTTCCCCAAGTCTAATTCGCCTCCACTTCAATGACGCTACCTAGGAAACGTCGTTTCTGATCTACGGGGCGCGATCGTAAAATTTTGTGTTGGCATAGTTACGGGGCGCGTTCGTAAAATTTTGTGTTGGCATAGTTACGGGGCGCATTCGTGAAATTTTGTATTGGCATAGTCACGGGGCGCGTTCGTAAAATTTTGTGGCCGCCTAGTTACCGGGCGCGTTTCCAAAATTTTTTAGCAACGTAGTTACGAGGCATGCTCGTAAAATTTCGTGTCCGCTTAGTTACGAGGCGCGCTCGTAAAAGTTTCTATCGACTTAGTATGTGGGAGAGGGGAGGGGGTAGGAAGGGTGCTTACGGCGAGCGTTCCTAATATTTTTAGACTAGTACATGCGGAGGATTAATGGTTTGATATTGTATTAAGTCAGTGCGGGAAGTGCAGGGAACGGGATTTTCGACGTTGGGGGAGGGGCGGAGGGAAGGGAGGAGGGGGAGGGGAGGGGGAGACAATACCTTCAGAGTTTATCCGGTGAAACTACTTGTTTATTTCTTTTCCTCATTCATTTGTAATCCTTACTCTCTCAGATATCTCAAGTTGAAACTAGTTTTCTAAAAAATAGAAAGTTTGAAACGTACTTTTCAGATATTCTTGGCATCGCTCTCGACTTATTTGATTTTACAAATAGAGAAGGGCCAAATGTACCATTCCGAATATAGTCACAATGAGTATGATAGATAATTGGTGGAACTGTGTTTGTGGTTATTGTTTATTCTATATTAGGCAAGACGAAGTGTTATTTTCCTCCTAAATAGCTATTTTAAGACGCTCTATCAAAAAATTTAGTACACCCGTCACTTTTTCGACATTGTTTCATCATTTTTTTAATTCTAGACGCTAACAACGCAAAAATCTATCGGTACGTGAGAAAAATCGCTATCGTTTATTAGTAAACTGGGCGAATATGCGGTATGATGAGTCATAAGTCCTTTCCACAAAGGACAAACGACAGATGACTCATCATACCGCCATATCCGCCCAGTTTAGTTATGAGGTAGCTTACTCTATAGGTAACTCTATCGCAGATTACACGTGCGTCGACAAGAAAGAAAATGCGGATAATTCCAACGTATTTATCGGATAATATCACATTTTCCACGTACTCCGTTTCTGGCGAAATACACAGTACATATCAAATACGTACCTAAGATAAGATTTGTGGCGTTTTAGGAACGATGACATTACACCCTATTATTTCCCCCTGAATTTTTTTTATCGCGAGCCCCTACGATGATGATTATTTTCGTGAATTTTCCTACGTACTTCCCCCGTTCTTTGATTCTGTTCCCATTTTCCCCAAAACTAATTGACCTAAACTATCGACTTAAAACGCTCGTCTACGTCACGTGTATCGTATAAACGTTCGATCTATCCACCGTATTCCGTTCCGGATGTTCGTCGTCGGCGGAAAATCCCTTATTTTCGATACCGAACAGCGTTCTTCGCTTCATATTGTCTTCGATTTCCTCGAGAGTTTTATTTTTGGTTTCGGGCAGTATCACTTTGGTGAACAAGAAGGCTAAAACGGACGCCAAAAGGAAGACGCCGCAAGTTCCGCTGAACTTGACGCTTCGTATCATATCCGGGTAGAATTTCACGCTCAAAAAGATGAAGATCTGCGCCAGACAGATGACGATCCCGCTCATCACCGAACGCACTTCCGTCGTGAATAATTCCCCGACTAAAATCCACGGGATCGGCAACATCCCGATCATGCTGAAGAAGACGTTGGCGATGACGCAGATCAAAGGTATGGAGGGCCAAGCCACCTCCTTGTGGAATATCTCGAAATATTCGAAATAGGTGACTATGGCGAGCATGCTTAGGGACATCCCGAAGCTGGAGATCATGCAGAGCGTTTTTCGCCCGTACTTATTGATGAGGACGGCGCCGAAAATCGACATTACGAATCTGATGGCGCCGACTATGATCGAGGAAATGTGCTCGTCGAAATCGACCTGGGCGTCCTTGAAGAAGTCGACGGCGTAAAACAGGATGGCGTAGATTCCCGACGTTTCCTGCAGGAAGAAGAGGGTCACCAAAATGGCGAAGGCCTTCAAGGCGATGGGATTGCAGTATAACTTCTGGAATTGCTTCTTCTCGGGGATTTGCCCGATAGTTTCATGGCGCCGAATTCGTCCTGGGCCACGGCCACGTTTCGCCTGAACCACGTCAAGCTCTTAAACGACTCGTCCTTTCTATTGACGTGATGGAGATAACTCGGGCTTTCCGGCAGTAATTGGACGGTGATGAGGGTGAAGAAGCTGAAAGAGCAACTGATCAGGGCTACGATCTTCCAATGTAGGAAGTATCCGAGGGTGTAGGTGAGGAGGATTCCGAACGAGGCGGATACCGGCCCCAAAGCCTGGAATATCCCTCTGGTAGCCGGGGTGGAAATTTCCGTTACGTAAGTGTAACTGGCGGTGGCCATGCCTACGCGAACAAGAAAACATATTTTAGGAAAAGTTGAGTTTAATAATCGTTGTCGATGTGACATACCCGATGCTATCCCGGTTATCAATCTGCCGGTGTATAAGGTATCGATGTCTTCGGCCAGCCCGATGCAAATCCATCCGATCAGGAACGGTATGCTGCTGAATTGCATCGATTTCCGTCTACCGAACCACTCCGCCAGTAATCCAGAAAGTATGGCTCCGATTGGATTGGTGACCGCTCCGAAACTAGCTGCAAAACAAGAGAATCACAATTCAATTACCTTTTGTAAAAAAGAAGAACAAAAAATAAGAAACAATCGTAAAATACAGTAATACTCCGACTTCCTAACAGACGGGGGTGAACCGGCCATCTCTCTCTACTATAATTGACAGTTTAGCACAAGTTTTGACAAGTGAAACAGACAAAAACAATTAGATGCAATACTGACAAGTTGCTAAGAGCCGTTCAATGAAAATTTCAGCAAATAAATGGCAATTTAACACGTAATTGGTAGTTTTGTCTAAATTTTAACACGTAATTAAGTGATTAATATATGTGTGCTAACGTATAGCGACAGTCGAACCTAAGTTTCTACAACGAATTGATAGTTTCATCCAAATTTTGAGATAATAATGATAGTTTGTTAAGATTTTGACAATTAATCGATAATTCAGCCCCGATTTTGACAGGTCATTGACAGTTTAGTAGAAATTTTGACAAGTGGAACAAACAAAACAATTGGAACCAATGCTGACAATTCGCTGAGAGCTGTTCAATCAACATTTTAGCAACTAAATGATAATTTAACACGTAATTGGTAGTTTTATCCAGATTTTAACACGTAATTGACTGACTAATATATGTATTAACATATAACGACAATCAAACCCAAGTTTCTACAAACAATTGATAGTTTCATCCAAATTTTGACATAATAATGACAATTCGTTAATGTTTTGACAATTAATCGATAATTCAGTCCCGATTTTGACAGGTCATTGACAGTTTAGTATAAATTTTAACAAGTGGAACAAACATAACAATTTGATCCAATACTGACAAGTCACTGAGAGCTGTTCAATCAAAATCTTAGCAAATAAATGACAATGTGACACGTAATTGGTGGTTTTGTTTAGATTTTAACACGTAATTGAGTGATTAATAAATATGTGTTAACGTATAGCTGAACTTAAGTTTCTACAAAGAATTGATCGTTTCATTCAAATTTTGACATAATAATGACAATTCGTTAAGGTTTTGACAAGTAACTGATAATTCAGCGCCAGATTTTGACAAGTAATTGACAGTTTACCACAAATTTTGACAGTGGAAAACAATTCTGATAAGTGAATAAGAGCTCTTAAATTTTAAAGTAAATCTGCATTCTTATCGGGTACTTGAAAGTACTTGAAAGGTGCGTGCGGATAGGCATATCCGTCGTGGACGTTCAAAATCAATTGGAAATTCAGATTTAAACAAAATCTCCCAATATTTTTCTTTCTGAGTGTATATAAGCTCTCATTCTAATAATATATAATAACATATGAAATCCAGCTATTTAGATAGATAGTACTATAATCTCCGCTTTCTATCATGCCAACCTTGGTTGTAGGTCGTTTTATAGAGAGTGATGAGTATGTAAATTATGAAAATCGTCCATTAGAACTGTCAAATATGTCAAAATTATAGCAATAAGGCCAACTTATTAGCAATAAAGTTGCTGAACGAATTAAATGCGAATTTTTATTTTTCTGAAACTGATTAACTATTTTTTGATTTTCTTTAGGCGTTATTCAGCTGTTTAATTCAATTCGAGTTGAATTAAGGAATTAGAAATGTGGAAAACGAGGATAATAATTGACACATCCATTTGAACATAGGAGTCTGAACTATTTGACAGCTTGATGTTGTTAATAATTTTGACAACTAGGGTAGTTAAGTTGGCATTATTGCCGACATTTTGACAGATTTGACAGTTCAGATGTATGATCGTCACGTTTTAGGCGTTTTTGTCGAGTCATCAATATCTATTTCTCTTTGATATTGTTGACGGTTTCATCTCAAGATGTCGTTCCTTCAAATCATTGTGGAATTATGTAGATAATTCGATTATTTTTAAAAGGACCCGCCCGTTGTTTATACAACCAAACGCACCTGTTTACATTCAATGAAACTAAAATTACCGGTTCCCGGAGCGAACCGGAATCTTTCTACAAGATCGACTACTACGAAATCTTGACACTGATAGCGCGGGAGACTCGACTGTGCGCTAGCCTCCACGTCGTTCAACAATGAACTTAACATTGAGCGAAAGCGCTCCCCCTCCAGGGACAGCGAATTTAATCGGTTCTGTTTTCGGTTCATGCGTGTGTCATTTGGAATCTCTCGTTGCGGTAGCTGAATCGAAGCGGTACTAGCGGTAGTCGCTTTCGCGACGTCGTTCAGAGTGGAGGTAAAGTGATATAATATTCCGCTCGTTTCGCCTACGTACAACGTACACGAGAGAAATAAGTACCTGGAGTCGAACAGTCGACGATAGTGCGTTGACTTTTTAATATGCATCGACATGAAACGACCTTGTGTTAGTTTTTCGTTTGTTACGATTCGTACGCGACGAAGAATGGAGGATTTGCGATTAGATTGAGCAGGGGCGTATCTACGAAATAGGGGATAGTAGTATTCTTCATCTTACGTGGATTTCATCGCGGTTCACATGATTAGCTTTACCGGAAAATATTCGTTAGATTTGTCTATCCATCAATCAGTTTTCTTCCTCTAATTTTTTTTTTTCCAAAATTCAAGATTTTAGCCAATATACATACATACATATGGGTTCACAAATTGTTCTCTGTCCGATTTTTCCCTTTCAAAAGCGGTTTGTCACAATAATTAACACATTGTTAAGATTATAACAATTTTGAAATGCAAATTTGGTAGGCGCCCCAATAATAATTATCAACTTCTTGCTCAAAATGCACGAACTTCATATCTATAGATTTTACAAAACTCAACAACTGTATTTGACAGGTCTCCAAATTTTATCGATTTTGACGGTGGTTATTCGTTTGTTTAGCGAACTTTGACCATTTTAAAACAACTCAAATGAAATGATTCGAATAAGTTGATCCCCTTCTGCAACAATTTTGACAATTTGATTGTTTATTGGTTGAACTGTCACTATAGCCACCACCGCAAATCAATTTGGCAGTTCTACTAACATTATTAAGCTTCGCTCATAAAGTTGGCGACATTGTCAGCTTTAATGTCTTTAAATTAAATTAAAGTAAAGAAAATATTTTAACGACGATTAGTTTAAAAGAAGTAACTGTCTAATCTAAACTATGGTGGCAAGTTTGACAATCAAATTTGTCAGTTTTGACGGTTATAAATTCGACATTTTACGTTATTCGTTCGTATATTGAATTTTGAGCAATCTAAGGGGAACGAAATAGTAGGAATATTTCTCCAGTGAAGTTGTTACTCCTGCCAATTTAATAATTCGTCTGACAATTTCGCATTATGTGCTTGATAAATTTGGAAAGTACGGTACTTAAGTTGTTCCAGTTTTATCGAACTAAATAACCTACTCGTAAATAGTATTTCATTCATTCGACAACTTCATTGTCTTTAAGTTTGTCAAATGTGGTAGAAATTTTGACATATTTGACAATTCTAATGGGATATCTTCACACCTAACGAGCTCATGACTAGTCGGGGCAAATAACGGTAATTACGAAATAAGTTACGACAGCTTACATACATACACGGAACTACTCGCATACAGCATCGATTTAGCACTGACTCAATGGTGGGGAGTCGGTGATGCTATCGTAGCTTATTTCGTAATTGTACGCTGTAATCGCTGTTTTCCCAGACTACGTATGACTATTCGTTTCTTTGTATTTGTAATATGTATTATCTTTCGGATCATTTTTATCACTTTTAGGTCAAAATAATCGGGAAAATATCCGCACCAAATCGTACGCCAATTGTTTAAAATATTTTAATTTCGGAAGAAGAATAGAAACGTAAATAGTGAAAACGGTTGCGATAATCGAATGTCTTGGTGATTTGAAGCGGTCCAATCAAATAATGGACTAACGTAAGTCAAATCGGTGAAAATAGTAATAATAATGCCAAATTAACTGTACTATAGATTTCAATTTTATTGACAAGAAAGGATGAAGCTGTCAATCCTACCAAATTTATTGGCAGGAAAAGATACAGGCTGGCAAACGAATGAAATTAGTTTATTGAGATGAATAATACTCTCAATTGATGGCAAATCAACTACCGCAGTTTTCAAAATTTATTGACAAATAAAAGGGTGAAGCTGTCAAACCTTCCAGAGATGTCAAATTTATCGACACGAACAGATGGAAACTGTCAAACGAATAAAACACGCCTATATAGATAGATAGAACTGTCAATAATGTCAACTCGTACACTATAGCTTGTAACAATTCAAATTATATCTTCGATTTTCAGTTCCTTGTTCTTTATACCCGCCAAAATTATTTGGATTTGCTCAATTGCATTCCCTTTAAAAATTAACCGCCTTTAAAATCGCAAATACGTCAGATTTATACGTCCAAATTTATACGTCAAAATTGACAAATATGAGTGTGTGTGCCAAATTTAGCTGCCAACCTTGTCAAATTAGTAAAAAATTGTTCCCAAAACGATTTTCTATTATCGATGGTGAGTTCAGGATGGCGAAACCGGCGAAAATGCGTTTCAACATCGGATATAAGGTTATTATCGAAACAAAATGGTTACGTCATTAGTGACGTATTCCGGATGTTGCCAGATAATACTCTATACACTTTGTCTATTTCAAGCTTTTGCTTACGTCATCAATTTTTGTCCATTAGATCTTTGTCTGTGGGACAAGGGCAAATCGTGCTTCTTTTCTCACCGATAGCAATTGAGAAGGACGGCCAAATTAATAGATTGTTTTTACTCCTACGACAAAACAATGACTTAGGTAAAAACTTAAAATAGATGAAGCGTTGGACAAAGCGTCACTTCCCGTTAGAGGTTATGCGTGAAGTTGCTTCAGTTGTTCAGTTGTTTCAGTCATATATGACGTGTAATACTTATTTCAATGACTTACTTCAAACGCAGCTGACAGAAGTAATCTCGAAATATATTAAACAAGGCAACACTGGACATGGTCGATTCGGTGACGCCAACATACATTCGACATAGATTTTACTAAAATTCACTTCACGTTAAGTAGTTTTAACAGCCGTACAAGTTTGGTAGGACTGATGTCATTCCCAATGGCCAGAGTTGGTTACAAAGGTGGATGACGTGTTATCATTAAGTAGTGTAAATCGGACTCACGCTGTCAGTATGGATACACTTGCAAAATGATCGGTTAAGTGAAAATAACAGATATAAATCGCCATTTTTTCGTAGTGATCTGTCACACAAGTGTGATAGAAGTTAGTTTCTGAACGCATCGCATAACGATAGTTAGTTTCGGAACGGACGCTATGTTTGTATTATAGATAAGATTTAATAAAAGAAGTGGATGACATCACTAGAGTTTGATCAAAAGGTGGATGGCGTGTTATTATTAAGTAGTGTATATCGGACTAACGCTGTTACTCCTCCGAATTTTATTATTCAACGATAAGTTGCCATTTATAAGTTATCATTAAGTAATAAAATTCGAAGGAGTAACAGCGTCAGTCCGATTTACACTGCTTAATGGTAACACGTCATCCACCTTTTAATAAACTCTACCAATGACGTAACTATAACTGGATCAATAGATCACAACTGTCAAATCAGTCAAAATCTCCGCAATACTACCAACTTTATCGCAGTTTTAAATTTGTTGACAAGACGTTCTGAAGAAAAATTTTCATACTTCGCATACCACACATTCTTGGTGTGTGGACCATTTTTCGCATTTATATGGATCGTATTATTAATATTTCTCTTGACAAGAGAGGTTAGTTATCGAAATATGTATTCGAAAGCGTACTTCCACATACGGAGTGTTCCAAAAAGTTGAAAAGCCTGAAAAGGGTGCCACCATCGGTAGTTATTTTCCGTCAGAATACTTCTTAGGCACGAAGCAAGTAAAATTTCATAGAAAGAAGAGCAAGAAATACTTCCTTACTTCTTTAGTTGAACGTTCAAGTTTCTAAAGTTCGTCAAAGTCATCCTTTTTTAGCTGTCAAAAAAAAAAGGAATTTATGGTGAAGTTGTATTAATAAGAAAGTTAAGCCTTCAATAGCGAATTCTTGTTCTCATTTTCAACTAGTAATGCACATTTCGTTACAGATTTGCTCGGATTTGCTTCGTTTTCTTCCCCTACCAAAGACTATTCTTGACGTAAATAAATAGGAAAATTTCTAAACCTCCTTTGAATCGCAACAAACAACATAAAAAAAAATAAGCTCAGAATTCATCCGTTGTATTTACATAATTCTCGGGAAAAATAAACGCCAAAGGTTAACTTGCATGAAGAGCGATGCATCACGTATCGTACCAACTTGCACACATCGTTAAGACGATAAGTAAGATTTTTCTTTGTCTCTTGTAACACCGGTTTTTTACGCCTTTTCTAAATCGATTCATATTTACGCGTGTGTGTTTATGCGATTTATTTACGTACGACATCGGACAAGGCCATCGCTGCCGTTCGCTCAATGAAAATTCATTTCGAGAGAAGCAGGAAACGCCCGACCGATCGAGATCTATTTATCGATCGTAATTAGTCACTCGATGTTGTATGTGCCGAAAATACGACGACGAAATCGAAATCGTTCTTCCGGCGACTGGAAAACGTTGGAACCAGTTCCGGATTAAAGTGGAGGTCATCGTCTAAATAATAATAATAATAATAATAATAATAATAATAATAATAATAATTGGTGGCCCTCGACGAACGGCAATCCTAGATGAAGTGTCCGATCACTTTTCACCTACTTCCCCCTGCCCGTCAAGAACGACGCGAAATGTGAATGTGCAGAGTGACAGGGACGTATTAGGTTTCGACAATTGATTGGTTCTTTGAATAATTAAGCAATCGTTGGATCAAGTACGAAGAGTAGTTCGAAAGTTGTAGGAATTCGGCTATATTTCTTCAAAATTGCCGTCACCATTTAATCGAATACTTGTATCCCGAGATGAAACAATTTTTTTCTTGAAACCGTTCTCAACAAAACTCTCAGTTAGTCTTCGCGATCCACCTATTTATAGCATGCTCTGCCCTCATTTAAGGGGTCAAATCGAACATCCTGTAATGGTTCTCTCAAATTTGGAAACAGATGAGGGCCATTAGAAACCAGATCTGGCGAATAGGGTGGACGTGGAAGCAATTGCCAGGTGAAATTCATTTCAAACTTCAAGACAATATTATTGACAGCAGTTTTCTTTTCAATAGATTTGAAATCTGTGGTAGTCAAGTTGGTATTATTGACAACTCCATTCATTTCAATGACCGAATTACATTCGTTTGACAACTTCTATCTTTTCTTGTCAATAAATTTGACATTTCTTGTAGGTTTGGCAGCTTCGTCCTTTATTGTCAATAAATTTCGGAAACTGCGGTAGTTGATTTGCCATTAATTGAGAGTTTCATTTATGTCAATGCACGAATTTCATTCCTTTGATAGCTTCTATCGTTTCTTGCGAATAAATTTTACATCTCTGGTAGGTTTGACAGCTTCATCCTTTCTTATCAATAAATTTTGAGAACTGCTGTAGTTGATTTGCCATTAATTGAGAGTTTCATTTATGTCAATGAATGAATTTCATTCCTTTGATAGCTTCTATCTTTTCTTGCGAATAAATTTGACACCTCTCGTAGATTTGACAGCTTCGTCCTCTGGTCAATAAATTTCGGGAACTGCGGTAGTTGATTTGCCATGAATTGAGAGTTTTATTCATCTCAATAAACGAATTTCATTCGTTTAACAGCTTGTATCTTGTCCTGCGAATAAATTTGACATCTCTGGCAAGTTTGGCAGATTAATCCTTTCTTGTCAAATAAATTTTGGGAACTGCGGTAGTTGATTTGACATCAATTAAGAGTATTATTCATCTCAATAAACGAATTTCATTCGTTTGACAGCTTCTACTTTTTCTTGTCAGTGAATTTGACATTTCTGTTAGTTAAGTTGGCATGATTGAGACTTCTATTCATGTCAATTAGCGAATTTCATGCATTTGGCAGTTTCGTCTTCTCTGGCCAATAGATTTGACATCTGTGGTAGTTAAGTTGGTAGTATTGAGAGTTCTATTCATCATAATAAGAAAATTTCATTCGTTCGAGAGCTTCATCTTGCCTTTTCAGTGGAGGAAATAGAAACGAAAGAAGGCGGCAAGCGTGAATTTCGGTTAAATGTAATTTTTCTTTTTGTGATTTATCCACTGAAGATGGCGATTGGTAGTCGAAATCAGTATTTTGCACTAAATATTCGAAAGGAAGATATCCAAATCTGCATGATAAATGTTTAAGAGCATTGTCTTCGGGTAAAACACTCGAATTTAGATGACGTTGGACGTGTTACGCATAGGACACGTTCCATGAAAAGAAACTTTACAATACGCGCAAGTTTGATACCTGCCGGTGCTATCTGAATTCGTTGAAATCGAAACAGGTACGGATTTAATTCGCGCATAATTCCAAGAAATGCTTTCGACGATTGCAAAACGTTGCCCTAGTTTAGTCGACCAAGCATCACTTTCGAGGTGCAACTGCAAAAGTTATAGAAGTAAATTATGGGGATTTCCTCGTTATGTGCGTACGTAGAAACTAGCAAATAATTAATTGCAACGAGCGTTTTTTTTGAGATCTAATGATCATATAAACGGGTAACCGTATGTGTTTTTTTCTAAACGTGTAGGGTTCGAATAACGTTTTAATCGCACAATGTTTATGTGCGATGGGGAAATGTCTGAATTTCCTTGCGTGAAACAACGCGGTTTTCCCCTTTTATTTTTCGAGAAAGTGAAGTAAAAGTTTAACTGTTAACGTTACAACTAAGAAACTGGTAGGAATAGGAAGAATAACAATAATAACTGACGTATTTGTGCGTGTGAAAGTTATCATAAATTTAATTAATCTAGTAATACAAGCCCGCGGTTGCTCCCTTTTGTAACGCTTACGTATATATTCGTCCCATTTCTAGATTCGAATTCTTTATTATTTAATGCCTGTAGGATATTGATATATAAATTAAAATTAAATAATGTAAACATTAATAAAACACTTGGTATTGTTTCAAAAAATTATTATTTATTATTTTATTAATTTTGATTTTTTTTTAATGTTGCACCAAGTGGCAATATATATTGAATTTATTGTAATTTCCCTTCCTACGATATGTGTATACCGTGATATGCTCATGTTCAGCTAACTTTCATTTGTTTAACATTTTTTAAATTTCGAAATAAATCGCCGAAATTGATTGGACAAAAATTTGCGTGCATGCTTCAAATATTGACGTCGTTTTGTTCTATTTTTTTCTAAACGATAATCTCGTAAGAACTTGATAGCTTCCCGTCTTTCAATTTATTTTTTAAAAACTAAATTTCATAATTTAGCACAAATTCCATTTACTCACCTAACCAAGACGCTTGTTCCATGTTAATCTCGATCATGGTCGAAGTCTTCAGCTGTGGTAAGAGTATGGCGCTGTAAGCTTGACATATTCCGATCGAAATCGATACGGAATGGGCACAAACTGCGGCGAGGGCCTTAAAATGGACAAAACAGAAAAAAAGAAAATTAGAAAGTCTCCTTAAAATGGGTAAAGCAGAAAAAAAAAAGAATAATAAATTACAAATAAGAATAAGGAGACTGTGGTTAAAGTAATTTGTAAAAAATTAATCAAATTGACTGATTAATTTGATTTATTTTTTATATATATTCTATATAAAATAAAATGTGATGTGGAGAAACGAAACGAAACGAAAGGAAAATTTACGGAAACACGAAAACAAACAAAATAAGGGTATTATTCGAACGCTTTTACAGCGTGTTTGTTGGGAATTTGGTGCATTTTGTAGTGACATTGTATAACTTTCGGGGTAAAACATGGTTCAGAAATTTAGTAGGTATCTTGTTAGAAAAAAGTTTTTAACCATTAATCCATCAACTTCGCTATCTTGGTTATTATCGCAGGTAATGCTTAAAAAAGGAAACGTGTAAAAATACGAATCTTCTAAGCAAAGATGCCGGCCCCTTGCGTCGGTCGTTGCTGTTCGATCTATTCGTTAGGAAAACGTGAGGTTTTAGTAAATAGGAAAATAAATAGAAAAATTGTCCGAAAGAAGAGATACGTGCCGTCAGCGTAAAAAGGAACGTATATGAATGAGATTTTTCTTCCTAATCACTTCGGCTTTAGACCGTCTCGATAACGTTCGCCTCGCGCTAGCGCGAAGCACGAGTCACCCAACTTATTTATCTAAACAATTGCCTGGTATAGTTTTAATAAAGATTAATAAATACACCACAGTCCTTGGAATCACTATCATTACAATCACTATCCTGGTAGGGAAGCGGGGGAAAAGGGAGATTTTTAGTTCACACGAACAACATTCCAATTCATTAGGGAAGGTGCTATTTCAAGATGTTGGCCTCGTTGATAGCGAAACACGTGTTATCGGATCTAATGAAATAATTGGTGTGATGTGAGGAGTGCAGCCGGTGCGATAAATTGTTATTAAAATGTTTTGTAAAATAATCGGATTATCGTTTTATCGCTTCAGATAATCACAGTAATTTATGTCCCAATCACGTGGCAACTTTTCCTTTTCTGTAGAAGCGAATAGCGGCAAAAATGCGTATTTAGGTACGTAATTGAACAATTCTCAATTGAATTCTCTCATAAGTACAAGCTTCATGTAAAAGAGCTACCTTAAAATGTTAAAATTGTTGAAATATATCGTGGCGTGGTAAACTCCGTTCATCCAACAGATATAGTCAAGCCACTCCCCATATATTTGTACCAATGGGCGTAACGGACAGTTTAACATGTCTACAAATTAGAAAAAGCGCGGGAATTTTGAAATGAGACAATAGTTCTTCCTTATTTATTAACTAGACGTTGTAATAATTCCGATAACCATAAAAAATATCAAAGTAGTACTTATTTATAACAACCTAAAATTACTATGAAAGATATACAAATTGTCACAGTAAAAATTATTTTTCCAAAAAGTACATATTTGATTCAATACTGAAACGGTTTTAATCGGGGAAGTAATTATATATACAGATATTTTGATTCATTAAATACTGATTTTGATAAATTAATTAGAATATCAACGATGAAGCAAACAAAATGGCGTTGACATTTTTGGTCTAACACGGGTGTTTAGACATATACGGCCAATAGCAACATTTTATTCAAATATGACGCGCTTTTGTAGGAGGGAGTGGCTTAACTATATCTGTTAAATGGACAAAGAGTATATTGAAGCTTGGCGGTAAGAGAACATCCCTCGTATACGCACAAAGAGTAAAAACTTCACGCTCTAGTTATTTTCGACTTACTCAACACGAATTTATCGCATTGGGCGTTATTGAAATCGCCCCCAATCAATTAGTAATTAAAACGTTTTGAAATACCGATTGGAACGAATAATTTGATCTGCTCGCTCTGTCAGTGCAAAACAATTCTGTAGAATGGAATTTAGGGTAACTCTATAACGACATTATTCGTAATGATCGTTTGAAGTGATTGTATTCTCCTTCTCGAACCGACAGGGCGAATACTATGTCAAGGTGCGGGAATAAATCATAGCACGATGGACAAGCTCGAGGAAAGATGTTAGATACTTACATACGCATAGATACAAACGTATTTAAGAATCGTTGGGAATCGTAGATTGTATAAATGCACGCGCTAATTATAGGGGATATCGTACCCGTGATTGCTGATCCAATCGTTTAAGGGTTTGAGGTAATATCCATATTTAATAAGTAATTATCGTGCGCATAACGTAAGAAAAGAAAGGAAAAAACGCGTCTTTTGCATTGTTTCTGATTGTCGATGTTCGATTCGATTTGCGTGGAACTTCGTCAGGCTTGATGATACTACGAGGAGGACTTGCAAGTTGTAGTATTCAGGAATTTGAATTTAAATTTGGGGCGTAATTTTAAGTTGGTAGGGAACGACCAAGTGTAGTTAGTCATGAGAGAAGTTAGTTGTGATGAGTTATGTACGGATCATGTTATGAAGACGAGTGAATAAACGTGTTATGTGTTATGTTATTTTTATGTAGAATCGAACATTACGGTTAAAAGAAGAGAATATCTTTATCCTTCTTCTACAAAGTAAACATTTCTTTGGATTAAAGTGTTTCATTGCTTTTCTAAATATCCGCCTTTAAGATTCATGCACTTTTGCACGCGTTCGTTCAAACCGATTTTCGAAATATTTCTCTCATTTTGAAGTTGGTATCGATGCTTTATGTCAAATCCTACGATTCCCAAAGTATCCGTGCTCTCAACCAAAAATTTCAGGTCGCTTTGTCTGGGTATTAGTTATGTAATCTTTTAACTTGTCAAATCCTACGACTACCAACATAGCAGTGATCACAGCTAAAAATTTCAGGTCATTTAAACTATTCGCCTTTAAGATTCATACATTCTCGCCTGCGTTTAGATCGATTCGCGAAGCATTTATTTCACTCTGAAGTTGGTAACGATGCTTTATGTCAAATTCTACGATTACCAAGGTATCAGTGCTCTCAACTAAAAATTTCAGGTCGCTTTGTCTGGGTATAGGTTATGTAATCTTTTAATTTGTCAAATCCTACGACTACCAACATATCAGTGCTCTCAATCAAAAAATTCAGGTCACTTTTGTCCGGTTTCTGGTACCTCAACTGATAACTGTTCTTTAAAGGGTTGGTAACTGATAGGTAACTGAAGCTGTAAACTGCAGATATCGTTGATAGAAAGATGTGTTTCTGAAACACCGACTTCAAAAATAATACTTCAAGGTATATTCACGTTTTGAGATTAAACACGGTATGTATAATATCGTGTATTAGTTTTGTTCGTTTGCATGGTAGTAATCAGTTTTGTGTTTGCTTTGTCATCTGTCGCAATGGAACAGTTTTTCTTTTTAAATTTTCAACGATAGTTTTATACTTCGAAAATGTATTTTTAAGTCTTTTTCGCTTTGAATGAAGTTCTTACTTCTTTTATCCATGTCTATAATAGGGTTTGTTTCCTTAGAGAAGAGCACATGACGTCATGAAAATATATGCGAAATGTGACGTTTCATTGACTTTCGCTAGTCGGTTGCCATGGTAACGTATACAGAACACCAAATTTGGTTCATTGCGCCGCTGACGTACTGTGCTCTTCTCTAAGAGAACAAACCCTACAGATTTGCTAACAAGAACAAGAAGTTGGTATTGTTTAGTTACTAAACGGTTACTAAAATGTCAATAGCTGACCAATTGTAAATTAACGGACCGGTATCTTTTGCGACGTCAGCTACCGGACGTTTCAGAAACGGCAATTGTTTAACGGATAGGTATCTAGCAGGTAACTGTTCGATAAGTGTACCAGAAACCGGTCACTTTGTGTGGGTATAGGTTATTGATTCTTTTAATTTGTCAAATTCTACGCCTACCAACATGTCAACGTTACCAATCGCAGGTTTTAAGTCACTGAATCAGGTATAGGTTATGTATGTTCCCTTAATTTGTCAAATCCTACTATGCTACCAACATATCAGTGTTCCCAACTGAAAATTTCAGGTCACCTGGTGGCCAGTTTCGATTGCTCGTCCTGTAAGTCTCTCGTTATAATAATACGTAATTGTATTAAGAAAATTCGTAAAAGTGGCATTGTCAGTTAACACGTTATCCACCTTTTGTAACAAACTCGATTAATGACAAATGACAAATTTAGAATCGCTTTTCTTGGTTGAACGCAACTAAACATTTTGACGATCGTGTTAAAGAATTTGTACACGCGTTCAACGGAGAAAAAGCATATCGGAATAGAAGAAAATACGGGTACGCTCAGCCAGATGGATATTTACCAAGATTCGAAATCGCCTTCCTTGGCTGAACGCGCCCAAAACGTTCGTATACGCGTGACTACCTTAACATACAGGGGGTGACGTATTAGAAACAAAAAAAAATAACGATGCCCAAAAGCTTATCGCCCTGTATAGTTTTTTGGTAGATAATCGGGAATTGGCCGTCGCATAATTTAATAACCGGACGACTTTTTCGGATTTTTTTAATATACAGGTATTCCGCTAGGACAAAGATCTTTTGTCTTCCTGAGAATATATACAGGTGTCCCCTTATACAGGAAAGTTTGGTATTTCTAAAAGAAATATACATCTCCGTTTAGTCCACCGAATCTTGGAGCCATCGGTATACAGTGTGTTGTTGATATTTATAGAAATTACACATTTAGTTCCTGCGTTAAGTTCCTAACGATTTTCGGTGCGGTTTTGCACGTGTGACATGATTTCGATGATTATAAATGAGGGGGAAATTACTGTCATCATTATAGCACTCGGACACGAGTTCGCAACGGATAGTTTCACACGATAATGGTCCAACATACACGGTCCTATTCGAATGTCACGTTCATGGTTATTAAATTTAACGCGTGTTTACTTCATAAAGAAAGACAATTTTCAACGAAACCGGAAGTTTAAATGAAATTTCGTCTCGCCTTTATCCTCAGCAGTTTCTCGATGGGCCATAATGAAATTAACGAGTTAAAATTCTTACGGTCGTGCTTGACACGCAATTAGTTCAAGAACTAATCGACGACGTATCGATTTCAGAGTTTCGAACTTACGTAGCTCCACACACATTGTTGCAAATATTAACTAAAAAATGGAGCGAGTAGATACATAAATAAGTACATTTAAACATTGACTCACACGTGAGTAACATGACGTGTACGCGTTGTTATACTTTTAGCGAATTCTAAGCATGCCAAAAAGAACGGTAAGTTGGGATATTCGCGATAAGAATAAAATTTGTAGTGTCGTGTTTTCCCTATAAAAAATTCTTAAATAATGCGAAACTATTGTAATAATTCCGAAATTGCAACGATGCGGATGCGTGAAAGAATTGCAATATATGTATATAATTATTACCAATTTTGTCGGTGACATAAAACAACAAAGAACATAAAACGTAAAATCGAGAAAAATTATGGCTTTTTTTAACAAATAACGTTGGCGATTTTTTCATGTTTCCCCCTGAAACTTATAGAAACAATAACATCAAAGTATAACACAATTACGTATTATTATAACGAGAGACATACAGGGCGAGCAATCGAAACTGGACACTCGGTGACCTGAAATTTTCAGTTGGGAGCACTGATATGTTGGTAGCATAGTAGGATTTGACAAATTAAAGGAACATACATAACCTATACCTGATTCAGTGACTTAAAACCTGCGATTGGTAACGTTGACATGTTGGTAGGCGTAGAATTTGACAAATTTAAAGAATCAATAACCTATACCCAAACAAAGTGACCAGTTTCTGGTACACTTATCGAACAGTTACCTGCTAGATACCTATCCGTTAAACAATTGCCGTTTCTGAAACCTCCGGTAGCTGATGTCGCAAAGAGATACCGGTCCGTTAACTTACAATTGCTCAACTATTGACATTTTAGTAACCGTTAAGTAACTAAACAATACCAACTTCTTGTTCTTGTTAGCAAGTCTGTAGGGTTTGTTTCCTTAGAGAAGAGCACATTACGTCAGCGGCGCAATGACTCGAATTTGGTGTTCTGTATACGTTACCATGGCAACCGACTAGCGAAAGTCAATGAAACGTCACATTTCGCGTATATTTTCATGACGTAATGTGCTCTTCTCTAAGGAAACAAACCCTACGATCCGAAGATCAAGCGTCAGCGCCTAGAATGGCACGCTCCGATTCTTCCGGGGCCAAAAGAAGCAAAAACGACCAAGTCAAAGATCAAAAGGATCCTGATTTTCCCTTTTTTGAAAGCCAGGAAATCGCTTAGGAAGAGTTTGCGCCTCCTGGCCCAGGGGTTAATCAACATTTTTATCGGTTTAAGGTTCCTGAAAGACTTCGTGTGAGACCAAATATCAAAAAGAACTAGTGGGTGTCGCATCACGACAATGCGCTTTGTCACACGGCACCATTTTTTGGCCAACGAGAATATTCCTGCGACTCTTCAGCCTCCTTATCCACCCGATTTAAGTCTTTATGGTTTCCTCCTCTTCCCGAGATTGGAACATCTCGAGGGTGCGTCGTCTTGGGGCACTGGACGGCCTCAACCGACCAGCTTAAGACTTTTCCAGCTTCCGAATTCCAGCACTGCTATGAGGAATGGAAAAACCGTCTCCAACTTCCCAAGACAGTTACTTCGAAAGGGATAATGTTGAATTATAGTGTTATTGGGATAAAAGAACTGGGAAAAAATTGGCCTCATTACTTTATTTACCACCTCATACAACGGCGCTTGTCGAACTGAGTAATGTTCCTCCTCGAGAGTCAAAGGTTTAGAAATATAGATTGGCGGGCATTACAAAATTCGTCATCCATCACAGAAGATTACGCAAGCGAAAGCGCATCGTCATCTTTGGCGTATAAATATACGAAGAGTTCTTTCATATCCAGTTAATGAAGCGTAATAGGCGTATCTATGATAACAGAGACAGAAACACATTCGTCATCCCGGGATCACGTCGCGGCCAATTATTTACGTTGCGTTAGATGTGTCATCTGGTACAAGAGGGAGAGAAGATCGTGTCGGCAGATATAATTTGATTACTTTTAAGTGGTAATCGCCGTAATACTTCCTATTCGCGTGATACACATGGGAAGCGACGAATTATTCGATTTAGACGTTGCGTAAACAAAGTCGTCCCGGTAAATTTCCGTCATTTATCACGTACTGGACGGACGAAAGTCGAGTCGAGTATTTTTAACAAGTTTGCTTTCCTTTTCTTAGTTAGTCGATTTTAGATTTCAATCCGTGAGAGCGTCCTATTCTCGAATGCGATGCGATCAACTCGCCAGGTAGAACGTTAACGTGCAAGTAGAATTAGGCGACATCAATTTCTTTCCCTTTTTTCATTCATCGGCCTTGCTTACGCCTGTCTGCTTTCGAAGACGATGGGACAGATAACATTTAGGTACTTTTTGTACCGTTTTTATGTTAAATGATGTGTCTCTCTTTGGTATGTTGACAACTAATTAAAACCTCAAATCGGCCTAAACATGGTTTTTCACTTATTTTTCATTCTCATATCTTCAATTGTAAAAAAACCTATTGAATGGACAATGTTTTGGGAAATGGTTTAAGAAGTACAAAAGACCTCGTTCAGGCTTCGGAACAAATTTGGGAATTTAAAGAAAATTTAAGGACAGAAGAGGTTTCAAACGTAAATGGAAAACGTTTCGAAATAAATCTCGGAAATCGGAGTGTTCATTTGTTTTAAGATGGAAGAAGTTTTAAGAAACAAGTTTTTTGTATTTTCTCCGATATATCCTGCTGCCATGGTAAGAACGTTGGAGAAGAAACAAATTAAAAGTTTCAAAATTGTACAATGCGAATATGAAAGGTAAGAAGTTTGGAAGAAAAATGGCACGTACGATACAAAAAGTATTACGTTCAAGAGCCCTAGTCTGAGCTTGAAATGATTGTCTCGGCCAAAACGACCAACATATTCTATTTTCAACTTATTTCAATCCATGTTGAAATTGAAAACGAAGTCAACTTGCAAGCCGCTCGTCTTCATCACTTAGGGAGCACTATTCGCGTTCAATTTCGCGTACGGGTAACTAGGCGATTTTTACATTTTGCTTACTCTTCGCCCCGCTTCGTGCCACTGCTAATTTCGAGTCGATAACGAAACGATTTTCATTTCAACGGCAAGTGCGATTCTATTAATTCCTTAAGACGATATTAATGGGATCGCTACCGACAGAAGCTTAATTAAAAAGATAACGAACGATTCCGTAGTACTTACGTAAACGAACGAAAGACTAAACAATATCCAATTCTTAATTGAAAATGTTAATTAATTTTCGTTTAGGATGAATCGCAGATTGAAAATGTTAATGAAGTTTTTGGTTTGATAACCTCAATGTTTGCTGTTATTGCTATTAGTAATTTGCCCAATCGATAGATACGTAATTGAAAAACTCGACGATGATTGACCTCGCCGTTAGAAACGGGCCAAGAAGCTGAGTGTGGAATTAAATACGCGAGTCCTATCCAAATATCAACTTAACCTTGCTTAACATATCGGCCCTAATTCTACTTACGTTTACATTCACTTTTGTTTTCCAATATCTTTCCTGCAGTGTCATATGTTTTACCTCCCTATCCCCCTTCCGGCATGACTCAATCTTCGATCGTATTCGAAGCAGGTGAAGAAATTGAAAATTAAGAAAAATTAAATATACGACCCGAATTTTACTAGCGTTTACATTTTCCACGTCCAAATAATAAACACTCTAGTTGACCGCGTACTGTCATGTTCTCGACGGAACTTTAATATTAACCTTCCTATACTCACGTCAAAATGAAAGACGTATACTATACTATATAAGTCGGTCTCACAGACCGTATGCGTGAGTATAGGAAGGTTAAGAAAAGAAGAAAATTCGGCTTTCCTGTGATTTATATTTTATATACCCATTATGTTTATTGTTGTTGCTAATACTAATTACATGCTGTAAACGTGTTGATATAAATATTTTTCAACCATTCATTGCCTGTGTTTGGCCATAATAATAATAATAATAATAATAAAGTTTCTTGAACTTTTGCGCTACAATACACGTTTTGAGCAGCAATTAATGGCTACCTATCACAAAACTCGACGTAAGGACAACGAGAATTTAAAGCGTAGCAATACACATGCGATTTTGCGAAAACCAGTTCAGAACTTTTTATTCTTAGTTGTTAGTTGTTTAAGACAAAGACTGTCGAATTTGTGTACGCATATCCATTGTATACAAATTCGATCATCCAAACTTTGTCTTAAACCTATATAGACAAAGACGTTTTGCATATTAATTCTGTATTTATTATATTATACAAACAATAACGAAACGAGGAATTTGAAACGAAGACTATTTCCGCGTTTGCACTGACTAATCTATGTACATACATATATAAATTTATGAACATCGATGTAGAACTGAGGCTTTGTTTACCTTGGGTCTATTGTTTCTAAACGGATGGGAAACTCACCGATTAAAATATTATTGCGGAAATCAAAAGCTAGAGGATTACCGAGTGAGAATCAAGAGTTGCGTTGAATGAAGAATTAGTATTGAGCTCGGGTAAAATTCAAGGTAGGCCAATGTAGATTGTCGATTGTAAATGATTATGGCATTAAATTCCTTTCAACTACGACGATCTTGAAAAGTCCTCTTCGTTGTGAATCCCCTTGCTTATCCAAATCGCCAGAATACTTAGATATACTTAGAACAAAATCTGTATACATTCCCAAAATCAACAACCGACTTTTTCTGGTATCTAGAACTTACACCTATAACGCCCAATTTTCTTTTTCGTGGGTATATAACAAAGCTTCGAAAATGACTCCATCGATCTAGGAAACGAAAATATGAAGAGACTGTGACCTATGAAGGACCGATAATTTAAAGCAGTTACTCGAAAGGAAAGAACAACGATCGAACCTCTCTAAATCGGACTTACATCCGCCATCAAATTGTAACTCGACGACTTAGGGAGAAGATTTGACCATGATGTGGACGTAAATGCGACAACGTGGACTTAATTAGGACAACGTGGATGAAATTGTGACAACGTGGACGTGATTATAACGTGCTGTAGACGTAACACCTTTTTTCTTCCGTTCCATGACTGTGATACGATTTAAACCTAATTGTGACATTATATGACTTCGACATGTCTGTTGCCATAACGCGAACGTAACTGTGATATGACTTGACGACAGTGTGAAAAGATGTGTAAGTAACAGCGACTACGTGAACGTGATTATAACGTGACGTAGACGTAATTTTTTGTTGTTTTGGATTCCATGACTGCAACACGACATGGATGTTACTGTTAACCTAACATAGATGTGCCTGTTGGCGTGCCTCAGACGTGATTGCCAACATTTAATTCCTTTAATGCTGCTATTGAAGTTGAGAAACTACTTGTCAAAATGCGTTGGTGCGGTGAGGGGGAAATGTTTGTCTTCTTCATAACCGTTTCTATGTGATTTGAAGGAAACAACGTGACTGTGATATGACATGACGTGGACGTAACTGCAACAAGGTGGGCGTAACTGTGACAACGTGGATTATAACGTGATATGAACGTGAATTTTGTCTTTTTGATACCATGACTGTGACACTACGTGAACCTTACTGTAACATGACGTGAACTTAACAATGATATAACTCGGACGGGTTTGTTGCCGTGACGTAGACGTGACTGGGATATGACAAGACGAGACCGTGAAATGATGTGGAAGTAACTGCTACTACGTGGACGTGACTATATCGTGACTTGGACGTAACTTTTCTTTGTTGGTTCGATGACTGTGCCGCGACGTGAACCTCATTATGACATGACATGCACTTAACAATGATATAACTTGGACGTGTTTCTTACCGTGACGTAGACGTGACAGTGATATGACAAGACGAGACCGTGATATGATGTGGAAGTAACTGGTACTACGTGGACGGGACTATAACGTGACTCGGACGTAACTTTTCTTTGATTGGTTCGATGACTGTGCCATGACGTGAACCTAATTGTAACGTGACATGGACTTGACAACGATGGTACGCCACCTTGACTGCTTATAGGCATTATATAACCATTGAAAATATAGGGGATGGATAAGGCAAACTACAACAGCATAATATATGAAGTTAAAAAGGAAATAAAAAATCCAGAAATGATAGTTGGGCTCCCAAGCGTGACGAGACAGTCAGATAGATCGGAAGCTTTAATTTTTAGTAAATTTCCGCTAAACGCAGCTCTAACTTAAGCGTGTCACTAATTCATACGTATTTAGAGGAACAATCGGCGGAAAATTGATTAATAAAGGTGCTTATACAACATCGCCTGCGTGTCATTTGAATAAGTACGATATATGATAAATTAAATCGCGATTAAAATGAACGACCTTAACAAGGTAAACGTATTCAATATCATTGTCAAGGTAAAAACGCTATGCATAAGTTTTTTTCTGTAATACGCAACGTATTGTTTAACGACTAGAAAATTGGAAAATTACTTACGAAAGCGCGGGCGCCCCGAACAGTAATTTTCGCTAGACACGAACTACCTTACGTAACATTTCAGGATGTGCACCGTATGTCGTGTAACAACGTACGTATAAATCATAAAGGAATTATCATATATAGAAATAATGCACGCGATTCGGATGCAAATCGTTAACGAGGTGCGATTTTAAAATTTTAAAATTTTTTACCTTCGTTTTCCTAAAAGATGTGGTACAATTGTAAAATCTATTACGCGCTTCGGTACCAGATGACTCGAAATTTTTCCGAGCTGAATTTGCTCGTTATTGCATTAAAGGCTGATGATACGAAGATGATGATTGCGCAATTGGAGGTATTAAAAAGTGATTTTGGATGGAATAATCGCGACGATAATCGCCGAGTTGTTTTTCCTTTCAATGGCGCGAAAGGTCAAGTACAAGGAGGTTGATTATTATCTCACGAGATAATTGTGCTTAATTCGTGGCAAGAAAAAAGATACGACTCTAATGAGCCGGCTGCAACAACAATTTTCGTTCCAATCGGGTTTTAAAGCGGCGAGGAAATACTTGAAAGAAGCCGAGAATCGTGCGTGGAAAGCAATTGGAAGAGAAATAATACGGGAAAACGTAAAAATGCAAATTGGAATAAGTTCTTCGAATGTTGGCTTGCCCCAAATCGTAGGAGTTTTAAATATCGAACTAAATAAAACTTCGACTTGGACACCACTGTGATATGACGTGTGGGCCTGTATGCATGAAGTAGACGTGCTTTTGGTATGATGGAGACGTGACTGTGACATGTCGAAGACGTAACTGTGACAACGTGGACGTGACTATATTGTGACGTGGACGTACCTTTGATTTTTTGATTCTATTACTTGGACATGATGTGACGTGCCTGTGGGCATGACGTAGACATACCTGTTGGTATTATAAGGACATGACTATGACATGACGTGGACGTTACTGTGACACGACGTGATGTGCCTGTTGCGATAAGATGGACGTGCTTTTGGTATGATTTAGACGTAACTGTCACAGTTCAGGGACGTAACTGTGACAACATGAACGTGACTATAACGTGACGTGGACGTATCTTTGATTTTGATTCTATTACTTGGACATAACGTGGCGTGCCTATTGGCATCACGTAGACGAACCTGTTGGTATTATGTGGACATGACTATGACATGACGTAGACGTTACTGTGACATGATGTGAAGTGCCTGTTGCCATAATATATACGTGCTTTACTTAAAGGCTGTCCTTCTTCATTACATGACGCGGATGTGACTGTAAAATAAGGTGGACGTAACTCTGACAACGTGCACGTGACTATAACGTGACGTTAATTCAAGTTTTATTTTTTGATTCCATGACTGTCACACGACGTGACGTTTCTATTGGCATGATCTGGACGTACCTGTTGTCATGGCGTAGACGTGCTTCTTGGTATGACGTAGAAACGTGACTGTGATATGACGTGGATGTCACCGGAATATGTAGTACCTATGTATACCTATTGGCATTACGTGAACTTGGTATTACGTAGACGTGCTTGTTGGTATGACGTGTACGTGACTATGACATGACGTAAACGTTACTGTGACATGACGTGGACATGACTAAAACTTAAACGTTTCTTATCCCTCGTAATTCTATAAAACGGTACCAACTAGTTGGTGAAATGCCTATTTCGATACGATGTGTATTTGTTCTGCCATGCCCATACTTTGTACCAAAGTCAGAAAAAACATACTTTATTATTATTATCATTATTACTATTATTATTGTAGAAAACAATTCCTTCCCGTTTCGCTTGTCCAAAAGAAATAAAAATAACACTTAATCTTCTCGACACGTTTAGGGGACTTTCGTAACGTAATAATTATTACTAGTCTGAGCAAACAAAGGTAACAGCGTACAATTACGAAATAAGTTACAACAGCCTACATATACACATAACTATACAGAATTGACTAGAATGTAGGGAGTCCACGATCCTGTCGTAACTCATTTCGTAATTGTACGCTGTTACCACTGTTTGCCCAGACTAGTTATAACTATATTCTCTCATGACTAACTTTAATTCGTTATTTCCTACCGACCTGGTCAGTATGGCCAACTTAAAATTGCGCGGAAAATTTAAATTTAAACTTTCGAATCCTATCTACCCTAAACCCGCACTTTACTTGCGCTTTCTTCAAGGAGATGAAATTAGACTCCATAAATATATACAGTCAAATGAGGGAAAAGCGAATGCTCAACGTGGACGATTAGTTCGAAAATTGGGGAAGCGAAGCTTCCAGATTCACTCAACGATACTAGTACACTTTTCCCAGAGTTGAATTTCCGTGTATATCCTCGACGAAACGAGACTTAAAAACGAACACGAAATAATCTAGTGACAGAGACCGATCTGTTACAACTCAACATTACAAGCAGAATATCCACACGCGCATCCACGACAAAAGTTGGAGCGTAATAATTACAGGAAACTGTAACAATGACAAAGTTATTTGGAAGAGAAAAGACGTTTTTGGTTCCCGAACGTCGTGGACTGCGATTTTCGACGCCTTCGAAAATCATGCTTCTCTGAGATACCAACTTTAGAGTGAAACAAACGTTTTGGAAATTGGTTTGAACGCATTGATTTTACAGGGTGGTATTTTGAAAAGCAATGAAACCGTTCGTTCCAAAAAATGTTGATCTTCCCTGGCTTTTGTAACAATTTAAAAGGCGTCCCTCGTATAATCGGTTCAGACTTCAGAATTTCGTTTGCACGCAAAAGTACGAATTTCTTGCGTCGTTCGCCGGTTGCTGCATGTCATGCCTATTCGGGCCGCCATTCACTAATAGTGAAAAACAAAATGTCACCTCCTTGACCCATATTGGACGTTGTTATAAGGTCTAGATATAAAATTTCTCGATGTACACACACACACACATACAGAAACAACGTGTCCTTAGATATTACCGTAATTATATTTACTTTTGGATAGCTAAAGGATCAAGTTTATGCGGCAAGGATACGATTTTCAGTCGCGGTCGAATTGAACGATAAACGCAATAATCTCGGATGCTTAGTTAGTTTTTCTCGCATTTATAAACGGTAAATAAACGTACATCGTGTTGTATGTATACGTACGTACGTGCAGCTGAATCAAGAACGAGGTTATAACTCCAATTAGGTGCTTCTGATACACTTAATAATAATTATAAATCGGCGTAAAAGCCGACGCAAGCAAGGTCTGACAAACGAGAATTGTTATAGATGGGATTTTTCCAGTTACGGGGAGCAAAGTACTCCGATAACATTGAATTTAATGCGAAAACTAAAGAAAAAAATTAAATTGTTTAATAGAAATAAATAGTAATAAATTGAAAAGATGTTGAGTAGGTTGTACTGTTTTTCGAAGGTGAAAGAATCGGTTAAAAGTCGTCTGAAACGGTTTCAACGTTTTAGTAGAAATTAATTCAAAGGATAATCAAAGATGACTCTCTTCCGATAACGAGATTTAAAACGAAACGGAATAAAGGGAAGGTACGGAAACCGATCCGGTCAATTTGCCCGTTAGCAGCGTAATGAAGACCACGTGCGCATTCAACACGGCGCAAGCCGTCGCATCAAATCAAAAATTACGAACGCCTCACGTTAAAGTGAATGATCGTAGAATATTGAAACAGGAAATCGTAATAATATATAAATCCTAACAATTGGCCGTAACAACAAAAAGACGTTAAAAAGATGCGTTTATCGGGCAAGCATGACGTAAAAAGTGCACCGGCTTATTTCGCATGCGCAACTGGGATATGTCAATAATCAACGGGAGGGAGAGAGGGGGAGTATGCTTTGAGAATCATGGATCGCAACCGCAGATTATAATTTCCTCCTTGTCATTCCGATCTTTAGCTGAAATGATCAAAAATTTCCGCTTCCGGTAACTACAACCAACTCTTCCATTCTCGTATCTTAGGAAGGGAAAAAGTATCGTTAGATCCCATCTCGAGACTGTATAGAGGATGATCTAATAATTCGAAGTTTTGTTGTCCCAAGGAGTATATTGTTCTTCGAGCTATATATGTGTGAATTCGTATTGTCCTCGTGAAGGATGATCTGTCACAAGGTCAATAGCGCCCATCTAGAAGTTGTGTATATAACGCAACAACTCAACGACGTTGTTGGTGTGAATATTCGTGGTAATCCTTTCACTTAAATGTGGAAGGACTGAGAAGCTAAAGAACCTAACCTTATGCGTTTCATGAGTGTAATAGTGTATTTAATTTTTCTAATACCTAATCACTGGATAGTAGATTTCAATCGATTAGGGTGCCCTCTATTGCGAAAGCGATGCGAGCAACTCGCCGGGTAGAACGTTAACGTTCAAGTAGAATAGGCGATGTCAATTTCTTTTCCCGTTTTACATTCATAGGCCTTGCTTACGCATATCTGCTTTCGAGGACGAAGGGATAGATAACATTTACGTGATTGTTTCACGACTGTAGTTGCGTACTTCATTTTTTAATACGTAGTCATTGGATATTAGATTTCAATCAGTTAGAGCGTCCTATTCTTCAATGCGATGCGAGCGACTCGCCAGGTAGAACGTTAACGTTCAAGTAGAATAGGCGATGTCAATTTCTTTCCCCCTTTTTACATTCGTCGCCTTGCTTATGCACATCTGGTTTCGAAGACGAACATTTACATGATACTTCCATAAATGTAGTACTGCACTTTATTTCTTAATGCTTAAAATAAGACCAAGAAAGAGATAATAATTTATCGCTTTGTGTTGTTAGGAATATGAGTGCATTAGTGCATTAGACAAAGCCAGAAAAATTCTACACAGATTTGAAAAGTATCATTGAAACTGCAGAACAAGATCAGCAATGGTTTCGTGAGTGAATGGCGCAAATCCACTTTAATACACATACTTTTTGTTAGCCGGAGAAACCCACAGATTTGGGCGCATCCTTTAAGGAAAATCGACAATTTATAAACCACATCAATTGGCTAAATCCATATATTTAAAACACCTACATACATATGAATGTGCGGTTAATACAAAGAGGTAGAAACAACTCGATTTTATCTCCTAAACTCGCAATTCGTGCCATAACGGTTGCTAATTAACACATTTGCATCGCTAATGACACACACACACACACTGAGCTCTAACGCGATAAATAAAACGTAATGAATGTGCGGCCAGGTGCAAATGAGGTATAGCACGTAAGTAATTGTTCTTACCGTCCTTCCGAGGCCGTAATCCCAATGTTTCCGGATTTTTTCACGAGATCGTACATCTTGTCGATGACCTGCAACGAAATACGTAAAACGTTTAGGAAAGAAAAAATTATAAATGGGGGAAAACGCGACAAGTACACGTACGTCAAGTTATGTGATTTTCGAAATCTACTCATTAATAAATAACTATTACGGGGGAAAATTTGGCCGTAGGCTGCGAGCATTTAGTGAGAACACGCGAACATTATTCGATTAATCAACGCTTGTCTATCCCGTTTGTATGTACCTAGTTTGTCGGTGTATGTAGGTAGGTGCTATGTATATACAAGCGCATGCATTCGTACATTCGTTTACAATCTACGAGATGCATTCAAGTTATATCACCGTCAATTGTTTTTCCTTACAGCGCTAGAAGCACGCGGTTTGTTTTCAAAAATACACGCCAACTCGTTGCGAACGCGTGCGAGAAGTGGCAGCATAGTACGGCTTCTTAGGGTAGAATTACCGTGTATATCCTCGAAAATGATATTTAAAAGCAAAACGGTATAAACTTGGTCGCGGAAACCGATCTGTTCAAGCGGAACTTGGCGGAGCGTCATTTCCCTGCAATCGACGTCCATACGATGTGGCATTCGATATCGGGACGGAAGTTGTCCAAGATGGCGGATTTTCTCGCACTTGAACCTGAAGACTAGGTCGACTTCTCGCTCTTACGATAGTTCTCAGATGTTCTCGAAAATAAATCTTGGGATATACTAGTTACCCTAGCCCACAGTAATTATCAGCCCATAACGACATTGTAATTAACAAACAAAAAGTCTCGCTGCTTTTCCGTCCAATTGAGGGAAGCGAAACCTCTACATTTACACAACGATACTAGTACACTTCCCAGCGGTCGAATTTCCGCGCATATCCTCGAAAAAACGAGACTTAAAAGCGGAAACGGAATAAACTTGGCCACGGAAACCGATCTGTTCGATCTCAACGTTACAAGCGGACTCTTTTACACACGCAAAAATGGGGAAGCGAAACCTCTAAATGCAGTCAACGATACTAGTACACTTCCCAGCGTCGAATTTCCGCGCATATCCTCGAAAGAACGAGACTTAAAAGCGGAGACCGCATAACTTGAACCGATTTGTTTCCGCTGAGAAGCTGAATGCCCATGCGCGCATCCAACCGGCGCAAACGGACGAAAGCGGGGCGCCATCTATGGCAAACGTTGGAGCGAGAGACCAAAAGTAATGATACAGGAAACTGTAACAGGGGTTAACTAGAAACTTAACATGTTAATATGGAGCTGGATAAACATCTGAATAATAAGTAACTTGTTTTGCAGTCTTCAAGGAGAAACTTAATCGGAAAATTGCGAACTAACTTACGTACGAGATTCGATAAGCGACTATAGAGCTGGACAAAAAATATTAACTTATAGATTTTGCAGGTTTAAAAAGGACTTATGGTAAGTTATCATTGAGTAATAAAATTCGAACTTACTTAATGATAACATGTCAACCGCCTTTTCAACAAACTCTAGTAATTACAAGAACAACGTGTAAATATGTGCACGGTTACAAGGAGATTACGTCGAGAAGTGACACAAATTTCACAGTTTTCGTGTGGTTAGTTTGTGTGCAAAAAAATGATCGATAAGATCTGATCTGATTTGTTCTAGAGGAAAATCGGAAAAATTCCGAAAATTATATCCAACTTTTAAAGGACGCGGAAGATGCCACAACCGATCCTAGGAAGTGGAGAAAATATTTGCCTACCGTAACAAGTGGGCAAAACGGAAGTTAAATGAGTAATTTTATAGGTGACTTATGTATTTATATGTTGGTAATCGACGGAATCAAGGTTTTGGAGCTTTCCAGGCGTGATCGAGTTATTTTCCATTATCCCCTTAACCATTCTCGGTCTCCCCGCCAGGTTGGAAAAAAGGTCATTTTTGAACCTTTACCGATCGATCTGATTTCAACATTAGAAAAATTGCATCATTCACATTGTGTTGGATTATCAATAGTAATGCAGATATAGTGCATAATAACCCGATTAAAGAGTACATCGATAAATAAAAGAACGATTGTCTTAGGTCGGTAATTCCCTTTCTATTCAAATCTAGATAAATGCATATGCTGCAGTTAACAAATTCAATTGCCTACAGCCCGATAATTTGTTTAAGTTGCGCTGATTATTAATTATTTAATAAATTATGTGGCAGCAGATGTTAATTAACACGATGATTGCAGAAAGGAACGTAACAATAATTATCGATGGTATGTAAAACACGTAAGATGGAATGCACGCTTAAGTAACATGTTAATCTTCCTAATCATTGATTACGTACGTCGTCATGTCATCAAGGTCATAGTTATCTAAAATGCTTCCTGATTAAACCCCTTGCTTCCTCCCAAAAACTACAAGATCTAAAAATTATTCGATTTATCCTGTTTTTATACCACCATCTTGTTCGCGTCTTCTATTCTTTGGACGGCCCCGAAGACCCTCAGAATTTGTCCGTCATTCACCGTCATGGTATGTTGATTGTTTACGTCATCCATCTAAGCTTGAAGATGTTCTGATTAAATCAGTATTTCTTTTCAAAATCTGCAAATTCTGCAAATTATTTATTCATTTCCTTTCATCCCAATCGTCAACGAGCTACGCTCAGAATCAGAAGTTCTTCGCTCTTTTTTAAACCTGCAAAATCCACAAGTTGATGATTTTCGTCCAGTTCTATAATGAAGTTAGTTCGCATTAACTTTCTCCTCGATTTACTTATTATTCGGATCTCATCCAGCCCCATAATAACATATTAAGTTTCTAATTAACTCTTGTGTACCGTTTTCTGTATCGTTACTTTTGGTCTTTCGCTCCAACTTTCGCCGTACATGGCGCCCCGCTTTCGTTCGTTTGCGTCGGTTGGATGCGCCCGTGGGCATTTAGCTTCTGACGTCCAACGGGAACAAATCGGTTTAAGTTATTCCGCCTTCGCTTTTAAGTCTCGTTTTCTTCGAGGATATGCCCGGAAATTCCACCGCTGGGAATTCTATAGTATCGTTAAGTGGGTTTGGAGGTTTCGCTTCCCCAATTTTGCGTGAGATTCCGCTTGTAACGTTGAGATTGAATAGATCGGTTTCCGCGACCGAGTTTGTTCCGTTTCGCTTTTAAATCTCGTTTTCGAGGATATTGTAGTATAGTAATACTCGAATGGTTAATTACCATTCGAAAATGCATCCTTTATTACAATTCAATATATCAAAATTTACAGTTAATGTTGGGATTATGGTCTTGGATTGTCATACGGTCTATTTTGGGGTTCTATTTATACCTGCTCGACACCACGCCCACCACCATTTGAGCATCTTATTACCCTACGGGTGTTAGCTTCTTATTTTAACTCCAGCTAGAGACGTTTAATGGGAGAAACAAATGTCACTAGAAATAAAATTATTAATTTTTATAAAAAGCATCGGTTAAGAGATAGAAAAGCATTGTTATCATTTAGACACATACATACAACAACTTTACATTACAAGAATTTATAAAAAATTACTGGAAATAACCAAGGATACATCGACATTCAATACAGCTTTCTATAACGACGTTATGTCTTGGATGAACTGAAGTCAAGTCAAGTTAAAGTTTTCCTTTCGTGGACAACTTAGAAATAAGGCAATGTAGTCCTGGTTTCCAAAAGAAATAAAAAGTTTGTTTGGCTAACGACGCAAAAAGATTGACAAGATAGATAAGTCAACAAATAAGTCGATAAATATATTTGGAATGAAAGGGTTTTAAGAAGAAGTGCCAGTAAGTAAAAGAACCTCACCATACCAGAGAAGATAGAATCTAAGAAGGGGAAGAATCCATAGAAATTAATGGTGCATCGAGAATAGGAATTAAGAGAGGAGGTATAGGAAGAACCTACATCAAATGAGAAATTACACTCACACACACATACACACACAGCACTAGGTAATTATCTTGATTTTAAGTTAAATATTGCACAAAATTTATAAATATCATTTGTTATAATTTATGTTTTTTATATCATTAGTTAAGAGCTAGGCCGGTGCAATCTTGTTTAAGAAATTTAACTAAATTCCCCGTACAATATACACGGAAATTCTGCTCTAAGAAATCTACAGTATCGTTAAAAGTTTCGCTTCCCCAAGTATTGCTGTTCAAACTTATCGTACACGTTGCTTTTCCCTCAACTGGGGGTGAGTCTTCTTTCTCTTGTTAATTACCGGTCGTTATCGTATCTTTCACGTTATTGTAGGGAATTAGTATAGGCGGGTATAACTAGTGTAGGTTAGGATATCTAGTACATCCTAAGATTTATTTTCGAGAGCATCTGAGAACTATCGTAAGAGCTAAGAAACCGACTTAGTCTTCGAATTGCTGGTTTCCCGACATTTTTACATCAACCGCGAGAAAACCCGCCATTTTGGACAACTTCCGTCCCGATACCGAATGCCACGCCGTACGGACGTCGATTACAGGGAAATAACGTTCCGCCAAGTCCCGCTTTTATTTGATTTGATTTATATTTTTGTATCCTCGAATCTTTGGGAAAAATTCCCCTAGAATCCTGTAGTTAAATTTGGAGTTAGGTATTTGGGGATTTGTGCGCGAATAAACAGAGGTTCCCTTACTTTTGTAAAAATTCAATTATTTTAGCTTTTTTAAGGGGGAGGGGCGGACCATTCAGATCGGTTTTCGTGTAAAGAAGGCTTTTTCGTTACGTCCGTTGTTTAGTAGTATATTTAATTCTTTTCGTAGTTTAAGAGAGAAATTACTTGTCACTTCATTCTTACATCATTTTTAGTGCAAGCTTTGGAAGCTAGTAACGCTCTTCGAGATTAGCCACGGAGCTTTTCCGGAAAGCTCGAAAGATATGTGCAAGAGAATGATACGTACGTAAATATTTACGTGGAGAAACTTACAGTTCGATACATCAAACTCGGTTATTCGATATTTACTAAATTAGTTTTACTTAACCGTTATGTATTATCTACAACCTACACATAAACGCCGTAAACGTTCCATTTTTATTTTACGATCGTTTCGAGCCTTCGGCAATCGTGTGCTTTCTTTTTTCTATTACATCATCGGAATTTATTAGCAACCGAAAAAATCGATAAAAACCATTATCGATGTTGCACGCAATTTTGTCGTTGCGTTATTGCGTTATTGCATATTTCTTACATGCGTGCGATATCAATTTACCTAAGAATTGTATAGTGTAGTATAGTATCTTTATTGGCTGCAATACAAAATTAGTACGAAAGAAAAGAAAACTATATGAATGCATGGGCACCTAACCTATAAAATGAATGCATTGAAAACAAATTAGTGGAAGAAATTCGCGAAATCCTCTAATCTCTAAAAGTTATGGTTGATGAGATAGATACTTCTTCATTCCATCCAATTGCTTCTCGCCTACCAATCGATTTTTTCTGTGGGAAAATGGCGAAGAATAATTACGAACGATTAGAGCATAATGTGGCGGTGCACCATCGTGTCTGGACCATAAAGCTCTATCCGGGCAGAGGCAACGTTCCGTATCAGGTATCCCACTCGATATAATATCTATATACAACGATAAGATTTTCCCGATAACACAAATGGGGAAAATCGCATCGATTTAGAGCAAAGGAAGAAAATCTGTCATAGCCCCAACAAGTTCGTATTCAAATTGTGAAAGGAACGACGTCGATTAACGCAGGCGATTTTTTCGTATACCGGAATTATCGCACGCTCGCTAGCGTAAATCGCGCTAAGTGCGTTACGCAAACGGAACGATTAACGCCTAATTTATAAATGATATAACGGGCGGTGATATTTGTCGTTTCAATTTCTACATTTTTCTCGCGTTTCGGCAGGGCATTGTTGCGTCTTCGCGATTACGTGTATAGTATTTATATAGTATTTTATTAAAAAAAAGAATTCTTAGCGGATCTTTTTCCGGAAAATTGTAGAAGGAAAAACATATTCACAATTTGAATTATCTCATTTTACAACAGAAAAAACGCTAACGTTCAAGAACTCGAATAAATTTGAAGGAACTAACATATAAGTAGGAATAATGTTACGTTTTTTCTTTTCTTTTCTTTCGTTACAATTATCGTTTTATTTAATCTTTGTTCGTGACCTTGGGAGTCATCTTGCGGTCGATATCCTTACGTTATCGATTATCGATTCTCACGATAGAGTGAATCTACACGCCGAATTAATAACCGTTTTCCGTTTGACGTTTCCCGTTTGATTACTTGGGGGTTAGGTCAGAAGATCGTAGACCTTGGTAGAGTAAACACGTTGTTTCGTGCAGTGTATTTTCTTCCGAGAGTTTGTTCGTGTAAACCTTCGACGTTTCGTTGGATATTCGGGGAAAATACTTCGCAGTTCCGTTGCCCTTATTATCATTGTTGGATGGCCAAACCGGCGTGGGGTTTTGATGAAGGATCGTAAGGACCGATTTACTTCGGATTCATTGAAGCATGTGTGACATGCGTAGCCATTTCGGGTGCGTTACCCCGTTCTAACGGTAAGAAGTTCGTACCATCCTAATCGTATACTTTGAATTTCTTTTCTTCTTCTTCTTTTTCTAGGGGTTTCTTTTTTAGGAGTTTGAGTATTGGACCGTCTTTACTAGTGGGCCGTTTCTAGTATTGGGCCGTTACTAGTTTGGGGCCGTTACTAGTTTGGGGCCGTTACTAGTTTGGGGCCGTTACTAGTTTGGGGCCGTTTTTATTCCAATCCATCTTAGTAGTAGTAGTAGTAGTCTTGGCTGTATCAATCCTGCCCGGTGTTCGTTTAACAGAAGGAGATAAAATTGTAGATGTTAACACATCTCAATAGGCAGATTGAGGGGATAGAATATTTAATTAGTTGGTTTTTTTAGTGTAAACGGAATTCCTTAGCCAGGGGCATCCGTAGATGTTGATTATTTAATAATACTCATTACTAATTTCTGTTATTTTACTTATTTTATATAATTTGTTCATTATTTACGTATTTCCCTTCGTAAAAATGTGGGTGTATTAAAGACTGGTCAACGTCATTGGTCTTTTTGTTTTTAATGGATTTTTCCCTTTTACTACCGCCAACCAATTTTTAACCGGGAGATTTGAACAACGTTAGGATTCCTGCTTTTCGAGGGCTACACAGGGAAGTGTAAAGCAGGTGGCGCCCTAAGGAATTTTTTTTTGGAATTTATTTTACCTACTCCCTCGCCGACTAACTGGCTGGCATCCTGAGTGATAGCGGACGTCATTCCTGGGGCGAAATTGGTGACCTGGAAGATTTCTGACTTTGACAATAGGAAACGGGGGCGCCAATAGACGACGTAACAATTGTAAACTTTCTTCGAGAGCCAAAATCTTTGAAGAGGTAACAAAATATAACTATCTGGGAATATAAATAACAAACACGGACGAGGAAGAGATTGAAATTCAGTGCAGAATTAATAAGGGAAATAGGTGCATGTACTAAGGGCAAGGAATATTTGAAAGAATACGAAAAAAAAATTCCAGGACAATAACAAGAGCAGTGGTTACATATGGATGCGAAACATTGGAAATGATTCAAGAAGATAGAGCTGCGTTGGGAACTTTTGAAAGGAGAATCCTGCGAAGAATATATGGTGGGAAGGAAATGGGCGAGCTCTGGAGGAGAAGGACAAATGAAGAACTGATGAACGTATACGGAGAACGATCCATAACCGGTACGACGAGAGCTCAGAGAATGAAGTGGCTGGGGCGTGTTGCGAGAATGGAGGGAGGAGAGGGTAGGGAAGCAAGTGTTGTCGAGGAGCGTATCGGAGAAGAGCAGTAGAGGAAGATCGCGAATTAGGTGGTTGCCGGGGGTGGAGAGAGACTTGAGGGAGATTGGTATAAGTGACTGGAGAAGGGCAACAATGCATAAATAAAAATGCAAAGAAATTTGTAACCAAACCATGGGCCTTCTTGGCTCGCAGTGCTGAATATATATGTATATATATATATACATATATATATATATATACATATATATATATATACATATATATATATATACATATATATATATCCTTGATAGTGTCTTTCACAGGTTATAAAAACCAAAAAAAAAAAGGAGGAGAGGTGTAGTGGGATACCCGACAAGAGCGGGGCAAATAAGCAATTTATGAAGAAAACGGATCGTAAATAGGTTGAAGTTGAATTTGAAGTAAATTCGTGTCCGAATAATAAGAACGCCATCTGAGGGGGAGAGACGCAAATAGTATGCGATAAGTATAAGTGTGCGTGTACGAGAGAGAAAGAACAAACGAAAGAAAAGAACGAAAGAATTGAGCATTTGGTGCTTATTTGAATGACAGATAAAATACTAAAATCGAGTGAAAATAAACAATGTATAAAGAGCAAGTATTTCATTTCGAAAGCGATGGTAAATAAGTTGAAGTCGAATTTGAAGTAAGTTAGAGTCGGAATAAAGGCGGCGCCATCTTATGGGTGGAAGACGCAAATACGGCACATTTTGCTCCTTCGATGCGTATGTGTGTGTGAGTATGTGCGAGAAAGAACTAATGAAAGAAGAAAGGTAGAAGTAAAAAGCGTCTATTTGACGATTTCGAGCGTCTCATTTTGTCCCAGTTATACTCGCTAAAAGAGCTTCGCTCTAAAAGAAAATTGTTTTCGTATTCGTATTAATTTTGTAAACACGAGACGATCGTGTATAGCTACCAACGTTAAAACTTAATACGTCTACGGTTCGTGCGAGCACGTGCGCGACAGAATACGAGAAATAAATCAGTGGAATTTACGCAATTATCGGGGAAAAAGACTCATAAGCATAAGCACGTGCGATGCAATTTCGCCTTTTCTCCTTCGATCTTATCGATAGCCTCCTGACGTAAATGCATATTGTTCCTTTTCGTTCGAACTGGCGCGGTTTAAAAAGCGTAAATTTGTAGAGTTGCATTTTTTATCGGATGTCGTTTTTCAGCGTGAAGTTATCCGATCCCGGCTGAATTTTCGAAGTATTTACCCGTTACGGTACGGACTTACTAGTAAAAGTTTGCGATTTGCAAGGTGCTTATTAGATATCTCGCGCAATGAACGTCTGAATTGGTGTACTGTTTCTTCGCGAGCAAGGTCGTACGTCCGTCGTTCCGGCGGTACTCGTTCGATTTCACCTTGTTTCCTTCTCGTTATTTCCCACATTCGTAATTTGCGATGATTAATTAAAAGATGCCCTCAGATAATGGGATGTCATCTTCGGAATGGATTTGAGTAGATGTATGCGTATCTATCGATTTATTGCTTAGGAAATACGCTATAATTACATTTTCGCCGTCTTATCGATTATAATTTATGTACATATGTGAAATTGATATGATAATGACAAAACAAACAACAGAACAACAAGAAGTATATAAAAAGCAAAGAAATAGAGTTAAAACGGTAGTGAAAGAGGCAAAAGCAAGGTCCTGGATAGAATTCGGAAACATAATGGAAGCAATCAAAAACTTTTCTATAGAATCATAAAATCCTGGAGAAATGAGGAACCGATAACAGAGATATACATAAGAAACAAACAACAAGAAATGCTAACAAAGGAAAAAGGTATTATGAGGAGATGGAAAGAATTCTTCCACGATTTATTAGGACACGGACTACAAACTGATGAAGAGAGCACAAGAGTGCTTAAAGAACGGAGAAAGGAAGAGGAAATGGAAGCAATATAGATAGGAGAGCTGAAAAATACAATTAAAACACTAAAGAACGGAAAAGCGCCGGAAGAAGACAAGATCGCAATAGAAATGATAGAAAGCTTACGAGAGACAGGTGTGAAAGCACTACTAGAAATATTAAACAAATCGTGGAAAGAAGAAAAAATACTTGAAGGATGGGGCAGCAGCACTAATTACACCAATACATAAAAAAGAGACAAAAAACTGCTCCAATTACAGAGGAATAACCTTACTAAACACTATTACCGAAATTTACGAAGAAATTTTAAACAACAAACTAAAAGCAATACTAGAACCTCAATTAGATCAATCACAAAGCGGATTTAGACCAGGAAGAAGCACCCAAGATTACATCTTCACAATCAAACAACTGAAGACATCTACAAGATAAAAACCTATTTCTAGCCTTCATGGACATGGAAAAGGCGTTCGACACAGTCCCCAGAAACAGAATATGGAAGGAACTTAAAGATAGGGGAGTACCCAGTAAAATAATGAGAATTATAGAAAGCATGTAGAAAACGAATAGGAACATGAAGTCCGAAGGATTCAAAACAGATACAGGACTAAGACAAAGAGGAAGCCTCAGCCCAACATTATTCAATGTACACATGGACACGATAATTAAGAAATACGACCGGAGAACCAATAGAATGACGGTCGGACATAAAAACCTAGAAAGAATGGAGATAGCGGGGAGAGCATTTGCAGACGATGTAGTGCTGATAGCAGGAAACGAAGAACGATTACGAAGAAGCTTGAATATATGGAAAGAAATAACGGAGGAGGAAGGCATGAAGATGAACATAGATAAAACGAAAATACTGATAATAGGCGACCAGAATATTCATACCCAGATAGTAATAGATAACAACAGAATAGGACAATTTGGGGAATTTTGAATGCCTGGGAGTTACACTGGACTGGAAAGGAAAACAGGATGCCGAAATCAAGGAAGGAATCGGAAGAAACAATAAAAACATGCAATGCAATGGGTAAAAAAATTGTTAGCAAAAGAGAAATCTCGGATCAGACAAAAATAAAAGTTGACCGATCCTAACATTTGGATGAGAATCGTGGAACCTTACAAACAGCCAAAGAAGTAAAATACAAGCTACGGAAATGAAATGCCTAAGAAGAATAAAAGGAATAACCAGACTAGACAGAATCCGTAACACACAAATCAGAGAAGAACTATGGGTACAACTGTTATAGATACTCTCCCTCTCTTTGTACCTATAAGCTTTACAACTTCTATTATCAATTATCACGCTTCGGCTTGATTAACAATCCGAAGATAGGCTAGCAGCAGTTATTATTGGAACGACAACACGTACGAGTAAGAAACAAAATGGCGGCGTCTAGTAGAGACAATTTAACGGCAGATTTAAATGAATTTGAAAATTTCGAGAAAAATGCTACTGTAAGTACCGATTCAACACCATCAAAATAAACAGATATGTTTTTCACGATAACCGCATTGTTACAATAAAATGCCAGTATGTTACAAATACAGTCGAATCAAAATGTTAAAAATTATAGTATTATGCCCGATCTGTCGAAAAGTATAAATGCATTTTCCGGTGAGACAGGCAGTCATACGGCGAAAATATGGCTGGAAAATATCATAAGTACTGCTCGACTACATGCATGCCCAGACTAATTTACCTTAGAAACAGCTCGAATGCATGTGAATGGCGAGACAACATGAAATAAAGGATGGGACTGAATTTCAGAATCAATTTAGAAAAACATTTTGTCAAGAAAGAAGTTTAACCAGATGCTCGAAGAAGATGCAACTAAGAACTCAGGGTCCCAAAGAAAATATAAGTATATATTTCCATGAGAAGGTTAAATATTGTCAAGAACTGTTACAAGTTATCATTTGAGGAAATAAAAGAACAGGTAGTAATTGGATTGTGGTCACGTGAACTCAGTTCATTGATTATGTCAGGGGACCAAGGAGATGTTGATGAACTGTATCATGATATTTTAAGATATGAACGAATAATCTCTGCAAGATTAGAGAGAATTGAGGGTCAAAAGGAACAAGGTAAGAGAAAAGTAAATGAGAAGGATGAAAATGGAGTAAAATCAGAACTGGTAGAAAGAGAAAGTAGAAATAGAGAAAATATGACTATTAGAGATAGGATAGCAAAATGTTACAACTGCAAAAAGCTGGGATATATTGCCCAGGATTGTCCAGAAACAAGAAAAACAATAACTTGCTATAAATGTTCAGAAGAAGGGCAGACAGCTAGGAATTGTTTACATAAAGAAGGGAGGAATAGAGAAATAAATGTAATAGAAATAGAGGAACGAAGTTTCGAAAAGTATACGAAAGAGGTACAAATTGGAAGTAAGAGTTATGTAGGAATGATAGACAGCGGCAGTGCTGAATGTACCATGAAAGCAAGTGCAGCAATTGAAGGTGAATTCAATGTAGTGAGAAATAATAAAATTGAACTAGAAAGTTTTGGCCCAATTACCAATAAGGTAAGAACTAGTGGTACAATTTATGCCAACGTAAAAGTGAATTCAGTAGAAGCAGACAATGTAGCTATAAGAATTGTGCCTGAAGATGTCCAACCAGTAGAAGTAATAATAAAAACTTTTACTGAACTGTCTGATGTTGCCTATTTTAAAATTGATAAGCAATTATGCTTTAAAAATAGAGATGCTATTGAACTACCTTTGATCGATAAGTTAGATATTACTAGTACAAAACTGAAGAATTCTAAAAGCATGCTAATACCTCCAAAAATTATCAATTTTATTAGTGTAGAATACCAACAAAGTATCAGACAAATAGCAATAGTAAACACTACTACACTAGAGAAAAGAGTTGAAAAGGGACAAACTATAGTCAAAGATTTTGAGTCATTAGAAGAGTATTGTTTGATTAGTGAATTGACAGAAAACATGATTACAGATAAAGATTTAGTGACTGGGAATATACCACACCAACAGAAGCCTGAGTTAGTAAACGTAATCAACAGATTTAGAGACTGCGTACCACAAAATATACATGAGTTAGGAAAGACCGCTATAATTGAGATGGATATAAAAGAGAAACCTGGAAGCATACCAGTAACGAGTAAACCATATAGAGAAAAGGTTAGAGAAATTGTACGGGAATGGAGAAGTGCAGGATTGGTAACAGAAACGACTTCTCCTTATGCAAGTCCTGTTCTGCTTGTCAAGAAGAATATCCGGGTGGCAAAGGCGAAATCGAAGGATGGGAAGTTGAAGGCGAAGAAGAAGTGGAAGAAACTGAAGAAGAAGGTGAAGGTGAAGGCGAAATCGAAAAGCCACTCGAGAAGATTCCCGAGGAAGAAGCGGGAGAAGGTGAATTGGAGGAAGGCCCGATTACAGGAATTCCTTCTCCTCCTGAATGGGAGGGTGAAGAGGAGATTGCCGATGAAGGCGAAGGCGAATTTCCTCTTGGCGAAGGGGAGAGTGAAGGTCCGGAATCGCCCGTTGAGGAACCAGAAGGAGAAGAAGGGGGTGAAGAAGGTGCTGAGGAAGGAGAAGCTGAGGGCGAAAGTGAAGAAGGAAAAGAGACGGACGAAGGAAGTGAAGAAGACCAAGTGAGAAGAACAAGCAAAGATCGAAGATGACCAGGAGCTGACGAGCGAAGGTCAACATCCAGAAAGTGAGGAGCCATTACGAGAGGAAAAACCCAAGAGAACCAGAAAAGTGCCGTCTTATTTGAAAGACTGTGTGTAGTTATATAATAGACATTTAACTTGAGGACAAGTTTAGTAGGTTGGCCGAGTGTTAGGATATTTAATATTGTATTAAATATTTTGAAAATGTAGACATATAGAGCCAAGATCAAAGTAGGTGAGAAAGAGTAATGATAGAGAATGACAGTTTAGAGAATTGTGTGAAATATATTATCATCATTAATCCAGCCGAAACGTGATAATTGATAATAGAAGTTGTAAAGCTTATAGGTACAAAGAGAGGGAGCGTATCTATAACACAAGCAATAACACAATTCATCGAACAACAACAGCTGAGCTGGTGGGGACACTTACAGCGAATGCTCAAAGAGAGACAGGTATAACAAATATATGAAGCAAAAATAGAGATAAAGAGGAGAAGAGGAAGACCAAGGATGACCTGGGACCAAACGATGTGCAACATACTGCGGACCAGAGGCAAATCACTGGAAGAAGCAAAAATACTATCAAGAGACAGAGCAGCTTGGAGAAAATTTATACATATTAGAGCGAACCCCGACACCTAGCGGTACAAGGGGATTCCATAATATAATAATAATAATAATAATAATAATAATATATTTCTTTGTAGATATCGATTTTAACGTATTTCTTATGGGTGGTAACAACAAAATATTGTCATTACCTCTAAGATTTGCTCTGTCTCTATTGTAATTCACTTCTTCAAACTCATCTCGTTTAAAATTAGTTTTAAAATATAAGACTCGTGGCGATCCGTTCAAAATTTCATATGAACTACTTTGGATATCGAGGATTTATTATTTTTCTATGGCGTTCTCGTTTAACATAAAATCTGATTTAGAACGATTATTGAGATTGTTAAAATTTTTAAAGTGGCCAGTATACGTTTCAATCACTTCGATGTTGAGATGACGTAATTTGCCCAAATATTTTACTTGTTTTCGATTTCGAATTATGGAGACACACACTCCTATTGTGTATACTAAAGTCACAAACATAATCTCACATTTGGACTTGATACCTTACCCCGCCTTACTCGTTAATTAGAACTTTTAGAGCCTAAACATTATTAACCTTCCTACACTCACGTCAAAATGAAAGACGTATACTATACTATATAAGTCGGTCTCACAGACCGTATGCGTGAGTATAGGAAGGTTAAGAACCATTAATACTTTATGGTCCGATTAACAAGTGGACTTACTTACTTAGTTTTACTGCTTTATTATATTAATTGATGATGATATTCAAAACCATTAGACAGAGCAGTGAAAATTACATAGTGTTAATCTACCACCTGGGAAAGTGCAAATTGTGAATCATTTATACGGTGTTAAATCGAAGCTGCTGAATCTGGAAATGCATTGTTTTTCTTCTAATTTCAACTATGTGGTAAAGTTGACAAGTACTAATAATAAATGTGCTATATGATCGCCATTTTTCTCCGTGTGTTGTATTTATGCTCCTCTCTTCGAATACTTTCTTTTCTTAAAATAAATCGAGAGGAATTGGCAAAAAACGAAAAGCGATAGCCTCTTATACAGTCCTATCAGTTCTTCATAATTAGCGAGTTTCATCGAAATCGGCGTGCGCAGCTAAATTAAATCCTTCTTCTTCTTCTTCTTCTTCTTCTTCTTCTTCTTCTCGTAAATCCTTAATCCTCTCCGAATCTTGCGACGATTTAATCCATTCTTTCCATAGTGCCCGATCTGTATTTTCATTTTTCTGATTTCTTCTATGGTCTTTCTTCGCTTTCGTCCCAATTCGCTTATTCTACGAATCCATTACTTTCTTGATCTTTCTTTTTCCTTCCAGGAAAGCCTTCCATTATTTTCTTCGTTTGACTCTTTTGGTTTCATTCTTATAATGTGCTCGTGCTAATTCAATTGACATGTTTCAATTACGATTAATATATCTTCTTGATTTGTCGTATTCCTTATCTGTTTTTTTGGTTCTCCTCGTGATCTTCCCCAAAAAGTCCGTTTCCATAGCCGATTATTTTACTTTCGTGTTTACGCTGTACTGTTCGGGACTCGTTCGCGTAAATTATTGTGGGTGCTACTAACGAATTGTATAATACTGTTTGTTTGGTCTTCGTGTCCATTCTTTTCTTCCCGAAGATGGTTTAATTTAGAGCGTACTTTATGTTTGTGGCCTTTTCTCCTCTTTTCGCCGCCTCTAGATCATCATTTTTCTCGTCCTTGTCCAATGAGAATATAAGTTTTCGCAAGATTTTACAGGCCTTTTCATCGGACCACTGACAGTATTCGGTTCCCGAATCATCCTTTCCCATCTGCGGCTACAATAATTTTAGGAATTCGTGCGGTGAATGAATTGTTGATTCTAAAGTTTTATTAACTATTTCGTTTATGCATGCTCCATTTCGATTCAAGAAGAATTCAAAGAATAATTATATAAAAAAGCGTCTAGAAGGTGTACCTCGATTCAAGAGACCATATTTTTTATCAAAAATTGTGTTCTTTTCATATTTTATAGGTTATTTTGATTGTCCATTCATCGAATTCGTTTGTCCATGCTTCACTTGGATTTAAGAAGAATTCAAAGAATAATTATATGAAAAGAAAGCGTCTAGAAGATGTACATGGATTCATACTCAATATCACATTATTATCCAAAATTGTGGTTTTTTCATGTTTTATTGGTTATTTCTTTTGTCCATTCTCCGAATTCGTTTATGCATGCTCCATTTCGATTCAAGAAGAATTCAAATAATAATTATATGAAAAGAAAGCACCTCGAAGATATACATGGATTCATACGACCATATCGTTATCAAAAATTGTCGTTTTCTCATGTTTCATTCGTTATTTCGTTTGTCCATTCTCCGAATTCCTTTGTCCATGCTTCATTTCGATTCGAGAAGAATTCAAACAATAATTATATGAAAACAAAAGCACCCCCAAGGTACATATGGATTCATACGACCATACCGTTATCAAAAATTGTGTTTTTTCATGTTTCATTGGTTACTTTGATCCTCTTCATTCATCGAATTCCTTTGTTCATGCTTCATTTCAATTCGAGAAGAATTCAAACAATAATTACATGAAAAAGAGCCACTCGAAGGTATACATGGATTCATACGACCGTATCGGTATCAAAAATTGTCGTTTTCTCGTGTTTCATTGGTTATTTCGTTTGTCCATCCTCCGAATTCGTCTGTCCATGCTTCATTTCGATTCAAGAAGAATTCAAAGAATAATTATATGAAAAGAAAGCACCTCGAAGGAATACATGGATTCATACGTGCATATTGTTATCAAAAATTGTCGTCTTTTTCATGTTTTATTGGTTATTTCTTTTGTCCATTCATCGAATTCGCTTTGTCCGTGCTTCGTTTCGATTCAAGAACAATTCAAATACTAATTGTACGAAAAAGAAGCACCTCGATGGTATACATGGATTCATACGTTCATATTGTTATCAAAAATTGTCGTTTTCTCATGTTTTATTGGTTATTTCGTTTGTTCATTCTCCGAATTCATTTTGTCCATGCTTCATTTCGATTCGAGAAGAATTCAAACAATAATTATATGGAAACAAAAGCACCTCGAAGGTATACATGGATTCATACGACCATATCGTTATCAAAAATTGTGTTTTTTTCATGTTTCGTTGGTTACTTCGATCCTTCATTCATCGAATTCGTTTGTCCATGCTTCAAATGACAGAGTTCCACACAGAACTACGAAGAACAATGGATAAAGTAAGGGAACAAAATGGTGAGATATTAAAAATGACTGACTGGAGTGGTAGAATAGGGAGAGGCCCAAAGAAAACCCCAAAGAATATCACGGGATTCTAAGGAGAACATAAAATGAACCGAAATTGAGAGAAAATGATTGATTTCTGCAAATTGGGAACAAGTCCTGGTACCAACCACCGAAACTGAAAGAGCGATATATCTTTATCTAAATATGAAACATAAAGACACAAGAAGAGAGCTGAAATGGGAACACAGCACAAGATTACTAACAGCAGAACTACGAGAACAAATTAAATCCAATAAAATTTTTAAAAAATTATACCACCAAAAAATAAGAAAGCCCCCAACAAAAATTTGCATCCCCCCGTGTTTAAAAAGAAACGAAAATAATAAAAGATACTTACGTTTATGAGAACGGACGGTCTCCGATTCCTCCACCACCAAATCAAGCTCTAAAAGAACCACTGGTCGATTAAAACTTCAGGAAACCGGAAGAAATACGAAAAAACTAAACGAGAAGTCCGAATCGAAAGCGACGAATTCGAACTTTGAAAAACAAAAAAAAAAGAACTAGAAAAACGCGAGTCGTCGCCGAAACGCCGATTTTCCGCCAAGTCCACCGCCAACTTTCGACTTCGTTGTCAGTCTCGAATTTTCCGCAAAATAACTCAACATCAGTGACCGATCTTCGGCTTATATAAAACGTACGCGATGTGCCCGATTATTATAGGCAAAGTGCGAGGCCCCAAACGCGCTCGAACGAAATTGCCTCGAAATTTTCGCCAATTGCGCGTACGATGCAAGTATGTAAGTAGGTACAACGTGCGTACGTCGTCGTCGTCGTCGGATTATCGTCGACAATGTCCGTATACGTATTATATGCAAGTATAAATATACTACGAGAAAACGTTTCAGGTTGCGAAGTTGCAAGGACTAATCGTGGTAGTAGCAGTAAGCGCAGGAGAGACTTCGTGTGAAAGAAGAAGGAGAACGTGCGGTTTGCTTGCGGCTGGATTTAGTCGGAGATCGACGGCGGTCATCGTACGTACAACAGTTGGAAATTATAGTCGAGGTACGGAAAGGACGGAACTTGAAGGAGTTTCCTTCGATTTCAGGCGAAAGCTTCCTCGGCGCGTTCGAATCATCGAACGATTTGACGTGTAATCGATCTTGCGCGACCATCTCTTCGTTGTGTAAGTTATCGGGAAATTCACCGCAGTCTTAATCTCGGGTGTCACGACGAATACAATCATCATCATCATCATCATCATTGCCACACCTTCGCGATCATTTCGTCGATAATTACAACCTCAAAACCAAATGTCGAGTAATCGACTGACGAGTTCTTATTTTCAAGGAAAATCTTGCGCGTGTTACCGCGAAATTTGGATGACATGCATATTCGTATTCAAATTTAGGTAAACTTTTTCTTACGTACAGTAGTTCCCTCGTTATCCGCGGTTCGATGGCGCCCGTTCACGTGCGAGTTAAACATGTTAAAACGTGCTTAACACCTTGACTGCCAACGGAAGAAAGTGTACATTCCTTTTGGGCACGAACTCGCTACACGTTTATTTATCTTATACGAGCGTAGGAATTTTAATATCGTTAGGTTTTGACGGGGATGGTAACCTAACTTCAGAGACTAGATAGAGAGAGTAAAAGTAAGCGACAACGAACTGGTAATGTGAATATATTATTATTAAATTAAACCGTTACCGTTAAAAGTATTCAAAAGTTGCATTCGTTGTCAGATGTATATACAAAGTGATCCAGAATGATTGGCGTGTGCCGCTCTATATTAATATGACATTTGCCGCTCCATATGCGTGCGTTTAGCGATAAATTCCATAGGCGTGCCGAAAATACATTCCTTTTGTTACTCAATGTATCACATTATTGAATTTTAAAACAAAATATATATCAACTTTTTAAAAGCTGCGAATTAAAACGACGAAAGTAACGAAGATTATTACTTTATTTGCCGAAATATAGAATTAAGCTGCACTAATGTAATGAAGTAATCGGTCGTCAAAACCATCATAACCTAAAAGTTAAGAGTTAATACTGATGGACATTTTCAATTAGTAAACCTACCAAAATATAATATATTCGCCGTTTTAGTCCTGAAGAAGAATGTTTGTGATAAAATAAGTGAAAAACGATCGGAATGATCCCTAAAACTTGCACGAGAACGCTAATAAAATGACCACTAAAATGACAACTGAGGATTTTATCTGCACGCCTATGATGAGGGCACTGATCATCGAAACGAATTAAAACGAGACCTAATTGAACTATCACTTTTCCCTTGGAAAGTAGTTTTGATAATTAAACGACGATACGATTGTCACGTGACCGTCAATCATTCTGGATCGCTGTGTATCTTGGAGGTATTTAGCAAATATGACAGATAATTCGAGTTGGGTAGAATTTCTAGTTAATTTTAAAGGATTTCATCGTCAAGGAAAATATGTCTAACAAATGGAAGGAGATGGAAATAAGGACGCAAATAAAAAGATGAATCGATCGATTCCTATTTTCATGAGAAGGTACGTTTTTGTATAGAACCAAGGAGCTAGTATTAGTAGGCTTGTGGTCCAAGACGTTACGTGATGCTATGTTCCCATTGAACCACAATGCAACTGTTAGGACATTTAATATTGTGCTATATATTAGAGGAAATGTATACGTGTAGAGCTAAGTTCAGAGCAGTTGAGTGGTAGACAGGGGGTAGAGACTGTAAGAGTGAATTATATTATCGTTATTATTGAAGCCGAAGCGTTATAATTGGTAATATAAGGCGCAAAATTTATAGGTGCGAAGAGAGAAGAAGTACCTATAACACAAGCGAATGAATTTCTTCATGATTAACATAATTACCAGAGAATTGAGTCGAAAAGATGTGAAAGAATCAGTGCTAAGCGCAATGAGCGAGTATTACAATCGGAAACGAGAGGAAACACAGAGAAGAAAAAGGAAGCTGTGGCAATAGAGGAGAGATGAAATGCTATAACTGTTCTAAGTTCGCTCACATTGCAAAAGACTGTTTAGAACCCAGAGGACCAATTATTTGTTTAAAATGTCAGAAAGAGAGGCATACTGCACGACATTGCACTCCCTCAACAGTAGTAACTGCGATTCACGATGCTCACTATATCAATTTGCAGAAACATCTAAAGACGGAACGTATTAATGAATAGAGTTTGTTAAAAATGTGGATGACGTGTAGCATTAAATAGTGTAAATGGGACTGACGCTGGCACTCCTCAGAATTTTATTATTCAATGATAACTTATCAATGGCAACTTATATATAGACCACCTGCAATTACAGAAATCCACACAGATGCTGCCAGCACTGGCATTGAAGGAATGATGTTACAAATGCGCGGTGACAATGAGTTTCATTTAGTATACTGTGTGACCAACAAATTGAGACTTAGTTCTAAAACATATTTTATCCAAAGTGGATGCTGCTTCGTCTGTCTCAGAATTGTCGAAATCCATAAACGTTTTGGGTGCGCTGTATTTTATTAAAACGGCTTGGAATAATGTTTCCCAAAGCTCTATTCAAAATTGCTTTGGTATAAAGCTGGATTTAAGAAATGTGAGGATCATTCTGAGATATGAAGAAGACCACATGCCCTTGTCAGTGTTGGCTAGTTTTATAAAAAAAAAAGAACTGTAAAGAAATGTGTAACATAGTGGAAGATATAGAATTCGTTAAATTTAGATGAAGGAATTTTCACAGAAGAGCAATGTGGTTTTGATTATAAAAGTACAGAAGGAAATGCACACGATCAAGTTATGCAAGAAAGTGAGGAGGAAGGTAGCTTAATCACCGAAATCTCCACAATAAAATGTTATAATGAAGCGCTGAAATTGATTGCGGATTATTTACACAAGAAGATTTTGTGGCATTTCAACATCTAAAAAAGCTGGACTCCCATTTTCAAACATGTTTGCTCACAGAAAGAAAAAGAATAATGAGGCAATCCATAATTACAGAATTTTTAAAAAATGTAATGTAAACAAAATGATAATATGATATTTAGTTTAAGTTTTCTTAGCAAAATGCTGTGCTTTTGTTTCCAATCTTTTTAAATACGTATATTTTAAGACCAATAAAAATTTTACTTTATTGCTTTTTATGTTTAACCCATCCCACAACCGAGCAAAGAAGCTGGGACCGTGTCCGCTCTTGAGAGGTTTCACTTTACTTCTATTTTTGTAAATTTTGTATCGGAAAATTATGTGGGATAGTCGAATGTAGGAATTTTAATATTGTTAGGTTCTATCATCGATGGTAACTAACTTCAGAGAGTAGATAGAGAGGGCGAAAGTGGGCGGGAATCAACTTGTAATGTAAAATATTGTTAAATTTGTAGGGCTAGTGGTCAGGGGGCTCATTCACGATATTTTTAATAGAACTAACCTCAACGAAAATAAATATATATTCGTGGTCTTTGCATGACGGTCACATTTTAATTCTCATCGACATATTCATCTTATTCTACTTCATGTCATTGTGTGACCAACTTAAGAACTAATACTACTAATTACAATACTAATAGCAAGTGATGCCAACTCAAGGTAATACCTTACAAATTAAACCGTTACTAAACCAGAGAGAGTAAAGATAACAGTTCATGCAAAATATTGCGTACCCGTTCGGTTTAAAGGTTTAATTAACACTCGGAATTTATTTTTATTTTTCCATATTATAACGAAAACAGTTTTCTTTAAACGTGCATAAAATATAACCTAGTTGTTGTCAGATTTGTGTGAAATTTTGACAGTACACATCGGAAACATGGCGGAAACCAATAACATAATCACTGTAACGAAAGCGTTGCCAACCTATGAAAAGTCAAACGTCAGTATCAAACCCCCGGATACGGGAAGTGGGAGGAGAGGGAGGGAAGACCTGATAAATATTACGAATAAAACTCATTCCAAGCAGCGATATCGCATGTTGATTACGAACAATGAATATTTTAATCGAATGGAAATCATGATATTCTGCGGTTAACTCTTGAAAGAGTGATTGTCTTGTACATACCTATCATACATTCATATACATACAAATGTACATACAAACAGAAAACAAATTAGAATTTTATCGCGACCGCAATGTGTTTAGAGTCGGGGCGAGCGTCGTTTTATCGAATTAGTTGGAAAAAATCGCAAATAACGACCGTGCGACCGCGGTTAACTCGGGGAATCGTGTTGTCATGTCCTGATGAGAGCTGCCCGTGGCGAATATCGCAAGCAAAACGATTGAAGTTGCATCAATTATTTCATTTTGGCACGTTTTATCGATTACGTTTTTCCTTAATGTCGGAGCGAGATCAGCGAGATCCTTCGCGTTGCAATGGCGTTGTAAATATGAATTTCAAGAGCAACCGGTAAGGTTAGAACAACAAAAACGGCCATGCGATGGTAATGGTATTGTGTATTTATTTAACAAATTGTATCACTTCAGGTTTCGTTTGTTTTACAACGGCACGTGCGTTGATTGTGCTAATTTTTGCTTCGATTCGCGCCGATTAGGACGATTAAATTTGTTGATTGTTTTGCTCTTTTAGTAGTGGTAGTAAATCTAAATATACTGGGTGTTTCGGAATTACGCGGCACTATTTTGGGGAGGGAGTGTTCTCCAACGCGAAATAAACGAAAAAGATATGACTTAAAATAATTTATTACCGAGATATTGAAATCCAAAGATAAATAGCTAACAGTCCGAAGTTAATCGAGTAGTCGTCAATTGCATATTGTTGATTAAACATCTGTCATTAAGTCGGTTGATTATACCTTGTTTCAAAAATAGAGAGACGAATTTCTGAACACACCACGTTTATAGTAAAGTCAGATTGGTCGAAGGCAACACCAAGTTACGCTGCACCAATCTTGCTATAATCGTATCGTGTATGTAATTCTGTCAAATGTATTGACATTTGTTTATTACCGCTAGTTATCGTGGTTAAATTTTATTCCAGATTTTTATAGTGTGTAATTTGGGCTTGGGGTACGTTCAGACATTCGTCTCTCTATTTCTGAAACAAGCTGTAGTATTGAATAAGCCTGTTTCATTAGTTCATGCTCGTTTTCGTGTGAGTTAATAGCACTTTGTAGACTCTTCAATTTCAATAAAAATGGCGCTGATGCTGTTCGAAAAAAGAAGGCTACAACGAAATATACGAATACACGAAAGAGAGAAAAGAAGTTAAGAGATTAGGCAAGATGCAGAAGGAAAAACGCCGAAAAGACATTCGAGGAAAGTTGCAGGAAAATAGCCTATGAGGAAAATCAGGAAATGCAAAAGACAACAAGAGAAGTGTAATAAGAACAATGGCACACATGGTAACGTGACAATCATAAAAATTCTGGAAAGAAATAAAATTATGGAGAAATGGAGGAAAGATTTAAATTTGGACTGAGGAGAATTGAGAGAGATCTAGATAATTCGAGTATACGAAAAAGGAAAAAAACACAATACAACAAGTACTATACTCGTACGTATGTAGAGATCCGTAATTGATAAGTCCACTTTTACAAATTGCGAGACCATGAGAGGAAGGCCTAAATCCGAAATCTTCGGGAGTGTCTCGTCGTATATCGTAAACACGCGCAATTAAAAAGGCGTACTTCTCATACGTACGATGATTATCTCTTCGACTTAATCACTAAAACCCACGACGACGACGAACCGCAAGCAAAACGAAATGCAGATTTTATTTCATTGTTGCAGTTTCGGAACGGGCCACACCTGTCCGATTTTTGCATAATCGAGGCGATAGAATTGGTTCGTCGTCGTTTCGTCGTCTTCGTCATTCGTCATTCGTCGTCATTGTTATTTTTTCTTCTTTCGGAAAGTGACCTCGCCCGAAAACAAAAAGAAACAAGCGATCAGATCGATACACGGGCGATTTATGTCGCGCAGTAAGCGTTTAACATCGAATACTGACAAGAATATAACCATAAGTAACGAATGAGAATTGAAAATTGTTTGATGAAGCAGACGAAAATTAACATAAACAGGAAGAAACGTCTAAAAACAAGCTATTAAGTAATAATAGTAATAATTGATAATAATAATAATAATAACTACCCTTTACAACTAGTCTCATATGGTCAGTATACGAAGACGGTTAGTGACTTTTCAAAGGTTGGCAAAACTTTCGCTACGGTGATTATGCTGTTGGTTTCCGCCATGTTTCTGATATCTACTGTCAAAACTTCACACAAATCTGACGGATAGGTTATGTACAATTCGTTCTTATTTTGTTGACTGCATTACTATCTTCGCTAAGGTTATCGTAATATGTCTCTCTTTCTGCAACTTCGCGTGCTTGACCCACTTCAAATACTTGTGGGAACGTTATTTCTTCTTCTCTTTCATCAATGATTATCTTCAAATCAGGCCACTTCTGTTTTCATTTCGATTTCAAGTTTTATGTGATTAAGCCCTGTAGCAAATTTGTGTCTAATTTGTCTATTTAGCATTTCGCCTTCATAACACACACATTGATTTGAAATTCTCTTTTAGTTTATTGGCATAGTTTTCGAATGATCAATTCTTTGCGCTCGTGCAATTCCAAAATTCTGTTATTGCTTTGAACCGTGTTGTTTTTATCCAGTATAACTCCAAGAATTGCTGCGATATTTCCTTATAATTCTGTACTGTTAGCAAAAAGCAATTTTTAGTTCTCTGTACATGTCCGGTTTTAGGCATGATAAGAATATTTCACACTATTATTTAGCTGTCGTATTTTACCAACCTAAACGTATGAAAATCCTCACCTCAACAACAATGGCAGTACAATCGGATTCTAAAATCTTATTACTACAAAATTATTATTTTAGTCTACCTTCACTACGTCGTAACTGTCCATGACCTAATTATAATATGCTTATTATCCATCCTCAGTGGAGAATAAAATATTTATGTACAATGTTGTATACAGCACACCTAAAATTTGGTCAAATGTGGTACGAAGTGAATAAGCGGAAGTGCCCATTCAAGATCTGAACTTTTAATTGAAAACAGTGAAATGTTGGAAATCCTAGGATTTGACAGCAACTGCAAGCAATAAACATACATCAAAGATTTTCGACCCTGTCATTTACTTGTTTTGTCGCGCATTGTTCATCTCTCATCCATATTTGAGTAGATGTTATTACCACTACGCACGCCCTGCGTTTACCGATACATGAAAGGACACACACACTATTTATTGGATCGTATATTCTTATTAAAGAACACGTACAATGACTTCTAAAATAATTTGTCGCCATGTTTTCCATCTCGCGTGCTTCCATGTCACCTGTGTTGTACCTACATTCATTCCATAGTCAACTTCAAGCGAAGCAATTGGCGGCAAGTTTAAATTTCAGCCTTACAATGCTTTTGTTGTTATGATTCATTTTTGAAATGGTGTGCACATCGAAAACATTTCGTAGATATTCTGTGATATTCTCAGTCTTGTATAGGTTATGTATTCTTTTAATTTGTCAAATCTTCCTAGTAAGCGTTTTTTAAAATTCGCGGACAGTTTAAGTTGGTAGTTCCGGCGATAGTGGAAGCACAATGTATGTGAATATGTTCGCCATTTCCGGAACTGCCAACTTAAACCATCCGCGAAATTTAAAAAATGTTTACTGGATTACTACTACCAACAGATCAGCGATGCCAACTAAAAATTTCACGTCAGCTGGTGGACATTTCCGATTGCTCACTCTGCATTGGACGTCAATGAGGTAACCTGAGACGTAATTTCTGATGGGAAATAAAATTGACAAAAATAGAGAAATGATGCGGGAACATCCGAAACACATCCCTGGTGTTGACGTAACTCGTTTCGTTAAAAACCTTTTACAAGCTGATACAAAAGTTATGAAAAACGGAAAATTTGGAAAGGAAAAAACTGCTTTTTCAGTAGGAATAACCGTTTTAATTAGACGAGGAAAGAATAAAGAAGAATTTTTTGCTGCCGCTTTGAGTGGGTGACGAGGTTTTCCAACTAAAATTTGTCACCTTCTTACAATTCACGTTCAGACCGCTAAATAAACATTTTAGTATGCTTGAACACGATTTGATTTCTGTCAGTTGGGGACTGGCCACTTTTCCACAAATAATCACCGTGTCTAAATCTAATTTCTACGTTTGTTCTAACCACTAAACGTGGACGAGAATACGTTTGAAATAGCGATAATGGATAGTTGTTTGTTTTTAACTTCTCATGAAATTTACATCACGTTTTATGAAGAAATCACATCTGAAAGGAAATTCAGTAGATAAGTCCTTTCGTTTAAACGATTATTTACAATGTTCTCCAATTGGTTCCATGTTGTTTTTCTTTACAAGGAATGAACAGTTAATAACAAATTAACACTTCTTCTCACGGTCACAACCTTACTCCACTTTTAATGCCATCCGGAAGTCGGAACACAACGGATCGTAAATACCAACTCACTCACCTCTTAGAAAGTCAATGTTATTATGCGCGTGTTATTATTTAAAAAGAACTATCATTATGTGCGGTCCAAGCGTTCATAACGTTAAAGAATTCAAAAGAGAATTCAATGCCCATACGCAAAAGGAACGGAACATGAAAATAAAATATTTTTTCACCGCGTTTCCTCATATGTGTTGAAATATAACGGATTGGCATCATATTACTAGCGCGTTTACGATTTTTAAGCGTATTTTTCGTAAAAAAGAACGATAAACGAACGTACCTATACTTGCAAGTATTTGAAATGTCTGTGAAATGCTTTTAACTCGGAGCTTCCGTTTCCTGCTGTAGAATATTGCGAGTTGTGATTTATGTGAAGTAAGGACGTGCATACATACATAAACATTGGTGTCTTTTTCTTTTGGTTGCAACAATGTTTTGTATATAATTCGTACTTCTATATTTTGAATAAAGACGTCATCAAAAATCATAAATGATATACATATACGAGGTATGTCTTTTTAGTAATGCGTCCTGAAGTTGGCTCTCAAAAATCAACTAAAAGACTGACTTTCCTCTCCCCTAACTGTCGTGCAATAAATGTAAATAACGAGAAAATCTCCTTAGTAGTAAAATCCTCGAAAATTGCCCTCCAAAATGCACCAAAATCCTACTTTTCCCTCGTTAACCGTTGTGCAGTGGATTTAAATAAAAGGAAAAAGTCACTTTATGGGGTGGATTCGAGGTGTTAGCCCCCGTAATTATCGGAATCCGTCGGAAAATTACAAGGTCACTATTATTTTCCAACATGGCGGATCAAAATGGCCGATCGAAAATCGAAGAAGTACTGGAAATTACGTGAAAATCAGTAGGCGGGGGTTTCTTGAGTTGGTAGCGACAGATCTGACGTTAGTTTCTCATTTTACACAATAACCGAGTCAAAATGGCGGTCCAAAATCCTACTTCTTCCCTTATTAATTGTTATGCAGTGGATTTAAACGATAGGAAAGTCACTTTATGGTGTGGATTCCAGGTATTAGCCCCCATAGTTATCGAAATTCGTCGAAAAATTGCCATGGCACTTAGATTTTCCAACATGGCGGACCAAAATGGCCGATCGAAAATTGAAGAAGTTCAGCAAATTACGTGAAAATCAGTAGGCGAGGGTTTTTTGAGTCGGTAGTAACAGATCTGACGTTAGTTACGTATTCTATACAATAACCGAGCGAAAATGGCACCCCAAAATGCACCAAAATCCTACTTTACCCTCGGTAACTGTTGTGGGGTAGATTTTGAGAGGGGAAAGGTCACTTTACATGGTGGATTCGATGTGTTAGCCCTATTAATTATCGGAATTCGTCGGAAAATTTCGGGGCCACTTCGATTTTCCAACATGGCGCACAAAATGGCAGATCGAAAATTGAAGAAGTTCAGCAAATTACGCGAAAATCAGTAGGCGAGTGTTTCTTGAGTCGGTAGTAACTGATCTGACGTTAGTTTCGCATTTTACACAATGACCGAGCGAAAATGGCACCCCAAAGTGCACCAAAATCCTACTTTCCTCTCGCTAACCGTGCAGAGGATTTGAATGAGGGAAAAATCACTTTATGGGGTGGATTTGAGGTATTAGTCTAGTAATTATCGGAATTCGTCGAAAATGCCGGATCGAACTTTCGCGAATTACAGGAAAATCGATATTCTAGCGAGATTTTAAGTGCAAATGTGACTTCCTTTTTTTTTCTTTTTTGATATTCGATCGATCGACGGCTTATAACGGATTAATATTATAACATTTAACTTAAACATTCTTTTCTCTTAACTCAATGCCAGACGTTCAAAAAAGACTATAAAATTCGTTATTACACCGATTCCAATGCATGCATTTCAAAACAATGTCGTTCGACGTATTATCGAGAAAACAGGAACATAGGATTAAAGGTTAACGTGCGACAAACGAGTGCATGTTAAGTGTGTGTAAACCGAACTGACGTTGTCACTCTTACGAATTTGTATGTAAGCTGGGACAAGCGGTGGATGGGACAAACGAGTGCGTGATGATGTAGTGTAAACCGGACTGACGCTGTCACCTCTCTTGTACCTACATTCATTCCATAATCAACTTCAAGCGAAGCAATTGGCGGCAAGTTTAAATTTCAGCCTTACAATGCTTTTGTGCAAATTCGAAGGAGGGACAGCGTCAGTCCGGTTTACACCACTGAAATGATAACTTATCATTAAGATTCGACAAACGAGTGCATGATGATGTAATGTAAACCGGACTGAAGCTGTCCCTCCTTCGCATTTGCACGTAAGCGGGAGCAAGCGGTGGAGGGGACAGCGTCGGTCCGGTTTACACTACTTAAATGATAACTTTATCATTATAGTTCGATAAGCGACTGCATAATAAGTTGTGTAAACCAAACTGACGCTGTCCCTCCTCCGAATTTAGACGTAAGCGGGAACAAGTGGAGAAGGGGGCAGGGTCAGTCCGGTGTACACCAGTTAAATGAGAACTTATCATCAAGGTTCGATAAACGAGTTCATGTTAAGTAGTGTAAACCGGACTGACGCTGCCCCTCCTTCGAATTTGTTACGTAAGTAGGGACAAGCGGTGGAGGGGACAGCGTCAGTCCGGTTTACACCAGTTAAATGATAACTTATCATCAAGGTTCGATAAACGAGTGCATGGTAAGTTATGTAAACCGGACTGACGCTGCCCCTTCCCGGAATTTGCACGTAAGCTGGGACAAGCGGTGGAGTGACAGCATTGGTTCGGTTTAGACTACTTCGTTTGTCGAACCTTATACATCACTGATACCTTTTTGAATTTCTTCACGCCGCAAAGCAGAAAACACAACAATCCACAAATCTGTATCACCAGAAACATTATTTACGATCTACGAACGAATATTAAGACGAGCGTAATACCCGTAATTATCTCGACGTTCACTTTTTCCCCGTCCGAATTCGTTTCCTTCTTAAAATCGCGTTTATCGCGAACGCGGAATTCTGTTTATTATCGAATCGTCGCGGAGGTTATCGGGACGCAAACTGGTACTACGTTGGTCTATATGCACATGCACAAACAGGTGATTTTTCGGATCGGTTATACAATTCGCACGGTATTTGTATATGTGTAAACAATTTTCGATTCGCCGTTCTTGCGTAGGAAATCGGCTCGTAAAAAATTCCGCGACGGAACGGTGCGCGCTATTGTGAATTAATGATCCGCGAAAGAAGAAAATATACGGTTACTGTGTTGAGCGTGAAAAGCGATAAACCAAATCGTTTCAAAGTTACGTAATTAGTTGTTAAAATATGCCATTTTATCGCTGGTATTGGGGGAAAGGAGGGAAACGATAGTTTCGAATTTTCCGTTTAAAATCAAGCGATGTAACATTCCTACGGGAACGATGTACCGGTTGAGTCATGAAAGCGACCGGATTGATGCTGCGATTTTTTTTTTGCTTAAATTCCAAACCGCTCTAAAGTTTCCACTGTTCCTCATTACGAACTATCAACAAGTTTTTTTCATTGTCGTTTTACCTCGCTTGGTCAGTATTCAAATCCTATAGTCCCAGAATGCCACCTTTAAAAAAAATTACTATGAGAGAAGTTGGCTATAATTTTTCAGTTTCGTCAAGTTTCCATGTAAATCATTTCAGGAAATATACAAGGATAATACATACCTCATTACGATTACATGATCGAATAAAACTGCAGGTCATCCTTACACAAATGCTCCTAAACGGCAAACTTAACCTCAATCGGTTTCCTCGGAGGATAAACGGGGGATTTCCAACTGCAATATCTCGTAGGACGATAAGAAAACCAGTAATTAAATAAGAGGAAAAAATTCACTCCAATAAAACTGACCGAAACTGAATTAAATTCCCTAATTCCAAGGGGTTTACCGGAAAGTGGTCAAGCAGTTACCAAATTTAAGCGCCCACTTTTCTTGTTTACTTAGTTACCGCCACACCATTTGGTCCAAACGCGAATTTCCCGCGGTTTCTCGCGGTCCCTTTTCAAATATGGACTACGTGCTCGGTGATGTACTGCTATTTCCCCGACGTTCTGTCCTACGTCGTACCTCGCACCGGCACCGTCGATTCAAACCAGTTATAGCGGGCGAAATTGTTGCTTTTTTGCACAAATTGCTGTACGTTGTCAAATACTAATCAATTGTGTCACTGTATGGCGAAATAATTGTCGTATGTTACAATATATTTAGTGAACTCAAACTCGTTCAAGTTTACATATTTATTTTTGACGATTTTTACGCTATGTGCTTTATGAAATAAATAACTAAACTAAACTAAAGTATCGTAGCTTATTGTTCAATTTCGTGATAGTTTAATCAATAGAATCAATCTACTGTTCGAGGGCAGCGTATGAAATCGAGCAAGTCGGTACAAGTCAGTCGTCTTAATTCGATACAAAAAAAAAAAAGGCTGAGTTGATAGTATAGATTGGAGATAGGGTAAAGTCTGAAGCACGCACAGTTGAAGATTTAATTGTCTGTTGATGTAAAGATAAAACTCGACCCTTTGGGTGGGAATCAAATTGATGAGAAGTTGAAGGCTGAGAGTTGAGTGACTGCTTGACTGTCGAGGTCGAACAACCGGGGAATTCGCCTCAAACTCTGGTCGAAATTTATTTCCTAAATTGTTAACGTAGGACAAATAAGAATAAGGAGACCCTTCGAGTGGTCCAATTCGCTTTCGCCTCATATTTCGGTCGTGATCTATTTCCTGAATTGTTAATGTGAGACATCGTATTCTTCTCAAGATGAGGCCGCAGCTAATGTTCAGATCAATAATCGGTGACTTTTTGTCTCCAAATTTACATAAAATCAATGTGAACGAGGAAATGGTGTTTAGTGCGTCTATAACCCGGGAAAGGCAGCAAGTGAATGGGTCCTTGTTCTTCTTTATATAAGCTTCTTTTTCGGCGAGTGTGCACAGAACTTTCCACATTTCTTTTTCGATTTCGTTTTCTTTTTGTTTCCTGGCTTTTCTTTTGTACAGTGTCATTTCTTTTTGGTTTTATTTGCAAATATTTATCCTACATATATTTATTTATGTAAAGATTCGCGTACAAGTCTTAGGCGAGAAAACTAAATTATATAGGTGTTAATTTGTCGCAATGAGAAAACAATCATTTTTAAGAGTTTAGGAATCGATGACACTCGAATTAAACGAACCCAACGAACACACGGAGAGCTCAGAATTTCTTCGCGGAACGATGCATTAATTTAATTTGAATAAATTCGTCGCGTGCCATACCAAGGATACTCAACCTTGCGGATGTTGGAGAAACCGTAACCGCACAATTTTCGTGCATTTACCGAGAAAATCCTGACCTTACATGTATGTGGAAGCCGCAGGTGACAATCGAAGGAGCGCCTTCGGCGCGAATAATTTAAAACAAACGACGACTAACTAAGAACAATAGGCAAATTCGATGTTGCGCTTCTTCGATTCTTCTTATATGCGAGAGGAATCCGTTTCTAATTAAATACGGAGTCGGACGCTGAGTGCATCACGCGATTCTACCGCATCCTGCATTGTTTTTTCAATGTTGGGTTTCTTCGAATGAGAGAAAACGAATCTCTTTGATAAGAAGAAACGAAAATTAAAAGGCGGATATGTCTCAAATTTGGACGCCACGCTACACGGATCAGAATTATTTCTTCTATTTTACCTACGAGCAATTTAAGAGAATTGAACTTCCTTGTAATTACATTTCTTACTTTAAAACTAAACGACAAACATGAGCATAGAACGTCAATTTCAAACACCAACGTTAAACGTCTATGCCGAAGGTCAACGCCTAAAGTCAACATCAAAAGTCAATTTCGCAAATCAACGACAAAAATTGATAAAAAAGGTGAACATTCAAACGTCAACGTCAAACATCGACATCAAAAATCTACGTCAAACATCTATGCGAAACGTCAACGTCAAACGTCCAACATTAAGGTCTACGGCAAACTTCAACATCAACGTTAATGTCAATGTCAAACGTCAATTTCAAACGTCAACGTCAAACATGTAAGCCAAAAGTCAACGTCTAAGATCAACACCAAAAGTCAATGTCACACATCAACGACAAGAACTAATAATAAAAGTGAACGTCAAACCTCAACATCAAAGACCTACATCAAAGATCAACGCCAGATGTCAATTTCAAAGGCCAACGTTAAACGTCAACTTCAAAGTCAACTTCAAAGTCAACGTCAACGTCCAACGTCAAAGTCAACATCAAGCAGCAACGTCAAACGTCAGCCGTCAACATAAAGCGATAACGTCAACCACAAACATGAATACCAAAACTTTTAAATATTTAATATTTAAATATTGGCATCAAAGATCAGCATCAAACGCCAACGTCAAACGTCTATACCGAACATCACCGTCTAAAGTCAACATTAAAAGTCAATGTCACACATCAACGACAAAAAGTAATAACAAAAGTAAACATCTACATCAAAGATCAACGTCAGGCGTCAAGTTCAAATGTCAACGTCAAACTTCAACGTCCAACGTCAAGCAGTAACTTCAAACGTCAACGTAAAACGACAAACATCAACCACAAACATTAATACCCAAATTTTTAAATATCTTATTTTCAGAACGTTAATAATTATCGTTTTCGTATAACCTTCGTCAGTATATGTATAAACCATCAACATCAAAGGTGAGGATCAAACGTCAATGTCAAACGTCTATGGCGAAGGTCAACGTCTAAAATCAACATCAAAAGTCAATGTCACATATCAACGATAAAAAACTAATAACAAAAGTGTCCTCTATTTTTGCAAAGCCCGATTAAGAAAAACCAAGTTCTACAGTTTAATAGTTTAATAACAGTTTAATTCACATAACACATAACATTAGCATAACTGTATATCCCGCCTCTAAACCGCTACCATCGACTAACTACTTTCATTCTGCATCTCGCTTCAGGCTAAACCCAAGCTATCAATCCTCCAGCGGAAAATTCAAATTTCAAATCTACTCACTACAGAGGTAAACGTCGAACCTCAACGTCAAACCTATACATCAAAGATCAACGTTAGGCGTCAATTTCAAACGTCAACGTTAAACGTAATGGTCCAACGTCAACGTCCAATGTCAATATTCTACGACAACGTCCAACGTCAAGCTACAACTTCAAATGTCAACGTCAACGTCAAACGTAAGCTGTCAACATAAAACGACAAACATTATAAACAAAACTTATACTTAACCTCTCCTCTACCACTTTCAGATCAATTATACAACAAATCGGGAATTAATAGCAACATTTTCAGAACATTAGTAATTATCGTTGTCGTATAACTTTCGTTAGTATATGTATAAACAAACACATGTTTTTATTTGCTGTGAAGAATTCGGACAGTCCAGTTATCAGTCGTTTCGGTGTTGTTTGATGATTTTCCAAAAAGATCTGGGGAAAATACGGAGCACAGTTGGTAAGATATACACGTTTACACTGAACGCGGTGTTGTTGCCTTTTGTAACGATCTCCTGGTTTGTAGAGAGCACTAAGCGTTTTCCCGCTTGCGTGAGGATATAGAGAAGAAAACAAGAACAGGTATTTCTGTTTTACAACAGTTTATTTGAACAGATTAACACATTCGCAATACATAAAAAACGTTAATTTGAACAGGTAAGATAGACAGATTCACAATATATAAAAAACGATCATAAAAATACGTATACCTAGATATATAAGCTATACCTCAATGCTCTAAAATATAGGCACAAAAGAAATGTAGTACAACTTATTCTTATATATTGTGTACCACGTACTTAGCGGGTATTGTATTTAGTCCATTTGGCTTAAAGCATACGCCTTGCTTTTAAGTCGTGGGGTGAATGACGGTCTGTTTCTATTGATACCGGAAGAACCGGTCCTAATATGTATCTCGCTAGGAGAAGTTAAAATACGTTTGTCCTAAATGTGTTAATAATGTTTTGTCCTAAACGTTTTAAAATAGGTTTTGTCCTAAACCGTTAAAATACGTTTTGTCCTAAGCGTTTCAAAATACGTTTTGTCCTATAAACGTTCTAAAATACGTTTTGTCCTAAACCCTTAAAATAGATTTTCTCCTAAACGTTCTGAAATACGTTTTGTTCTAAACATTTTAAAATACGTTTTGTCCTAAACCGTTAAAGTACGTTTTGTCCTAAACGTTTTAAAACGCGTCTTGTCCTAAATTAATATATAGCAATAAAGGAATATTACTTTTTTTTTTTAGGAATTGTTAAGGATGGCACGGTCTCTCTATAACACACGATAAAAAATATAGAATATAATGTTAAAGAAAGAGCTTCACATATACGTCTTGTTTGCACCCATGTTCTTACATAAATATTCCCTGTATCACTCCCTACCTTACCAACTGTTACTACAAGGCGGGAATTTTTAAAATTTAATTTAGTTCCTAATACAATGCTATTCAAAAAATAAAAGAACTATTATTAAAGTAAAAAAAAAAATAGAAATATTAATGTATATAAAAAGTCTTCCTTGGCACTTATTGCATTTAAAATAATATCTTTAAGTCCTTAACACCTTTAACAAAATCGTTAATGTTTTCTATTGACCTGCATACTATTTATAAACCGCCCCCACACGTCTAAAAGGTTAACCTCAAACGGAAACGTACCATCGAAAAGATGGCGGCTTCGTTTTCGCGGGAAAACTGACTTTCGCTGCCGTATATTTTGTGGTATCACCTTGGCATAAAAAGCTAACGTTTTTAATCTTCTAACCCAATTCAATCTACGCGATTAAACATATTCAAAGCACGAAGGGGAAAAAACCGGATAATTTTACCAAATTTGCTCTTGAAAGATTTGTATTGAAATTACAAGCCGCGAATAATTCCGATCAATTTTTCCACTCTATATACTCTTCGTAACTTAAACAATCAAGTACCTAGCAGAACGACCCTAATCCCGATACGCTGTTAATTTTGCGCTTAAAGTTAAAAAGGTTGCCAAAAATACGAAAAAAAAAGCGCAAAAATCGAATTAACTTTTTCCCCGACGATAACATTTCGTAACTGCAAAACGGTCGTTCAATGACGATCGAATTCGCGAAATTTAAAAGAAAGTGGTTCAAGTTAGGAATTATAAACTATAACTTCACGCCCACTTAGTTCCTAACGATTCGAATGCAATTCTAATACACAAACGTGTGGACCTTGTCATAGCAAATACGTTTTTTTATCCTCCTCCTTGAAATTTTGTGTTATATCGGTGCTTTTAGAAGACTCGAAGACACTGACCCCGATGCGGTTTGAAACCTACGGATAAATCCGTGGATGTTATATAAAAAAAACGTCAATGTTATATTTGTAAAATTATACATAGTAAATACTATGGTTTCTTAGAATTCGTGTGTGTAAATACAATTTTTTCCTCGTCAAAAATGCAAAATACAATAGTATAATAACTTTTAGTTGTACCAGGGGCGCCTTTTATGTTTTCATAAACGACTACTCGATGGCGTTATTGAGATGTGTCATTTATAATATTTTCATATAATTTGATATCTATTTTCGAGTTTTCTTGATTGTTATTAACGTATTCGCATATATATATATATACTTTTTCTGTATTAGTTTTCCTGTACTTGGGTGTTACCCGTTGGAAATAAATTATTATTATTATTATTATTTGTTATTATGTTGTGGCAGCTTAAAAATTGACCAAGAAGTGTGTTATCGGTGGACGTTTAAGAAAAGGAATTTTCTGAAAGAATGGGAATTTCACCGTTTACAGATTTGATTGATTTTATTCTAACCTATTCGTCTCACACCCTGTATAAATCTTAAAGGCGAATATTTTGGAGAGTGAGAAACACCAAAAAATATGTTCTTCTTTCCTAGTTCTCGTAAAAGCTCGAAAGGCGCCCCTCGTCTTTTGCTTATGTACATACAAAATAATTGAATTCCGATAATGTTAATCACTAAAGAAACGAAACAAAAAAGAAATCAAATCAGATTAACGATGTACCACGTAATTAGTTTCCTTTATCAAATGTACTTTGACGTACGCGCGCCATCAATTTCTTTTCGCTTTCCAACAGATAAACTTAATGTAAAGAATGTAAATAGAAGGAACTTTTTCCTACATTTCAAACAACGTAATTTTCTGTCTGTTACCCAACAGGAAGTGCCGAGAATTAGAAGGAACTAGTGAATGTTTAACGCTTTCTCTCTCACAATGAAAAGGTCAAAGCACAGAAGCGGTATTCTACCATGATTTAGAGATCTTTTGTTTAACGTGTGTTTCGCGCAATTTACCAACAATTACGTCTTACTTTAATTAAACTTAAGTTTTAGACTACGTCGTGGTCTGTGATACTTTAGGTAAAATATTGTTTATTAGTTATTACCAACTGCTGTTATTTGGTTTGCCTAAATTAGCAGGCATGTCGTGTACAATAATTATTGATAGCACTGTAATAACATACGTTCGTTCTAATTTCATATCATCAACGAATATGGCTATACTTGGTATTTAATAAAGCCAATATTTAAATAAAAAAAACTACGGACCATGTAACGTCATCGACATACATAGTGAACAATCGGAAGCGTCTACTACGAGACCTAAATTTTTTTTTGGTTGGTGTCAGTGATACGTTGGTAATAGAAAGATTTGACAAATTAAAAGAATACATAACCTATAGCCAGACGAAGTAGTATGTAGTAGATGCCAACGTCAGAGTAAAATAAATGTTTCGAGAATCGATTTGAACGAATGCGGAAATGCATGAATCTTAAGGGCGAATATTTTAAATGACCTGAAATTTTTAGTTGTGGTCACTGACATGTTGGTAGTCGTAGGATTTGACAAATTAAGAGAATACATAACCTATACCCAGACTAAGTGACCTAAAATTTTTGGTTGAGAGCACTGATACGTTGGTAGTATGCAGTAGGGTTTGACATAAAGCATCGATGCCAACTTCAGAGTGAAATAAATGTTTCGAGAATCGATTTGAACGAATGCGGAAATGCATGAATCTTTTTCAGATTTTAATCACTTGATAAACATTGTTTATTTCTGTCAAAGAACAAGCTGTCCGTCTTCTAAAATCTTTGAAGTAACGATGTTTATTTGTGGGAAGCACGTAGGTTTCGCAAAGAAGGAAACGCGTTTAAAATTAAAATGGCGCCATAAGCTTCGTTTGTTCGTTAAAAGAACCAATCAGATTCAATTGGGGGAGTCGTTGCTTTGGTAACGACAGCCGCTTCTTTTAGATATTTATAACTTGAGCTGTACTTGATGTCATAGAGTACTTATTCAACGTTAAATACCAATAATTTAATAATTTTTTACTTACAAAGTATTCGCGCGTGTTATTTCTTACGGAGAAACGGTTTGTTTAGAAACACGATCCTGACCTGGGCCAACAAAGATGGCGACTGTGATGTCACACACAATATAGCGCATATAGTCCGTCTTAAACTTTAAGATAAAGTATATGTCTGATGGGAATTTATTGCAGAGTTGCCAAATCATCTCATCGTGGTTTCTGTTCGCAATGATATTAATAAGATTTGCGTTCGATATGACATGCAACATCGGAAGCGGACATACTATTGATATTATCAATGACGACAACGTGTCAAGAACCAATCGGATTCAATTGGGGCGTCGTTGCCTTGGCAACGACAGTCGATTTGGGGATTCCAGTAAATTGAAGAAGTTCGTTTGGAATTCGTTTATCAAATTAAGTCTAGTCGGTTCTGACAGTTATGAATGCCACATCGAGTTAGAAATTATAATTAGATTATAGTCCATTTCAACGTTGTGATGTAGTACATGTCTTATGAGAGCTGATTGCGTGATTGCCAAATCATCTTATCGTGGTTTGGATTCGTAATGACAGTTATGATATTTTAATAACACTTGCCTTCGATACAATATGCAACATCGCAACCGGATATGGAGACGGCATTATTGATCGATTATAGTGATAGTAAGAGACGCAAAACTTCCCCTATTCAATCCCATACCGCATCTAAACTTTGAAACGGAGTATAATTCTCCCTTTTTCTAACGCCATTAACACTAGATTTATCACACCAGTCAAAATGACTGATTTTGCAATTATATTTTAAAATTCCCACTTCACCTTAGTTTCTTTTTCGTTTTATTTGAAACGATGTCATGACATTTGTAGCGATAATTAAATCGATAATATTAGGCGGTTTTAGTTTTATTCATTTGAGACAGATAAAGCTGATCTATGGAATCACCCTGTACATTGTTTTAAAATGACTTACCTGAGAATAAGTAGTCCCAAGATATACCAAATCGAGGCTAAAAGGATGATTTTGAAAATTCCAATTAGCTCGTCTGTTATGTCCATTTTCAAAAATATCTTACTTTTTCGAAAATCCTCAAATACTTCGAAAACGGTAAACGATATGGTAGGGTTTGTTTCCTTAGAGGAGAGCACATTGCGTCATGAAAATATGCGCGAAATGTGACGTTTCATTGATTTTCGCTAGTCGGTTGCCATGGTAACGTATACAGAACACCAAATTTGGTTCATTGCGCCGCTGACGTAATATGCTCTTCTCTAAGGAAACAAACCCTATAGGGAACATTGAAATAAATCACCTTTGTTTTTCCTATACAATTCGAACAAAAGCAAAAGGTTTATAGTGTTCCATTAAGAAAAAGAAAACATAACTTATGATACTTCTCGCTTTTCTCGGGGCACCCTGTATAAACGACAACATTTTCTAATTATGACATTTATAAACATACAACGTCCTGTTAAAAGAGATTTAAAAAATATATTTGTTTGGTGCGTTGTAATCCGAAGCGCTAGTCGTGAGCACATACAGCGTGGCTGTTATGTTGTGGATCTGAAATCACGGGACAATTCGTTTATGTTTAGGAATTCCAATTAACTATTGAATGAATTTATAATTAATATGATATATTAGAATTAGCTTCAATGAAGTAATTGGTCTTTTTCAAAAATATATAAAAACATGAAGTTAAACGGTTGAGCATTTTTTCTCGGACCAGTCATTTTGACTGGTGTCAGTAGTAAAATTGCCAGTATATCTGGTGTTAAATTTCCACCGGAAGTAAATATTTATATATTCATAATTTAATGTTAATGTAATACAAGAAGATATTTGCCCCGGCTTGTAACGCTCACGTATTCGTCCGATGTTAGCCAACTGTACTTATTATTCGGTGAGGAAGGAAATGAAACGTCATTTTCAATTAATAGTTATAATATATTTACATGGTTTAAATGAAAAATACACTTAGATGATATTAATAGTCTTCAACGTCGTTAAGCCACACCAATAAGCATAACTGATGGAAATTATTTCCTTGATACCTCACATTAATTCTATATATACACGTTTACAAGTACAGGAAATAGATAGACAATATATACTCGTGCATTACGTTAGACATTTAGATATACAAAACATGAATTATACAGGGTATAGTATCATAAACGTCACCAAAATCGTTCTGGAAATGCGTCTCCGGAGTGTATCATAGAATTTATGGAATTTTAACATTTCATATACATATTATTCATCACAATTAATGTTTTACACGGAAGTAAACTTTTTAATAGATACATGATCCTACCGTTAGCTGCATCGTTTTAAAATTATACTTAAGATAACGGGAACATCCATCCAGCGACCCAGGGGATACGGGAATCGAACCGGACTAATTACGCCAGCGTTAGTCCGGTTGAATTCCGGAAAACGGACGTCGTACGAATTTTCTAAATTTCGAAATATCGCGCGAACGCGACACGCCGATTTAGAAAGGAAAGTTTTCGAACGCGTCGCGTTTACCAAGAGAAAAACATTTTTTTACCGAATTTTCGATTTTTCTTCTTCGGTTCATAACGCGCGTTAATAAATGAACTGGCTGAGTTCATTTATTAACATTTCTTTGCGGACTGGAGCGCAAAGCACTTAAAATACGCGAAAATTTCCACACCCGGATAAAGAACGCGCCGACGTACGCGCCTCGCGGACGTACGTTCATTCGCGTTATTTCCTCCGGCGAAATTTTACAAATCATCGAAAGGAAAGACGTTGAATGCGTAAATTAAGAGGAAAAAGAATTGACATCTCGCGCATTTCCTCGACGCGCGCCGATCAAGATATCCCCTAGCGAAACGACGATGCCGTGGTGTAGTGATGACACACGTTTGAAAGCGCGTTGGGGAAAAATAATCGCGCGACGCCGGAAATGTCGGCGAAATGTGAAGGAAATTTCCCCAAAAAAAAAAAAAAAACTGAACGGTCGGGGATTTTTTCTGCTTCTTTTTTCCGATTAAAATCCGATTTATACCTTTCTTTACCGCGCGCGAATCCGATGCTCTCACAGACGTCTTTATATCGCGCTTCCACGATTGAAGATGGGCAATGCGTCATGGACGAAACGTGCATTTCGAGATGGAAACTTTCAAAGGAGCAGCGAGTGACGCGTCATGGACGAAACGCGAATTTCGAGGTGGAAAATTTCAAGGCAGACGGGAGCTTTTCCCATCGTGCAATTATGACGCTCCCGCTGACTTCTTCGTCCCGTAATTTCCGGTTGAAAACGACCCGCGCGTCATGGACGAAACACGCATTTCAAGATGGAATAAATTTAAATGCACGGGTAACGCGTCATGGACAAAACGCGCATTTCGAGATGGAAGCTTTCCAAACGCACCAATGGTGCGTCATGGACGAAACACGCATTTCGAGGATGGAAATTTTCAAACGAGCAACGAGTGACGCGTCATGCTTTCCACACTGCGCATTACAATACCCTCGAGTGCGTCTTTCTATAGTGATTTCTGGTCGAAGACGACTGATGCGTTATGGACGAAACGCGTATTTCGAGATGGAAAATTTCAAGGCACACGGCACAACTTCCTTCATCGTGTACTTAATTACGTTGCCCTCACGCAAGCATCTTCAATCGGTTTACATTTGGTTGAAGACGGCCGATGCGTCATGGACGAAACGCGCATTTCGAGGATGGAAACTTTCAAACGGATACAACGTGACTTGCCCTCGCAAACGTCTTCAACCGTTTATACTCTCGGTTGAAGACGGATGACGCGTCATGGACGAAACACGTTTCTCGGGATGGAACGGGATTGGAAAGTTCAAACGCACACGCTGGCACTTTCTGCACTGCGCAAATCCGATACCTTCGCGAGCGTCTTCCGCACAGTGATTTCTGGTTGAAGGCAGCTGATGCATCATAGGCAAAACGCGTATTTCGAAATAAAAACGCGCAACGACCGGTGCGTCATGGAAGAAACAACACTTCAAGATCGAAGCTTTCAAAAGAACACATGGGGACTTTCCCCATCGCGTAATTACGTTGCCCTCGCAAACATCTTCAACCTTTGCATCCGCGGTTGAAGACGGATAACGCGTCACGGACGAAACGCGCATTTCGAGGATGGAAACTTTTTCAAACGCGCAACGAGTTATGCGTCATGGACGAAACGTATATTTCTAGATGGAAAAATTCAAATGCACGATTGACGCGTCATAGGCGATAAAGCGCATTTCGAGGTTCGAAAGTTTCAAACGCACAAGTGACGCGTCATGGACGAAACGCGCATTTCGAGGATGGAAAAATTCAAGACATACAACGGGACTTTTCCCACCGTGCAATTACGATGCCCTCGCGAGCGTCTTCTTCCCGTAATTTCCGGTCGAAAACGGCCCGTGCGTCATGGACGAAACCCGCATTTCGAGGATGGAAACTTTCAAACGGATACAACGAGTGATGCGTCACGGACGAAGCGACCGGAATATCCTTCGGATATCGCGGAAAATCCACCAACGTTTCAGTCCTTTTTTCCTCTTTGGGAAATTTCCTCGATTTGGACGCGCAAGCGCCACTTCGAACGGGAGACGCGGTTTAATTTTGGACAACAACAACTTCCCCCGGACCAAAACAAAGAGGTTAAAATACGTCGTCCCCCGTCCGTGTCGTCGGTTTTTCCAAATACAATTTCTTTTTCAAAGTCCCTTTTGACTTTTCCCAAAAACATTTCATTTTTTATAATTCGTCGGAAATTTGGGTTTTCTTGGGGGCGTTGATTTTCTAGGAGAAACTATCGTTGGAGATATTTCTCGAGTATTATCGCGGGATGGCGTTTCGGGAAGGCAATTACAAGGATAGTACCGATTCGGGTATGCTCCTCGATATACGGAAATGTACGAACATACACGATCTGAACAGATCTTTGTAGGCGTCTGCCCGAAAATTTTCACTAAATATCTAGTCGGAAGCTGCATTTATTTATTTTTTTATTCGAAATTATCTCGAATGTATAGTCTTTAAGGCTTTGAGAAAGCAATCTTAAAATCTCGTTCTTTTGTTAAACAAATAATCTTCGAATCGTTTGCTGTTTAAGTCGTATTTTGCAGAAAAGAAAAGTCTGAAGTCGATTTTTTTGTCTTTTCCTTCGTTTTTCTTCGAAAATGCTGAAATATGTGTTGGAGATGCGGAAAAAACGAAAGAAAAAAGGGGCGGGATCGAGAGAGAGGTACAGATCGTCCTCTCATTTTCGGGTTTTTCGATATTATCACGTGGAGAATTCGCCTTCGTCTTCTGCTCTGACGATTTTTTCTTCAGATTCAAGCAGGCAGGCATTCGACTCACTACTAAAACGATCATCACTTCATCACGCACGTACAGTCTCACCCCTCGATACTAATTTTTCGCCAAGTTATGTATAAGATGGTGGAGTTTTCGACGTCGTTTCACTTGACGTTTCGGATACGAAACCTATGGAATTTTCTGAGGCGAAAATTGTGGCACAGAAACTTTCACACCGATCAAAAGCGATTTTCCAAGTTTAGTTTGGTGTTAGAGAATCAGGTGTTAGTTTACAATTAGTACATTTAAGACCAGGTGTTAGTTTACAGATGTGTAGATTTAGAAGAAATCGAATTTTCTTCGTTCGATCTTCGAAGGAGTCGAAGAGGAACCCCTATTAAGTCGATTTCCTTAATTAGACGACGATCTAATCTAACGACGAGAACATCGTACAAACACTTCCACCGCCGATAGAAAAGCCCCTTTCCACGTTTGAGGGTACAAACGTGGAAAGATGGCGCCGATCTTTGGGGGAAAAACATCGAAACAACAACGACTATCGATTCTACGATGGGACCGGGACGACCTCGACGAGAGTTTAGGTGGAGGAAAACCTACCAACGTGAAGATAAACGCGTTGGCGATAACACGACCGCCGTGAGGAGGTTTCGAACAGAAGAAGGCGCGAAATGGAGGAAACACGACCGGCCAAGATTTTCGAAATGTTTTGTTGATGGCGTCAAAAGATGGAAGATAATCCCTTCGGTGATGATATAACAACGACCGTGAGGAATTTGGAAGGAGAAGAAGAAGGATGGAGGAAACACGACCGACCGAGATTTCAAAATGTTTTGTTCATCGCGTCAAAAGCAGCGGTGTCGCGTCAAGGACAAAGATAATCCCCTTGGTGATGATATAACAACGACCACGAGAATTTTGGAAGGAGAAGAAGAAGAAGAAGGATGGAGGAAACACGACCGACCGAGATTTCGAAATGTTTTGTTGATGGCGTTAAAAGCAGGGGCGTTGCGTCAAGGACGAAGATAATCCCTTTTGGTGATGATATCACGACGACCATGAGGGATTTGGAGGGGGGAGTCCGACCAATAAGATTTTCCTAAATGCTAAATCTTTGGCCTAAAAAGTGTTACGAAAAGCGTCACGCCAGCGATTCCTCGAGACTCCCTTTGGAATTTTGTAGAAATGTGCGTTTTTCGGAAAATCCCCGGGAAATCTCCAGCGCGACAACGATTTGGGAGTGGGGGAAGGGGAGGGGGATTTGGGTGACGAAGGTCGCCCCGGATCGAGCTGTTTATAACTCTGTTGAGTTTTATCTAAACTTAATTCCTATTTCATATTATATTCATGTAAATATAATCGAAATGAAAATGAAAGAGCGGAAAAGAAGAACTGTCAAAACAGAAAATCGTTCCCGAGATTGAAATGAGACATTTCCGAGCTCGAAGGAAGCCGTAAATGTGATACAAGACGCATCGTCTGCGGTCACAACATCGATGTTTTTCCTTATTATTTTTTTGTTTTTTTGTTTTTTTTTTTGGAAAAAATGCGCAAGTTAATGCGAACACGTCGAGAAGGGGAAGGGGATCGCATCGATGAAAGATGGTTCAAAATAAGCCTTCGGTTCGTGGTGTTATCGTCCGAAAGGACAAATATTTATCTCCTAAAAAAAGATCGAAAAAAAGTGACATTTTATAATATGTATAATAGTAGGAATTCGCTCCACCCCCGTATACGAAGCACGTGCAGAAATTCAAAATGGCGTTGGTTTCCGTTCAGGAACGCAGCCCATTTTGACATTTTTCAGCACCAACGAAGCGACTTCACTTACGTTACTGATGGATCGAGGGTTTGTTAAATAGGTGGATGACGTGTTAACTGGCGATGCCACTTTTACGGATTTTATTATATTCAATTAACACGTCATCCATCTTTTTAACAAACTCCGCTGATGACGTCAAACGTTAAACGGATTGCTTCCATCTATCCGAAAGAACGCCACATCGAATTTATTCCCACGTACACGAAATACGTTCAGTAACTCAAGATGGCGTCCGTTTAGATTTGCGGAACACACCCCATTTGACATTTGACATTTGACATCTTCAATCTAAACCGGGTAAATATGCGGTATAATGAGTCATCTGTCCTTTTGTCCTCTGTAATATAATATTACATGTGTGAAAAAGGACAGATGACCCATCATACCGCATATTGGCCCAGTTTAATCATCACTAATGAGCCGAACCCATTCCATTAGTGATGACGTAAAATATTAAACGGATTGCGTCCATGTATCTGAACGAAAGCCACATCGGATTTACTCCCCGTACACGAAGTACGTTCAGTAACTCAACATGGCGTCCGTTTAGGTTTGCGGAACACACCCCATTGGACGTTTGACATCATCAATTTAAACGGGGGAACTATGCGGTATGATCGGTCATCTCTTCTTACGTACTCTGTAGTATAACATTACATGTGTGAAAAAGGACAGACGACTCATTATACCGCATATTTGCCCCAGCTTAAACTCATCACTAACGAACCAAACTCACTCCGTCGCGTGTGACGTTCGTTCGATGTTGATCGGGGTATGTTCCTATATCCAAAACGAACGCCACGTCGAATTTACTCCCCGTACACGAAGTACGTTCAGTAAATCAATATGGCGTCCGTTTAGATTTGCGGAACACACCCCACTTGACGTTTGAAATCATCAGTTTAAACGGGGGCAAATATACGGTATGATCGGTCATCTGTCCTTTGTCCTCTGTAATATAACATTACATGTGTGAAAAAGGACAGATGACTCATCATACCGCGTAGTTTCCCCAGTTTAAACTCACCACTAACGAACCAAACTCACTCCGTTGCGTGTGACGTCCGATGTTAAACGGGGTGCGTTCCTATGTCCAAAACGAACGCCACATCGGATTTACTCCCTGTACACGAAGTAGGTTCAGTAACTCAATATGGCGTCCGTTTAGATTTGCGGAACGCACCCCATGTAATATTTAACGTCATCAGTAGCGTTTGATGAAAGAGTGGATGACGTCTTATCATTAAGTTGTGTAAACTGACCCACGCTATCACTCCTCTGATGAGTTATCATTGAATAATAAAATTCGGAGGACTGACAGCGTCGGTCCGGTTTACACCACGTAATGATCATCCACTCTTTTATCAAAGCTTACTCATCACCAACAGAGCGAAATGAATGTAAAAGTCACCATAATAATAACAATAATAATAATAATAATAATAGTGGTAACCATGACGAAAATTAATTAATAATAATTTTGACATCGATTATTTCGTAATTTATCGTGCATCATTATTGCTACGAATTTATTAATTTAAACACGCTGGATTTGCATCGTTGCCGAAATGAAATTTTACCCGTTTCGTCGCGTAAAAAAGGAGGGGGGTAAAAGAAAGTTATCTTCAAGGGGGATAATAATAGGTAATATATCACACTTTTACTTCGTAAATTGTTGTACGATACAGAAATGTCGATTCGTTTAAATACATTTTGCGAGTCACGTCACCGAGCAACGTATGCAACCAAGATTGCGCTGCGCTGTTGGCTGCACTGTTTTAGTAAAAAATCAATTGCGTTCAACTTCATCTCACATAACCGCTAAAAAGGATACCAAGATTGCGTTGTTGGCTGCATTGTTTTACCAAAGATCAATTGCGTTCAATTTCATTTCACATAATCTCCAAGAAACGGTTAAAAAGCTCTTATGCCCTGTTTCCGGTACCCTGACAGATAACTGTCATTTGAAACGAAGGGTAACTGACAGGTTACTGTAATGCCAACACGAATTGATTCCTTACAAATACAAAATAATGATGATGATAGATTTAAACCGATAACGTACCGGGTGATACCTCAAGCTCCAACCGATGACTTGAGTCCCGTTTATACCGCTCGTTCTCATTTTATTAAAGGAGGTTAACTCCGACAGAAATCTTTAAACCGGGCGAATATGCGGTACGATGAAGTCATTTGTGCTTTTCACAACGTAATATTACAGAGGACAAAGAACGGATGACTCATCATACCGTATATTTGCCCAGATTATAGATTTCTGTCGTGACGTTAACTCTAACGGCGGTTTCACAAACTACAATTGTCCAACGGATTTGGTATCGTCCCGATACGTGTACCGGAAACCGGGCGTAAAATGGCGATTAAACGAAATATTTTCTAGTAACTTTTTTGAAGTGCTGCCAACCGATTTGACAGTCAAGTCACGCGACTCGCAAACGATCTCGAATATACATTTCTGTATTGTGGTATGAAAGATAACGTGAAATATATATAATATATTTAATACGCATGTATATATTTCTCTTGAATTTTGTGCATATAAATCTATGTAGTATCTCAACTTCGGTGATATTGCGCGTATTTTCAGACTGTACAGTTTATTTAAAAAAATTTTGGACGTTTATATTTCGATGAAGTTACGCTTTATTTATTAATCGTATGATTTCTTTCTTTTTCTTGCGGGTCATCGGGGACGAGGAAAAATCGTGCTTATATCTCCGTCCAAGGATTGCGACGTTGTTTAAAAAATCCGATTAATTCGGAGCAAGTCAAAAATATTTTTCTCAATGCCTCATTTGCGTTATTAAAACCGGAAATTTTGATATTTTTTCGAAATTATGTATCATTCTAATTTTTATAATTATAATAATCTTTTTGGGAGTTTCGATTTGTCATAATCGAAGAAAATCGAAGATTTTCGAGATACGCTAGATCACATCGGTAACGCCCTCCTTCCCCGCGCAAATTATTTCAATTAAATCCGAGGACACTTGCTTCGCTAACAAACGAGGCTAGCATCGTCCAGAAACCCGTCGATTACCGAACGCAAAACGTGAATTTGTTAAATCAGAACTAAATAACCCCTCAATTACAACTCTGGGTTTGGTGGATGCGGGAGGGGTGACGGGAGTGACGGAGGGGGCACACGTTTCTATCCAACGAAGGGATGAAAATACCGTTTCGAGAAAGGGCACGCACGTCATCCCATAATTCGTAAATAAAAGCTTTACGCTGACGTGCGTGTATCTCTTCCTCGAACAAGCTCCCTAGAATTGATCGAAAAGCGCCGAGCAACTCGTAGGACCGACATCTCCATATAGAAAAAGTACGACGTCGAGTTGTAAACGCCGATTATTTAATTCGCAGCAAGTATGGATTTTATGAAAATCGCGCTTCGTTCGGGGTTAAAGTACGATTTTGACGATGTTAGACGCGCTTCGCTAGCGAAGCGCGTATCCTCGATTTAATTTGTTTTGTGCGATGATGATGAGATCGACGATGTGATCCGGTGCCAGTAATAAATAAACGGGGTGAATATACGGTATGATGAGTCATCTGTCCTCTGTTCTCGACTGTAATATAATATTACATGTGCGAAAAAGGACAGATGATTCATCATACCGCATATTCGCCGGGTTTAGTAATGAAAGAAAACGACAAAACTGAGGGACGTTGTCGATTATTTGTCAGTGTTCACCATCGAACGTGCCCTCTTCTAATCGTTTTTGCGTCACTTCCGGGAAACGTCAGCGAATTTTTTGTTTTTGCGTTTCTAACCTAGACGGGGATTATAGTCTTTTAACGGTTCTTCGAACGGAAAATCCGATTGCTTTTTCACAATTTTGGAGTTGAGAGGAACGTGACGCGTTTTCGCGGCATTCCCGTATTTCCGCGGTGCGTCTCGTTTTGGGCGAGTGAGTTGATTTTCTTTCCGCGTTTTTGATCCTAGGATTTTGAGATTTGATTTTCTAGTGATTTTATGTTAGGATCTTGGTAACATTTCCCGCTTCATGCGCGAATCGTTTAAAGAAATTTAATTCCCGATATTTTCCCCCGTAATTGTTGCAATGTTTATGGAATTTTGGGATTTGATTCGATTCTGCTGTTGGTACCAATGGGATCAGGCTCGCCTTATCTTTTATCTTTTTCCTTTTGAGCTGATTAGAGGAAATGTGAGCGGGTCTTTTGATGTTTTCGATTGGAGAAAAATGAGTCGATTTTGGATTTCCACCAGTGATAAAAACAACAATCATTACCATCATGCGTCGATGGGATTCAGCTCGATTTTTTCTCGGACTTATTGGATGAAATTTGGGTCACCTTTTGATGTTTCTTGATTGGAAAAATACGAGTTGCCATCAACGTCAAAAACGCTAGTCACCACCGTCATGCGTCAATATGATCTGGCTCGTTTCGATTGTTTCTTTTGGAGCTTTTTGGGGGAGGAAATGTGGGTCACCCTTTGATGTTTTTGATAGTTTGGTTAGATAGATAGATTGGTTTAACTCGGGTTTCCAAAAACGACAAAACTCCATTCACTACCACCATGCGTCAATAGGATCCGGATCGAATAGATTCTCTTGACGCATTGGCGGTAATGTGCAGTACCTTTGATGTTTTTGGTTGGAAAAATACGGGAATGCAGCTTGGATTTCGATCAGCGACAAAATACAGAAATCACCACCAACCATGCGTCAATGGGATTTGGCTCGCTTCGATTGTTTCTTTTGGAACTTTTTGGTGAGGAAATGTGGGTCATCTTTTGATGTCTTTTATTGGAGAAATACGGGTCAATTTGGGATTTTAATCAGCGACAAAAACGGCAAATCACTACGATCATGCGTCAATGGGATCCGGCTCGTTTTGTTGTTTTTTGTTTCTTTGTGGAGTTTTTCGAGTGCAAATGTGGGTTACGTTTGATGTTTTTGATTCGAGAAGTACGGGTCAATCTGGGATTTCAATCAACGACAAAAACACCACTCACCACCAATCATGCGTCAGTGAGATTTGCCTTTAAGTTTCGATCTGGGATCTCAATCGGCAAGAAAGACACTAATCACTACGATCATGCGTCAATGGGATCGAACCCGTTTTGTTGTTTTTCGTTCTTGGTGGAGCTTTTTGGGAGCAAATGTGGGTCGCTTTTTGATATTTTTGATTCGAGAAGTACGGGTCAATCGGGAATTTCCGACAAAAACACGAATCACTACGATCATGCGTCAATGGGATCTGATCCGTTTTGTTTTGTTTTTCTTTGTGGAGCTTTTTGGGGAGGAAATATGGGTCGCCTTTTGATGTTTTTGATTCGAGAAATACAGGTCGATCTGGGGGGTGATTTTGGGTTTTCACTGACGACAAAATTACCAATCATGATTAATTTCTTTGTTTAAGTTTGAGTTTTAAGTTCTTTTTTAGCCTGAGGAGAGTTGTGGGTCACCAGCTTCGAATTGGACCTAATTTTTACCGAACTGATTATTGTCCTTATTTGCTCGAATTAAAGCGTTTAAGCCGAGAACAAAACTGGAAGGAATAAACACGGCGCGCGCAAGAATTAGCGCCATCTTCAAGATCTAAACCGTCATCCCGAGATCGCGGCGAAATCTTAAATTACATTCGATTTTTCTTGTTTGACATTTTTAATCGCGAAATTTGTAAGGAAACAAATCCTTCATTTTCCCCCTTTCCAACAACAAAAAAAAACAAGGAAAAACATGCCGGAAATCGAGAACGAAAACGGATTTCATGCTCATCCGACCCCGGAATTATCGTGAACATGAACTTGGAATTTTGTCGTTTTGACGCTTCCGTTTCCGTCCGAATTTACCGGCGTTTTCCCTTTTCAGATTTTATTTCCGACCGACGACGAATTCGGGCGATTTCCTTCTCGAAACGGGGATTTTATTCCAATTGTTTTTGTACGGTTAGGTTTTTTGTTTTTCATTTGTTCCCGAATATTCCGAAACGTTTTTGAAAGACAAACCGATGAAAATTTCGACAATTTTTATGTTTCTCAGATTTCCGAAATATTTCGTTTTTCAAGGCGTAACTGAAGACGATGCAAACGTGAAATTTCTGCCTGTCTCCGGTAATAATGCCTAAAAGAAACGACTACGACCCGGACAAAAGCCCCGACGGTCATTTTGTTAAGTTTGGGTCGATTTATACGCGATTTACAGCGCTTGAAACCGGGACTTTTGGCAATGATAAATTGAAAGATTTCTAGAGACGTACATCAAAGAACTTTAAGTTGGCAATACTGATATATCGCTATAGAACTTAGCTCTTATTAATTTTATAATGATAACCTCAATCTGATCTGTTTGATGGGTGACAGATGCAAAACAAAACTAAAATGTCGCCAATTAAAGAACATTGAAATTTGTTTTGTATCTAGGGATATTTGACTACTACCAACCACCGTCAGTATGCTTATTATGCATTTTTTATACAAGATGTTGGTTTTTACGATTGCCCAGTAATTTTATGTGAAATTTCCTGTTTCGTATACGAATCCTTTAAAAAAATTAATTCCCGCACGTAATTTTCGCAAGTTTCCGCGTTTTTTTCCGCGAATTTAAAATATAACCAATTTTGCTTCTGCAAAACAGGATTTTGGGCTCCCTTAACGAAGGAAATCATCCCAAACTGGGGCACCAATGTTCATATATCAATCGGAAACAAGTTAAGCTGAGTAATTCTCGGTTTCACCCTTCAACGACCCTTACAGGTTGACGGAAGCTCTTGGACTCGTCCCAAAAGGATCGAAATCGCCCAGCCTTTTGATGATTCAAATCTTTAAAAAAATCGCAAGAATAGTTTCGACTGACTTATTTACTAAATTTTTTTCGGGGGCGGAGGGAGGGGGTTCGTTTCGTAAAGGTTGTATCTCTTCCCGTCCCAAAATCAATACTTGGAACACGGAGAATACAAGAAGACGTCGTGTCGTCGTGGGTGATAATCCTAGACAAATTAGAGCTTGATGATGGGGACATCGTTTCCGGTCGAAACTTCTGCTAGTTCCGCCCACGAATCCGATGCTCGGGGGCTTTCCCTCCCTTCTTCTTCGTTTCGGCCCCCTTCGGGGGCCGCAATTCCACGAATCAATTCCGATCCTTCCTTTTCATCTTAAATTGGACCACCCCGTCAGAAAATCTTTCACCGTTTCCGGTTCGTGTTAGGTGTGAGCGTAGAAAACAGGAACCGGCAATATCGTCTTCGTTCCTGAACGTCCCTTCGGGTCCCAATCATTAGGGTGGAGGGCGCCTTCATCCCGTCACTTTTTCGTCGAAGTCGTAGTGTTAAAGAGAGTGAGCGTTGTATTTTCCTTGTCTCGTGGACATAGTTTATTGTGGCGAGGGCGCCATACAATTTATATTTTAGAGTTTTAAACGTTAATTTCGCGCACAAATGGGGTGCACGTTTGGGTCGAATTTCCGACCCTTATTGTCACGAAGGGCAAGTTACCGCAGGATTTTCGTCTGAATCTCGTTTCATTCCTAAAAATCCCTTTTGAACGAGGGGGCGAGGCGGGACGGAGCGGGGCGAGGGGCGGATGTTGTTTTTTGGGAGTTGAAGCGCAATGAAAACCGAATCGTTAAAAAAGAAAGCTAAAAAAATTAATACCTTCTTCATCGTCGTGACGTTCGTCACAGTTGTTCTTATCATTTTTTCTTTTCTAATATCACGAAGGGTGTAAAATCTAAGAAAATATATTCAGTTCTTATTGTCCGTTATTTGTAAACAACGACTTACGATATAAAATTTGCGCGCTTATTGGTAAGAGGGGGAGCGTTGGAAAATTTTTATCATAATTCCTATCACAGCTTCAACTTGATTATACGTAAGTACATAATACATGATATAAAATGCGTCCCGGGTTTGTAAGTTTCGTTTATTGCCTCCCGTTTAAGGCGTTTCGATGGTGTCGTCGTGCTGCACGTCTACGACGTGCTTTTCGCCGTTTTTTTGTTATCATCCCCTATCACTTGGCGAAAATTCCAAATTGAAAACATCAGCCGTATCCCGCCAATTCCAGAAGACCGTTACACCCCCTGAAAAGGCGTTGCGCCCCTTTCCAACAAAAAAGAACCGTTACGTCCCCCCACAAAAAACCGTTACGTCCCAAGAGATAGGTTTATTCCGAAAAACCCTTTCTTCTCACAAGACCGTTCTAGTTCAAAAATCCTTCCATCCATCCCCCAAAAAACTCGCCCCTTCTCCCACTCATTCCGTCCCCTATTCCCTGTCCCCTCCTCAAAAGGATGCGGATGAAGGATTCGACCGCACGCCGGCGGGGAAATAAGCATTTTCTCCTCTTTTGAAAATGGTTGCATTTCGTTCTGTAGAGTTTGGGAGAAGAATTTTTGATGTATCGTAAGAAACGTGCAACTTCTTGCGTATTCCTCATCTTGTAAAGTCGCCGTTTTCTACCGGTCGGTTTCCTCCCCGAGATCCTCGAGACTTGGATGCTTTAGAAAGCAAAGATTCTTTTTCTTTTTTGGAGGGGCTTATCGCAGCGATTCTTTGGACAAATCGTACGCTTTAATGGCGTATTGACACGGACCTAGTTTTATCTCGAAAATTGTTTTTTTGAGTAGGCCAAACATCCTTTCCTCGAAGGTGGCTCCGAAATCGAAACGATTTCATCAGTTTGGCAAAAAAATTTCGCCTGATCCCCCCCTCCTCATGTCCTCTTCCCCAAAACTAAAACCACTTTTTGGGCAAAACCTGCTCATCGCGCTTGCGCAGCTTCCGTCTACCTAAACGCCAGTTTTACCCAGTTTCGATTATAACCAAACAAAAAGCATCATTTTTAACGTGTTTTTAACGTTTCCCTAGATCATCATCATTCCTTGTTAAGCACGACTTTTCTCCCGTTTCCGTAAACCCCGCAACGAAAGAAAAAAAACGCTTCAACTTCTAACGATAATAACGCAACGTTATATTATAAACTTCAGGAGCATCAATTTCACGTTTACTTACTGACTAATTAGTTATCACTGACAAAAGCGTGGGGAGATGTATTTATCCGCCTCTTCCTTTTAGGCGGCCAAAGAGCGATTGGTGAAGGTGGCGTTCACGCAATAAGACATCACCTTACCGTGCGAACACGTGTCCACCTCGCTGAAGTCGACGAAGAGGAAGAGCGCTCCCAAAATGGCGACCGTCAGACCGAACAGGACCATCGCCAACGCCGGGATCTTCCTTCTCGAAAGGATGAAGCCCTCCTCTAATTGGAGGTAGCTGAGGGCGGGTAGGACGTATGCGAGCGGTACGGCCGCCAGAACACCCTGTATATGTGTAAAAAGGGAGAAATTAGTGAATTATAATTCGGTTTCTCTTATGATTCCAAAATAATAGACGCTGTTAAGGGCTTGACTTTACCTATTCTGCACCTTTCCATAACACGTTAGAACAAAATGTATTTTGACAGTTGATAGATGTCAATCATGTGTGTCACGACTTTAAACGACATTAAAAGACGATACGAAATTATACTGGTAGTATATTGATTTATTCCAATCAAAACCCTAAAAGGTTAGGGGCCCAGAACACGCTGCAATTCGAGTATAACCGGATTATAAGAAGAAAAGTAAAAGTGAGGTTAACTGTCGCGAAGCGAGAAGTGAGTAAGGCACAAAGCAGTTAAGAAAAATGAGGGATTCAAACGTAACATTCATAAGTAAATTCGATGGGAAAGACTTCCAACAATGGATATTTAAATGCGCCCTAAGCGCCAAAGGAAGTTACGAAATTACCACAAGTATAACAATTAAATCAACGATAAACAAAAAGAGAGAGAATTGGGTGAATACAATTGAAACTATGCTCTAGCAATGTGTATCGATCACATAACGAGATGCAGCTTAGGACTTATGGGCCGAAGCAGTAAATTGTACTGTTTATATTCTTAGGGTTTGTTTCCTTAGAGAAGAGCACATTACGTCAGCGGCGCAATGAACCAAATTTGGTGTTCTGTATACGTTACCATGGCAACCGATAAGTTAAGAAAGTCAATGAAACGTCACATTTCGCGCATATTTTCATGACGTAATGTGCCCTTCTCTAAGGAAACAAACTCTAGCCGTACCGAAAACACTCAAATTGATGAAAAAAACATATGAAGGTTGGATCGGAAAGAAACCCCAACCGGATCCTATTAGAACGTTTGGATGCGAACGCCCGTGCATAAGCCAAAAACAAAAGCGAGCCAAATGGGAACCAATAAGAGAGAAACTGCTACTCGCTGGTTACGATGGAAACGCCATAAACTATAGGTTATACAACAGAAGAACAAAGAAAATTAAAATATCAAGAGATGTAATCTTCAACGAAAACAGCTTTATCGACAATCATAATCGAAACAATTATAAACCGATAGAGATTGAAAGTCAAGGAATGGATGATAGCGACGATAAACCGGAAGAAATTATAGAATACGAAAAGAAAAGCGTCAAACAAAGCCACAACGTACGTCCACGGGAAAATATTAAAATTTTAATACATTACGAATTAAATTTAGTCGAGACAGACGTACCAACTACATTTGAAAAAGCAATGAAAAGTGCAAACGTGATTAAGTAGAAAGCAAGAGCTGCAAGCATTAGAAAAGAATAAGATATGGGCATTAAGACCATTACTTACGGAGAGAAGAGCAATAGGTTCAAAACGGGTATTTAAGGTTAAACGATCATCCAATGGTGAAATCAATAGGTACAAAGCAAGACTATGTGCCAAGAGATTTGCACAAACCAAAGGAGTTGAATACACCGAAACTTTTGCTCCCATCACTAGGTACGAAACTATCCTTCTCGCAATTGCAGTGAAAAACGTTGACCAAATTCCTCAATTCGATGTGAAAACCGCCGTTTTCTTATACGGAGAATTAAATGAAAGTATCTACATTGATCCATCACTTGGCGCTATAATACCACCAAATATGGTATGTAAACTTTGGAAAGTTCTTTGTAAACTGAAACAAGCTGTTGGAACGGCAAATTCACTGATTTCCTGTGTATATACTCCTACTCTCAAACAATGTTAAGTGGACAAGTGCATTTTTACAGGTCATCCAACATGTTGAGGTAATGATTGCTATTTTAGTAAACGTAAAGATTTTACGTTGGCTGCAATAAGCACGTTTGGACAGAAACGTCAAATTCGAAGCGCTGTCAAATTTAACCTCTAGAAGACGCAACAAGCGATTTGTGATGCCCATCGCCAACAATTTGGTTTGGTGAACGCGACTAAGACCATCCAATATGTTGAGGCATCAATCGCTATTTTAGTAAACGTAAAGATTTTACGTTGGCTGCGGCAAACGCGTTCCCATAGAAACGTCAAACTAACAACGCTGTTAAATTTTTGTCTGTTTGTTGTCTACGGGACACAACAAGCCAGTCGTGATGCTAATCGCAAACAGTTTGGTTTGGTGAACGCGGCTAAGCACGTCCAACATGTTGAGGCATCAACCGCTATTTTAGTAAACGTAAAGATTTTGCGTTGGCTGCGGCAAACGCGTTTCCATAGAAACGTCAAACTAACAACTCTGTCAAATTTTTATCTGTTTGTTGTCTACGAGATACAACAAATAGTTCGTGATGCCAATCGAGGTCAATAGCTTGAAGAAGTAACACAAAAGGAACCGAACATGTTTTGACATGATTTTGACATGATTTTGACATACATGCATTGACTCACGTTAATACTACGTTAAAGCTACAAAATAAGTGTAAATGTGGATAGACGTTTGGCGTGTAATTCAAATAGTCGCCTCAATCTTACAGCGGAAATGAGTAAATTATCAAGCATTGGGCGCGCTCGCCGGACTCAACTGTTGGTCAACAGTCGCAGTAATTCTAACGAGCGCGTTACATAGCAGCAAACATGTTTGGGTAGAGGACGCCATTTTAGTAACTGTAAAGATTATGTGTTGGCTGCACCAAACGCGTTTGCTTAGAAATATCAAACTAGCAGCGCTGTCAAATTTAGCGCTTATAAAACGCAAGAAGCGGTTTGTGATACGAATCGTAAAGAGTTTGATCTGGTGAACGCGGCTAAGCTCATCCAACTTGTTGAGACGCCAGTTGTTATTTTAGTAAACGTAACAATTTTATCTTTGCTGCAAGAAACGCTTGTGCACAGAAGTGTCAAACTAATAGCGTTGTCAAATCCAAGGTTTATAAGACACAAGAAAGGCTTTATGATACCGATGGCAAGCACCGTACAGATTTTACATTAGCTGCAACAAATGCGTTTGCAAATAAACGTCAAACTAACAGCGCTGTCAAATTTAGCGTCTTTAAGACACAACAAGCAGTTTGTGCAAGCGATCGCAAGCAGTTCGGTGAACGCGGCCAATATCTTGAACAAGCAACACAGAAGACATAAACAAAACATGATTTTGGCATATACACTGTTCATTCAACAGAAATAGTTAAACCACTTCTCATAAATTTATACCGACGAGCGCAACAGACAGTTTAACATTCTAAAAATTAGTAAAACTTTGAAATGTACACGTTGGTCTGATACGGGCTTTTAGATCAATAGAAATATTTTATTCAAATATTGCGCGCTTTTGTAGGGAGAGTGGCTTAAATATATCTGTTCGATGAACAGAGTATACATGCATTGACTGACGTTAATGTAGTTACAAGGTAAGTGTAAATATAGATTCAAATAGTCTTTTCGATCTTACAACGGAAATGATTAAATTGTCAAACATTGGGCGTCTTTGCTAGACTCAACTGTTGCTCAACAGTCGCAGTACTTCTGTCGAACGTCGTACGCAGCGGTGAACATGTTGAGGCGACTGACGCTATTTTAGTAACTGTAAAGATTTTACGTTGGCTGCAGCAAACGCGTTTGCGCAGAAACGTCAAACGAACAGCGCTGTCAATATGTAATATAAGACAAAAGAAGCGGATTGTATTGAAAAAACAAGACAAAAGGAACCAACAACATGTTTTGACATGATTTTGACATACACGCATTGACTGACCTTAATGTAGCTACAAGGTAAGTGTAAATCGTATAAATATAGACCAATATAAGCGACGGGCGGCGAATTCAATGTTGAGCCTTACAATTTATCGAAAACAGTCTTTTTGCACATTTGTGTGTATTAAGGTACGTAATAAAAACGATTACTATTAAACAATTGTTATGTTTTAAAACCGCTTGCCTTTTTAGGTTAGAAATTCATCAATTATGGATCGAACGGCTCTTTCTTCACCGAAAAGAAACGGCCTTACCCTTATTTCAAATTTGGTGCGCTTTTGCTAATTCGTAGCAGGTTAAACCTCTATGTTACGCCCATTGGTATAAATTAATGGGGAGTGGCTTAACTATATCTGTTGGATGAATAGAGTAAGTAGAGTATTTTAGGGACTCAGCCTTACGTAGATCGGTACTACCCAATGATAGGGAAGCACGTAGCAACAATTACCATCTTAATCCTAACATCAAACATTGATCTTGATGGGATTTTTTACTTACATTCAATTCAAGCACCACGCCCAGACAGTCGGTCGATATCGAAATGAGATAGGCCGAGCCGACGATGCACAAGGTGATACCGTAGTGCGTCCTTTCCGAAACGGGCTGGCCGAAAATGGAATTCTGGATGACCTCCCGGGTGACGAAACACTCGATCGGATAGGTGAGCAGGATGGTGATACTGAACAACAACCGGCTCACGTTCATCAGATCGTCGTCCCAGCAATAGTTCTCGAGAAGATCACCTGCAATTTCAGGGGAGAGGATTGGAAGTTCCGGACGGGGTACAAATATAATCGAAGCCGTATTTTACCTTGGGAATAGGCGGTGAAGGTGGCGTATCCGGCTATGCCGAAGAGACTGGCCACCAGAAAGGATGTCAGTATGGAGGCGTGCGTCACGATATCCCAGCGTTTCTGCGATGCGTCCTGGATCGACGTGTAGATGAGGAAGGTGTTGTGATGACACATGAAAGCTATCGAAAAGGGGAGGAGGAACATGCAAGAATAATTTTAACATTTGCTTGGAAATCGATTGATGTTACCGAAGGCCATGATTCCGATCGCCGGCACGATGTCGCTGTTGACGAATTTCCAGGAATCGCCGTGACTCGGGCTAAACGGAAAGAAATTTACATGGAGTCGTATTAGTGCGTCATTTTTATTAAGCATCGTTTGGGTTGTTTTTTTTTTTTGTGCGAATGGTTGCAATAGCTTCTCGTCGTTGGTCTCGTCGAGGTCAAAAAAATTTTTAAAACTTTCGTCCGTACATACTCACACGATCAGTCTCATTGTACCGATCCTTATGAAGATGGCGATCAGGATGAATCCGATGCACACCAGACTGATGAAGGATATCTTCGCCAGCTTGGCTACGTCTCGGTACAGGCAAAGGGGTATGGTGACGATGAACGTAGCTATCAGGACGATGATTTCCCGTTCGGCGAAAACCGAATCGCGGTCGATGCCGGTCAGTCTAACGATGACCTTGGTCACTGTATCGCCAACGACTACGTTGTAGGAGACCATCGCTAGATAGAGGTGGAGAGAAAAAGGAAAATTTTAGAGCATCTAACCCGGTTAGTGATCGAGTGGTGAAAGACGCGCTTCGCAATGGGAAGGTCCGCGGTTCGAAACCCGGACATGGCAGAGCGTAGCAGGTTAAAAATCCTAAAAATTGGGTCTTGTTACCTCTAACAGGTCCCATTTTTGAGGTTTTTGTTAGAGAAATGCTACGAAAAGTAAGAAATGGCACTGGGCGGGCCATGAGCGGTACAGTGTACGTACGTATACGGCTCGGTGGCTCCGAACAAGTCGTGGGCCTGATGCCTGGTGGACGTGAATACAAATTCCTTCTCAGAGTCGTTTTTACAACACTTTTTTACACACTTTTACAACAGTAACCTCCAATTCGCTGGTTTGTATCCTACATATGTTTTCGTTTTTTTGTTATTATACAATACAAATGCATTTTGCCTTAAGTTGCTGGTCGAAGGTACTGCCACTGCGCTAAACAACTTTAATTTAACGAACACAGAGTCATTAGACGATATGATCTTTTCACATTTAATTTTTTCGAATATACTTCAATAATGCGTCGTATCCGTTTACTCCAAAAGCTCGACATAATTACCATTCACGGAACGAGTTCCGTTTAAAATCGGTTGGTTTCACGTCATCGTTTGATTATATTTTTCTTTTGTGTTTCCTCCTACTTTGATGGTTTTATGATTTTCTTCAGCTCATAAAAGAAAATATGAATTATACAACGCATTTTATTCTTCAAACTGCGACTGTTTGTGTTGTTTAATTGTATTGTATTTTCAATATTCATCTTTCCTGTTCTTTTTAAACCTTTGCGCGTTGTATGAAATTTCTTCTTCCTCTTCTTCTTCGTTCGTCTTCTTTTAATTTGATAATTTTAGTTAGGTTTTATTATATATGTTGACATAACTTGATCTACAATTTGTTTACATTGTTATCTTTCGACTCTCCTTTGTTTTTCTTAATAGTTCATTTTCTTTCTTCCATTTCTTTTATTCTACAGACCTCAAGTGGTTTCGATTTATTAAATTTATCTATTTTGTCTTTTTCTTCGATATTTTATCGCCACGCCGTGGAAATATGAAATAGACCACTAAAAATTAACCATACAAAAAGGAAGGGTTGAAAACGTGCTTGTAGTTCATGAACATTACAAAGAGATTGAAAAATTTTTGATCATTTATACTTATAGTGAAGTCAATTCGGGGACACACTGTATATGTATATATATACAGGGCGTGTTGAAATTGGCGAAGAAGCTACACGTGACGTAACCCCCTTATGAAATTCTGAATCGAAAATCTCAACATAAAAATATTGCACCACGCTTCATACGTCTACTTTTTTACTTCAACAGAAAATGTTTTTCCCTCAATTGTCATGACGACGGCGTTGATTTTTAAAAAGTAAAAACATGCTTGAAATTCTTATCAGACCAAGCAGGGCGCCATCACCCAATATTAAAACGAGATCCAAAAGTTTTTGATCAATTATACTTGTAGTGTCAAGTCAATCCGAGGACATACTGTATATATAATATACAGGGTGTATAAATTGGAGAAAAAGTTACACGTGACGTAACCCTCCTTATGGAAATCTAAATCGATTCGATCGACCACCAATCGATAAAAAAGTATATTTTTTTGTTTGAATTTTTCCCTTCGATACTCACCGATGAACGGGTAGACGAACTGCAATATTCCCAGCAAAACGTAACCGGGTTTGCCGAAGGCGGCCTCCATTATACCCTGGTACGAAAATTTTCCACAGATGTGACCGCTTCTGACCATCAAAATTAACGAATAATCGGTAATGTAAGCTACCAGAAATAACAGAATTAAACCGAATCCGAATCCAGCTTCCTGTAGCGCGTATGGAATTCCTGCAAGGGGGAGAAATTAAAAATTAATCAGATAAAGTTCCTTCGTAAAATTCAAAACGTTTTGAGATCATCGAAATTAGACGATCATTCGAAAACAAAAAAAAACAAAAACCGTAAAAATTAAGGAGAAATATTGAGAAAGGTATAGGAGAGGGGATAGTGAGGAGGGGAGGGGGAAGAGATGGAAGAGAGAAGCTCACCAATGACTCCGCTTCCGATGATGGAATTTATGAAGTTGAAACTGGCCCACGGCAGACTGTTTTGTCTTCTCGTTTTCGTCGTCCTAAGGAGAGAGAATTATAATATTTAAAAAATAATAATAATAAATATAGAAAAAATGCGAAATCGTAAAATAAATAAATAAAATATATTCAAATATAATTTATTATTTTTTAAACATCCTCCCCCTACCGATTTCAAGGCAATCAAATAATAAATCGGGATTTAATAGAGCTACATTTTCATTGGTTGCAAATAATTTTGAATTTGACGTTACGTTGACGTTGACATTTCTCTTATTATTAAAATAATAAAACCTGAACGTCGGGCGGGAGAAGATATTTAAAAGATAAGTAGATAGGTCACCAATATATATATATACAGGATGTAAATTAAGTGATGACTGTAATTTCAGGTATATTTTATGAGAAAAAGTTCATATAAACATGTGTCCTAACTTGCTTCGTCTGTTCTAACGGACAAACAGTATCATATTCTGAGTGAAGAAAATATGAACAACATCAAATTAGCCGTAGAAGCCCGTCGAATTTATCAAGAATAATATCCAACAACAGATAGTTTTTTATTATTCTCAAAAAATAAATGAGATACAAAAAAACCCGACAGACTAGAAAGTTGTATTTTTAATCGTTTAATCCGATAGAAATATCAAACCATGAAGGAAATAGTGGCGTACAATGGTTCTTATGATAAAAATCAATTAGGTAACCTACAGCGTTTTTTAATGTAATTAGATTTAAGATAATAATTCTAATGGCGAATAATTATTTTAAATCGAATTACATCAAAGAAGGGACTCTTGTTACTGCTGACAGACACACCAAGTTTCATCGAAATCGGCGAGAAGACTTTTGAGTAATTAATTTTGTAAAAACGATTTTTTATTAGAACTTTGGCACCCCTTTTCTCGAAAACGAAGCGAATTAAGACACATGTTCATATGAACTTTTTCTCATAAAATATGCCAAGGAATCGATCCCAGGAATTAAAATCATCGCTTAATTTACACCTTGTATATACATATATACAGTGTGTATATATATACATAAAAGTAATACAATAAAAAATAAATAAATGGTAAGCAGTAGTAATAAGACATAGACTTACGCTGATCAGTTGCTTCATATCGTCGAAAGCGTTTTCATTGGAATCTATACTGCTACCCTGCAAAGTACACGTTAATACAAACAAATTAGTTTAATTTATTAATTTATTTATTAATTATTAAGTTTATTTTATGGAAAGTACATATAAAATTTTTTCTACACAAGAAAAAGACGACATTTGAAGAGGTGTAAACTTACGCTTCGGAAGTGACTACATCGAAACGAAATTCAAGATGCGTTGCGCTTCACAACTCCTTCCGGTCACTTTCTCGCCTCCCTCGAAAATAACGCGTAGAACTCCAGAAACCAAAAGGGGAAAAAGGAGGAAATTCTCGGGAACGTAAACCGAAATACATTTGTTCAAGGCATTTTATCACCATTTCTAACAAAATGACTTGAACTTGAAATTATTATTCTAACAACAAGCGCAAATCAAAGCAACTCATATCGAGCTCGTCCCGACCAACTCAACTTAACAAGAACGATAACCGAGGCGAAATGAAGAATTCTCTCGAACGCATCTCCTTATATTTGGAAAGCTACAGGGCGAGAGGGGCGGATGGGAGAAGGTGCGAGGGAAAGGGGTGAAAATCGATGGCGTTCCGGGTACCTGCGAGGGTGGTGTGGTAGCAGCTTCGCCCCCGGAATCCCGGGAAAACGAGCTATTTTCCGTACGCACGCCCTGGAACCCCCCACCTACGAACGAGCCCCGGAATTTCCCCATGATTTTCCCGGAATTTTCCCGGACGTGGCAATCGGAGCTCCGTGAACACCGCACGATGGATGCGCCGACGTAGGTCGGGAAAATCCCCCGTTTATTACCATTTCCCGACCTACGTCCCCCTCCGCAAATCCGGGCCGGATTGTTTCCTCGCCCGCTTCCCTCCCCTTTTGGAGCGGAATTAATTGGAAATCCGAGGCGCGTGTAGGTGCCCTGGAAAAAGTATTTTTTCCTCTTTTTCGTTTGCGCCCCGGGAACGGACGGCCAAGTTAAATTAGAAATTAGATTGGGAGATGGAGGGGGAAGCGGACAAAATTGTTTTTGACGTGTTTTTGATGAAGGAATTACATAAAAGAAAAAGAAAGTTCAGATGGTGCTCTCCGGGTTTCTTTTTGCTAAAATCGTGCACGGGGGAAAAATTGAAGACTACCAAAGCGACTTGTGAATGGTAAAAAGACACGTCATCACAACACGTACTCTAAAAATCTAAAATCCAAACAATTGAAGACTACCAAAGCGATTTTTGAATGGTCAAAAGACACATCATCACAACACGTACTCTACAAATCTAATATCGAAACAATTGAAGACTACCAAAACGACTTCTGGACGGTCAAAAGACACGTCATCACTACACGTACTCTAAAAATCTAATATCGAAACAATTGAAGGCGACCAAAGCGACTTCTGAACGGTCAAAAGACACGTCATCACAACACGTACTCTACAAATCTAAAATCCAAACAATTGAAGACTACCAAAGCGACTTCTTGAACGGTCAAAAGACACGTCATCACAACACGTACCCTACAAATTCTAAAATCCAAACAATTGAAGACTACCAAAGCGATTCTTGAACGGTCAAAAGACACGTCATCACAACACGTACCCTAAAATTCTAAAATCCAAACAATTGAAGACTACCAAAGCGACTTCTGAATGGTCAAAAAACACGTCATCACTAGCATGGACAAACAGCGCTAACAGCTTACGAAATAAGTTACGACAGCATCACCGACTCCCCACTCTACTAGTCGGTACTAAATCGATGCTATATGCGAATAGTTCTGTGTATATGTACGCTGTCGTAATTTATTTCGTAATTACCGCTGTTTGCCCCGACTACTAGTAACGCATCATGTTGAGACTCAAAACTTTTCAGCGCACTCTCTTAAATCTTTAAGAGAAACCTTTAACATCGCAGTTCTCATCCCTTTTGTAGTGAATTTTTCTATTATTTTATGTGTATGAGCATAGATATATGTAGATAGCAGAGAAGTTAGGAACAGTACACTAGGGACAGTAGAGAGTACAGAGTGGAATAGAGAGATTAAAAGGTGTTTTGAAGAGAGTGATATGAAGTTGATATTTTTTGACATATTTGCATATATATTAAAGTATATATATATATATATATATATATATATATATATATATATTTATGAAAGGGAGAGCGTTCTTGAAGTAGAGTAGGATAATCCAGCGGTGTTCATATAGCAAATTTTAAGAAATATTGTCGGTTGAACGATCCTACAGTGCAGTGCGTTTTATTGAGAATTTGGTGCATTTTGAATGTACAGTTATTACGTAACCATTGGTTAGGGCCTGGCTCCGCAAATTAGCCTACCTTATTAAAAAGGGATTTGTCCCAATACGTCAACCTCAATTTTATTTCTTTCATGTATTATTATAGTCACAGTCTCCTTGTTCTTACTTTCCTGTTTTACTTAATATTATATAGTTCTACTTCAATCGTCAAGGTCAGACGAACACTAACAAAATTAGATTTCAAATGCAAGAAGGTACAGCAGTATAATATATTTATACATATCTCGCCGATAAAACGGGCAATTTTGATAACCAGAAACCGCATTCGTTACGATTATTTTTGACTTATCAATTTAGGAGGTTTTGAATCGCAACAAGATTGCTAATTGTAATAGTAGTTCGATACGTTTAAGACGCATTTTGTACTTTTCCGAATTCCTTTACTTACGAGCGGCAAAATACATCTGTGGTTAACAATGATTTCGTCACACTGGCAATATTTGCTGTATTTCATGCATTTTGGAACGAGGATTCGAAATATGAAGAATTTCGCCCTAACAATGAGATTTTTTCCAATTGCCCTTCCTATTTACCGGTACTAGTAAGTACGTATCCGCGAACAATGAGAAATACGAGGGGTGCCTTTTAAGTTGTTACACGTAAGGTATAAGTTTAAGTTGGCATTACGTGTTATTACCAACCATTAGCTCTTAAGTTGGTAACACAATGCCATGAAGTATAATATGAATAATGTCCACGAGAATCGTAATGTGACCGTAACGTAAAAACGAAGAAATATACATTTGTTATCTATAATATAGAGTTAATCGAAAATTTCCCTTAGGTTGGTAGTGTTGCTGTATTCAGGGTAGAGAGATATAAGAGAGAGAGAGACGTGTGGGTGAGAAGTGATGGTGAAAAAACTGATGCCGTGTATTTATGATTTCAATATATTTATTAACTGTTTTTGAGAATCTTAGTTACCCAACACATTTATGTTCGTTGAGGTTAGTTTTTTTGAAAATATCGTGGATGAGGCCCCTGACTACCGCCCCACATACCAAGCCTGAGAAAGAAATATATTTTTGGACCAAATTCTTTCCAAAATACTCGCCTTTTGGATTCACTCGTACACTTTTGCATACGTTCAAACCAATCCGAAGTTGCAATATAAAACAAGCGTGGTTTTTGAAGGTTTCGACAGCTTCTTGAGTTGCTGGAAATCGCTTTGTTCACGCATCCGTTTCTTTTTTGACATTCGGGAATCCTCAAGCGATAAATCGGGTCCCAGTAAACGTTTTTAAATTTCGCGGATAGTTTAAGTTGGCAGTTCCGGCAATAGTGGACATACTCGCCAATTTTTAAGCACAATGCGCGCGAATATGTTTATTGTAGTCGGAACTACCAACTTAAACTAGCCGCGAAATTTAAAAATGTTTACTGGATAAGACATTAATTCAGATGTTTTTCTCCCCAGAATAATCAATTGTTTAACGTGCTATGTGAGAGCTCTAGCATTGTCATGGTGAAGAATGAAAACTTGAACGGAGCGACTCTACGCATCGGAGGCCTAAAATCGCAAAAAATCTTCCAACAAAAACCTTCATACGTAAAATTTTCATTTTTTCACAAAAAATTTCGATCATATTTAAAAGTCGTGGACGAAGTTAAAGTAAAATGATTGGGAGTTTTGTCAAAACAGGATAAGCAAACAGTATAATCTTGTTTGCGTATGTTATTTTCTCACGTTGCTTGCCAGCATATTTGAAGATCCGGTATAGCAATCTTTCTGCATCCCACCTCAACTTTGCATTCGTATCCATAGTAACCTTCCAGGGTCCCAGACTCCCACAATTTTAACCTGGATATACGCCCCCTCCTCCCTTGCACCCTCGCTTTTGCCAATCGATAACGGTCCAAGGGCGGAAAGGACAACCAGCTCCGAGTTGCGCTGGCCGAGATTGAACGAATTTATAAGTTTATCAGGTTTGTGGGCATATGTACTTTACAACGAATAGAAATTATGTTTAAATTTTTTGGAAACTTAAGGAAAAGAGTGACTTAAAGATAGGAGAAAATGAAACAAATGAATAGATGCCCATTCATTTGTTCCAACAATCTGAAATATCTAAGTTTCAGATGATTTTTTTAATTTCAAAGTTTTTGCGCATTTTACCAAAATCTGAATAATAGAGGCATCAAATTGAACATGTCAACATTATATAGTGGCAGATAACGAGGAGCAGAAGACGATTACGGCAATTTTTTAAAAACTTCTGAAGAATGTGGCGGTATGACGCGGAAAAACACGGAAGATATCGCTTCAATGAGAAACAGCCGCGGAAACTTACATACTACAACATGCAACTATGTGTAAGCTACAATGGAAACCATCAAGTTGTGCTTTTGATAGTTTCGTACTGAGCGCCAACGTTTATTTTAACGTCAACGTTAAATGTCAACGTCAAACGTCAACCTCAAACGCCAACGTCAAAAGTCTAAGTCAAAAGTCAACGTCTAACGCCAACATCAGATGTCAATGTCACACATCAACTAAATTATTTCTTATATTTTGCCTGCGAGCAATTTAGAAGAATTGAATTTTCGTGTAATGACATTTCTTACATTAAAGCTAAACGACAAACATGCAACATTAGCATCGAAGGTCAGCACTAAACACCAATCTCAAACGCCGACTTCAAACGTCTAGGCCGAAAGTAAACGTCTAAAGTCAATTTTACACATCAACGACAAAAATTAACAACAAAAGTGAACGTCAAATATCGACATCAAAAATCAACCTCAAAGATCTATGCGAAACGTCAACATCACATGTCTCGATTAAACGTCCAACGTCAGCGTCTACGCCAAACGTCAACGTCAAATGTCAACGTCAAACGCCCAACGCCAAACATCAACGTCAATTTAATATTAATTTCTGATGACTGTGGGTCCGATTACTGCCTCAAATTGACAATTTGAACGACATCTTCCATTAGTAGCTTATGAATTTCCCACGAAGAAGATTCATTGTGTATTTTGCAGAGGAAAACGGAAGTGTTAATGTTATTTTGTCTCAATATTGGCAGTCATTACTTTTGCCCCATCCCTAATTACAGAGGAACATTTCGAATCCTCCGCCTCTTATTGAATGTAGTATAATTCGGTAAGGTACAACATCAAACGCGCATCAGCCGCGATTAAACGTATTTGCAAATTTATCAGATTTGGGCATATGTAGTTCGAAAACAGTGGAAATTATCTGGTAAATGTTTGGAAAGTAGAGGAAAAGAACATAGGAGGAAATTCATTTGTTCCGACAAGCAAAAACTACCTCAAACTGCCTTTCCTTTACAATATTCGTTTTTCCTAATCGAAGACCAGAAAGAAGGACTCCTCCGAATTGCGCTATTCGTCATAAAATGTCTTGGCACAAGTAAGTACAAATGTACGAGTAATTTCAGAAAAAAAAAAAAAGAATAAGGAAGTCTTATTATATTTCCAAGAAGCGGATATTTTCAATTCTGTTCTAGTTTTTTAAAAAACTAGTTTTGCAGAATTTGCTGTGGTAAGAGCAAATGTATTGAACTTTAAAAAATATGGAATAATTGTTATTATCTCTTCTGAACGACATTTTCTTCTCCTTTTGCCAATTTTCCCATTCCTCCGGCTTCTCTTCTGTATCCATAGTAACCCTCCAGGGTTTTGAACGCCCACAAATGCAGCGACGATGTGCCTTTCGCCTACACTCCCGTGTTTGCAAATCGATAACGGTTCAAAGGCAAAAACCTGTTCTGGATTGTACTTTTCGCCATAAAAGATCTCGATAACTAATTTTGGGAATAACTCTTCAAAAGGAGGCATAAAGAGGAAATGGAAAGCTTATTACATAAGTTCCAAGTTTTCTCCTTTACTTTACGTTACTTTTCCAAAATCCAATTCTGACGTTGACGTTTGGCGTTTGACGTTTGGCGTTTGACGTTTGAGGTTGACGTTTGATGTTTGACGTTTACATTTGACGTTGACGTTTGACGTTGACGCTTGACGTTAGCGCTTGACATTGACGTTTAACATTGATGTTTGACGTTAACTTTTGTTATTAATGTTTGTCATTGACGTTGACGGTTAATGTGGTGGTTTTTTCGACTATTGTAAATAAATACCAACGGAGGATTTTAAATGTTCCCGCGTAGTTACGGATGGGGCAAAAGCAATGACTGGCAATAAAATCGGTAACGTTAGGATTACTGTGACAAAGTAATATTTAACACTCCCATTTCTTGGTGCATTATACACCAAAAAGCTGCTTTGTGGAAAATTCATAAGCTACTAATGAAGGATGTCGTTCAAATTGTCAATTTGAGTCGGTAGTCACACAGCCACAGTCATCAGAAACTAATATTAAATTGATGTTGACATTTAACGTTGACGTTGGACGTTTGACGTTTGACGTTGGACATTTGACGTTGACGTTTCGCATAGATGTTTGACGTTGATTTTTGATGTTGATGTTTGACGTTGACATTTGATGATTTGACGTTAGACATTGACTTTTGGCTTAGAGGTTTGACGTTGGGGTTTGAAGTTGACGTTTGGCGTTGGCGTTTGTCGTAGACGCTAGCGTTGGACGTTTGACGTAGATATTTGACGTTGACTTTTGACGTTGACTTCTGACGTCGACTTTTGAGGTTGACATCAAAATAGACGTTGGCGCTTAGTACGAAACTAGCAGAAACACAACTTGATGGTTTTAATTGTAGCTTGCTCATAGTTGCATGTTGCAGTATGTAAGCTTTCGCGGCTGTTCTCCATTGAAGCAATATTTTCCGAGTTTTCCAGCGTTTCTGGCAGTAGAGTTAGTTAACGTTCCGCTGGTCATACCATCAATTTCCTCCGGAATTTTTTTTAAAAATTGGTATGATCGTCTTCTCCTCCTCGCTATCTGCCTCTATATAATATTGATATGTTCAATTTGATCCCCGATATTCAGAGTTTGGTAAAATGAAAAAATACTTTGAAATCATCTGTACTTAGAAATTTCAGCCCAGGTAACACCACCTTTCAAATGGAGCATTGCAAATTACAAAATCATCCAATTTTATCACCGAATAGTACGCATTTACGTCAATATTTACGATGATATAAATGCGATGATGATATGCAGTTCAAGGTGCTTTCTGTTTTTTTTTTTTTTGGAACAAACGAATGTGCATCTATTAATCTGTTTCGTTTCCTCCTATCTTTAAGTCGCTCTTTTCCCCTAGTTCCAAAAATTTAAAAGATAATTTCCCGTTCTTTCCGAACTAGATATGCCCAAACCAGATAAACTTGCAAATTCAATCGCGAATGGCGCAACTCGGAACTGGTTGTCCTTTTCGCCCTTGGACCGTTATCGATTGGGAAAAGCGAGGGCGTAGGGGCGGAGGGGGCGTATATCCCTGCTAAATTCGTGGGCGTTTGGGCCCCTGGAAGGTTACTATGGATACGAAAGGAAAGATGAGGAAGATACAGAGCGATTGTTATAATGAGACAGAAAAAATCGCAACTTGCCCAATTTTCTTCAGCTTATGATGGTCCAAGACTTCAATTTTTTCATTATTTCCATTATTTTCTAAACATAAACTTCCTCCAGTCTATGGATTATGGATACAAAAGGAAAAATGAGGACATGCAGAGGTTATTATACCTAATCGGAAAGAAGGCATCGTTACTTGCATTACTTGCGCAATTTTCTTCAGTTTTTGGTGGTCTAAAATCTGAATTTTTATTATTTCCATTATTTTGCTATCATACAGCTCCCCAACCAAGCTCACTCAGAGCTTCTGAGCTTGGCACGACAGTAATTGATTGAAGGTGTCGTTGCGAAGATGACTGAATCAAAAAAAAAAAAAAGTTCACACTCTACGCACGTTCTATTTTTTCTAAGTTGTTTCTACGCAAAAGAAAAATGTATGAATTAATCGATAACACCCTTCTTATTTCATTTATATTATATTACAATACAGATGCATGTTACCGTTTACATTTGCGCGTACGAAATCGCGATGTTTCCTTTGTTACATCAATTTTTTTATAACTCTAATATTTTCTTTTGGTTTTCATAATCGTGCGAATAAAAGCCACACAATCATTCATATTGAGAATGTTCATGCGTCCATGCTCTGATGAGCCATGACAATAAAAAAGAAACAAAAAAAGGATAACTGGTACCTCGAAGCAATAGATCAATCAAAACGTAACAACTTACAGAAACACAAAATAATAATAATAATAATAATAAATTTAATCCCGCAACGTTGGGATAAAAAAATATCCGAACTATTTAGAATACCACATTTTTTGCGTTAATTTTGAAGGTAGAATTACAAATGTTTCCTTTTCTTCTTCTTTTTTGAATGCATCGAGAAAAAGGGGGTTGCATCGATCGTGTTGTATTTTTTTTTAGTATCGATTTAAATAACAATAATAATAATAATAAATAAAAAACAGGAATGTAATCAATCTCCGCCTTCCGTTGATAGCGATCACAAGGACTGTGTTGCATTATTATTGATAGTGTATTACATCAGTCAACTCTTCTGAATCTTGACGTTGACGTTTAGAGTTTGACGTTTGACTTTGACGTTTGATGTTGACGTTTCACGTATGACGTTTACATTTGACGTTGATGTTTGACGTTGACGCTTGCCCATGACAATCAAAACAAAAAACAAAAACAAAGATAATTGGTCCCTCGGAGCAATAGACCAATCAAAACGTTACAAATTACAAAAACACAAAAAAAATTATAATAAATTTAATCCCGCAACGTTGGGATAAAAAAATATCCGAAGTATTTTTACGTTAATTTTGAAGGTAGAATTACAAATGTTTCCTTCTTCTTTTTCTTTTCTTTTTGAATGTATCGAGAAAAGGGGGGTTACATCGATCGTGTAATTTTTTTAAAAATCGATTTAAATAAAATAAAAATAACAAAGAAAGAAACAGGAAAAGGGAAGAACGATAATACAAGATTTCACGTGTTTTCGAAATATGACAAACGATATTCAAATAATGGAAAAATAATTCCGCGAGCATGCAGGGAGTTATAATTACAAAGAAAAAGTTGAAGAAATTAATGAATATCAACAAAGAAAAAGCAGAAATATAAATAAAATCTGCATAACTCTCACGAAAATATCCTCACTGAGGCTCATTCGGCAACTTTGCACGACTTTCCTTGAAAATTGCCGAATAAGCCTCAGTGAGGATATTTTTGTGAGAGTTATGTAGATTTGTATTTATATTTCTGCTTTTTCTTTGTTGATATTCATTAATTTCTTTCTTCTCCTTCCTTTCTAACTGAATCTTATTGTTAGTTACTAACACGAAAGACGCAAATCATAACAAGTCATCTTTAGTCCGGGCAAACAGCGGTAATTACGAAATAAATTACGACAGCCTACATTGTACACAGAACTACTCGCATACAGCGTACTGATTAGGGTGGAGAGTCGACGATGCTGTCATAACTTACTTCGTAATTGCACACTGTTACCGCTGCACCCCCAGCAAAGTCATTTTTCTTACGTTTGGACCACGCCTTATCGATTTACAACGGCGAAGGTGTGGGCAGGGAGAGCATCCTTTTACTAAATTTACGGGCATTTCGAACCCTGGATGGTTACTATGGATACGAAAGATGGGGAGCTGAAAGTAGGAAGAAGAGATTACCTCTTCAGTTTCGATGGTTTAACGCAGGCATGGGCAACCGTTAGAGGTTTTATGCTGCGAGTAATCTTGAAAAATATTTTGTAGTATCCTTACGAAGCAAGTTTGACCGGTCGTGCTAATATGCAAACGGAAAAATTCATAGCCTGGTTTAACAACGCCTTCAAGTTTCAAGTTTCTTTTTCTGTAGTCCCTGACGAAGTTTTTTTTTTGTACGAAAACGGCATAAAGTTCTGAAATATAAGTCGTAAAATTTCAAATTTGATCGGCTTAGAAAAGTGGCGGGGATGATCCGAAAGATAAGTAATTGATAAGGTGGTAATTTGAACGTGATATGAGATACCCCAATTAGGAATTCTCCCAATGCTTACTTAAATACGCATTTTTGCAGCTATTTGCTTCTATGATTAATGATTACATCCGGCTAGGAACGGGAATTCGCCAACTATTCTCTCCAAACGATTACAAGTCAAAGTAAACGATTTTTGGATGAGTGTTTTCTGTACGTTTGTCTTTCGTTTCCATAGCGCTTAGATTTCACATTAGAAGTGTAATAAAACGCCGATGCGATAAAGAAAAATAGATTTTCACCCCCGGGGCGCACGATACGTCATTCGAAACATGGCGACTTCTCAGGTACCGCCCCCAATATTTTTCCCCAAAGCATTAAAAATTGGAAAATCCCAAAAAAGATATTACTCACTCGATCCTCGGAGAAATTCCTCCTGCTCTCCAGGATATAACTTCTTTCGGTAATGCTACTGCTAACGGCCATTTCGTGGGGAGGGCGCAAGAAGCCCTTTTCGGCGGACGAAACCGGCTGAACTCGGAGGGAGGTGAAGCAGGGAACGGGATGCGATGCTAAAATTCCATTATTCCCTTCGTATTCGGGCGAAATAAAGGCGATGCTGTGCGGGAGATGCGTCTCGGAGAAAAGTAAGAAGCAAAAAAAACGAATGGTGAGGTGAAGTATCGATCGCCAACCGGCGATGGTTGAACGTACATGCGCCTTAAGCGCTGCGGGAACCGCTGGGGGACTCGCATTTTTTGTCGTCTCGAACGACCGTTTAATTTACGATAATTACACGATAGATCTCGCTTAGATAATGCGATTTCGTCTCGTTATCCGTTTCGATTCGCCAAATTCGATGCCGAATTGCGAAATTAATTTCTTAGACCCGTTCCGATCGATAATGACGACTTTCTGAACGTACCCCCGCACACAATGACAATCCTGTCAGTGTCATCAATTGTGTGATAAAAATGTCGGACAAAAGATTTTACCCGTAGATGACGGTAATGCGGACACTAAGAAGACGAAAAGGTAGCTAAAATAAAACGGGAACCCTCCAAATTCTCCCCCGCTATCCAAGCACCAATTCATTCAGCTAATTTTCACGCTTAAAAATCGTTTCGCACGTCCAACCTATAATTTCACGTTTTTCCACGTCCAATCGATAAATTTATCGCCGTATTTCGCGTTGAATTATTAAAAACGCCCCCGTACATTCCTCCCGGCTCGTGAAAATCGAATTAAAACCGCATCCGCGGTAATTTTATTTAATTATCGAAACCTAACCTCAAAATTCTATTCCGTAGCAAAAAGCGTCGCGGGAAGCAGTCGGAGGAGCCGCCGAAGGAGGAAAAGGCCAAAATCGAAATCGTAGAAGGACAAGATTTGAATTCACTCAGTAACATATCCATAAAAGATCTTAGGGCTGCGGTGGAGATGTTCTCGTTCTATCAGAAACCGGCTAAGACACCCGAAGAGGCTCTGCACAAATCGTATCAGTTTTGGAATACGCAACCGGTTCCGAAAATGGGTGAATATTCTCTCTCAATTTCTTTCCATATCGGTTTCGATTTCATCGGATCGGGGTTTTAACCAAAACTTTCTCCCTCTTTTCCCCCATTTTTTTTTCTTTCTTTTTTAGGAAAGTAAACTTTAAATCTATTGCATCGAGTGTTAAGAACTTCATCAAGATGAAACTTATTTTTATGGAAGAGTTTCTTATATCTTAATTAGAGGCGTTGCAACCAAGTATATTTTTCTATGGAGTGAGCGAAATTTAACTGGAACACGTTATCGATTATTGAAAATCGATGTATTGGTCGTACTCATCATTGATTTCATAAACATAACCACCTATTAGTCGAATATATGCAAAAATGCAATACAAGAGGGCGTGTATGAACTAACGAAAAAGCTACACGCTGCGACATCTTTCATTTTGTGTCTGTGTCGAAAATCTTAATCTTAAAAGTGCTGTATCATGCTTGGTATGTTTTTAGGAACCACTTGAGAGAAACCCACGTTATCAACATTGCATCGCATACTGCTGTAATTCAATTTTCTAAAACATTTTATGCTTCCAGTTCGATACATTATGTGAGATATGATTTGCTCTTGAAATAATTTATTGTTGAAATTATACATACATAGGATTAATTCATCTGATATTTATCGAATCGGTTTCACCAGGACATTGATCCAGCCTTTGAAATACGTTTCCTTTAGGATCCATCCGGTTTGGGAAATGTATGCGATATCCTTGCTCTGCCATGTTACCATTTCCATTTACAGAAAACGTACACCCTACACGTATGGGCATATTCATTCGATGTAGAATAACAGTAATAATAATAATACAAGAACGAAAAAACACAGAAACAAAAGAACTAATCAAAAGTATACAAATTATCACGAAAAATAGTTATACAAAATTATAATACGAAAGTCGAATTAAATATCGTACATAAATGTCCAAATTTGACTAATATTATTGATAAAAATAACATTCGAATACAATCTTTTTGTTGTGCAACGTTGGAAGATGTGTTTTCGTGAAAAGAAAATGTTTACCAACAAGTAGTATCAAAAATTCTTCTTTACTCTTAAATTGTAGCTATCTGGATATCAACAGATATCGAACAATAGGGCTAATTTGTGGATTAAAAGTCCGAACTTCTATAACCTCTTGAACACGTATGAAGCGTGATACAATATTTTTATATTTGAGATTTTCGATTCAGAATTTCATAAGGAGTTATGTCACGTGTAGCTTTTTCACCCATTTATACACATCTGATATAAAAACAAATGACTTCAGGTGACGGGTGTAAACAGAATTCAACATCGCCAACTGAAGAAGGTGCAAGTTTTTCTATCTGGGGATATTTCATTATCAACAGTTTTCATTTGAATTTGCTCTCACTATATAATTGATCATAATGATAATGATTAGAGTTTGTTAAAAAGGTGGATGACGTGTTATCATCAAGTAATGTAAATCGGACTGACGCTGTCGCATCTCCGAATTTTATTATTTAATGATAATTTATCATTGATAAGTTAATAAATTAATCAACTCTTATCAAACGAAATAAGTTACGACACCCTACATATATACACAGAACTACTCGCATACAGCATCAATTTAGTACCGACTGTACTAGTGGGGAGTCGACGATGCTGTCGTAATTTGTTTCGTAATTGTACGCTGTTACCGCTGTTTGTCCAGACTATATGACTCCTACATTCTGTATAATTATAATAATTACTATTATAGAGGTTATGTTAGTTACTTCAAACGTGACTGACAGAAATAACCTCAAAATACCGAGAACATAAACAAAGCAACACTGCACATGCTCGCCAACAAAAATTTAACGTAGGTATGTGTGAATCCAATTTCTTAAATAATTTGCAATAGATCTCATGGATATCTAAGATTGGCAAGACTAAACTTATTTCTAATGACGTGCTTCAGGTGTTGCCAATCATACTCCTTGTTTCTGTCAGTTTTCACAATTTTAGAGGTTATGTATGAGGTTATTTCTATGGTTGTTCCCAGAAATAAGTTTTTTTGTAACTTTTAACTCGTTCTTTTTAGATGAAAAAATTACCGCCAACGAAGCCATCGAGCCCGATAAGGAACCGGCGGAAATCAGAGCCGAACCGTACAGTTTACCGGACGGTTTCCAATGGGAAAGCGTTGAACTTGGATGACCCGTTGGTCCTGAAGGAATTATACACCCTGTTAAACGAGAATTACGTCGAGGATGACGATTGCATGTTCCGATTCGATTACCAGCCGGATTTCCTCAAATGGTCAGTATGATAATAACAATCGCGAATCATAGTTTTCAACAGTTTTTACAAATAACCTATGCATCAACATTGATTATACGAATAATTTTCATTTTTAGGGCGCTACAAGCACCGGGTTGGAGGAGAGAATGGCATTGCGGGGTGAGAGTCACGAAAAGTGGTCGATTAGTCGGATTTATATCGGCCATACCGGTCACGTTGAGCATTTACGATAAGTACATAACCACCAAGCTACCCAAGGGGAAACCAATTAACATGAACCTCCTTTTTGTTTTCGCAGAACCCAGAAAATGGTTGAAATCAATTTCCTCTGTGTACATAAGAAGTTACGATCGAAACGTGTAGCTCCCGTTCTCATTAGGGAAATTACCAGACGAGTTCATCTGACCGGGTTGTTCCAAGCCGTTTATACGGCGGGTGTGGTGTTACCAAAGCCAGTCGTTACCTGCAGGTAGGTAAAATCGATTTTACTCGAGTTGATTCCAAATATTCATATTGTTTATAATTTACATTTTAATTCTTTACTTCTTTTTCGCCTTACACCCCAGGAAGAGGGGTAGAAAAGGCTTAAGGATTAAGTAAGTAAGTAAGTACTTCCTTTTCTTTGCATTTTCAGGTACTGGCACCGTTCTCTCAATCCAAAGAAGCTGATCGAAGTAAAGTTCTCGCATCTTTCTCGAAATATGACCATGCAACGCACGCTTAAGCTCTATAAACTGCCCGATCAGCCTAGGACGCCCGGGTTTAGGAAGTTGACGGCTAAGGATGTACCGAAAGCCCATAAGTTACTTACGGAGGTGAGAGTGTGGTTAAGAAATTATAGTAATAAGTGAAGTAATACCTTTGATAGAAGCTGTTAGTTAATTCGAAATGCCGAAAAATTGTGAAAAACGTAAAAAGGAAAGCAAGAAGGACCAGCAAGTAATACCCGGTAAACATTTTTTAAATTTCGCGCATAATTTAAGTTGGTAGTTCCGGCAATACTAGACGTACTCGCTAATTTCTAAGCACAATGCATGCGAATATATTCACTATTGCCCGAATTACCAACTTAAACTATCCACGAAATTTAAAAAAATTCTTTGTAAACAATTACGCGGGGGACCATAATTTGCTGTCAAACGTGAAGAGTATGGGTGCGCGGGTGAGTGGGGCACGGGGAGGACGAATTAGTTCACATATTTGCCGGGATCTCGAATGTACTTGATCGCACAATATTTCATCGTAGAATTAAAAAAACGATATTAAGAATACGGTAAAGTTAGGAAAAAATGATTTTAAAATAAATGAAATGAAACGTGCGTAGTTCGAAGATCCGCCACCGCTAAAGGTGGAGCGCTGCCTGTACGAGTACGAAATGATTTGATAGTTTTGACGATTAACCGATTTTTTTGTTTTCCTCTCCATTCAGTACCTGAAAAAATTCGACTTGGCGCCGGTTTTCAGCGAAGACGACTTCACGCATTGGTTCTTCCCGCAACAGGACATCGTCGACAGTTTTGTCGTCGAGGTGGACGACGAAATCACCGATTTCGTCAGTTACTACACGCTACCCTCGACCGTTATGCATCATCCTGTACATAAGGTGCTCAGGGCCGCCTACAGTTTCTACAACGTCGCGAAAAAGACGCCCTGGATCGATTTGATGAACGACGCGCTGATATCGGCGAAACAATTGAATTTCGACGTGTTCAACGCCCTAGATCTAATGGACAATAAGGAATTCCTCGAACAATTGAAGTTCGGCGTGGGCGACGGAAATTTGCAGTACTACCTTTATAATTGGAGGTGTCCATCGATCCAACCGTCAAAGATCGGCCTAGTCTTGCAGTAGTCGGGTGAAAAAAGGGGTTGGACGTTAACGATTTGTTGTTGGGTGTGTTGCTAAACTGGTTCTATATCATTTTTTTTTCTTTTAGACATCACCGAGGATTTTTTTTTCTTCTTTATGTCCGCAATAACACAAGAATGGTAGTATTTTATTTCGGGGCGGTTTTTAATTATTTTTTTTTATTGTCATTCTTCAAGGTGAAACGCGAAACTTTAAGGGATGTAATGCCGAAAAGGCGATTCTCATCCGACTTACGCACGTCACTTTTGAGCCCAAAGCCGGTGAGTGTTACGTGATGGCAGCTACTGTAGTACCATTATCAGTAAACCGAGTAAATATGCGGTATGATGAGTCATCTGTCCATTTCACACATGTAATATTGCAAAGGACAGAAGACATACCGCATATTTGCTCAGTCTAATTATCAGTTGGCGGATGACGCAAGACTGTACTATAGCGTGGAGTGACGTGACGTAAACTACACGTCAGTAATCTTCGCTGTATAAACCACCTTCATTCCCCGTAGTAAGGAAAAAATACGTTTCAACAACGTCATATCCCGTGTAAACCGGCCCCTAAATGAACAAAATTTACACTGGATGATCTAAAAAATACATCCCCAGTCCTCCGAGTCTATAATCTAATTTTCCTTTTGATCGAATACTTTGTAAATACTGCCATATCGCATTGGATATGAACAAGTATCGATGTCGAATTTAGCACATTTTTCTTTTTCTCCGATACATACATAATTATGTAATGATAATAGTACGTAATAAGGAAATGTGTGTTAGGGCATAGCCAACTTTTTCCCAAAAAAGGACCCCTCGAGAAGGCGCGCGTGACGTAGTCGTTTCTGGTCACACGTATGTGTAGTGCTGAAGCGGAACAAGCAAAGAATTTTAAAATCTGTAATAATTGCAATGGTAAAAAAGAAGTAATTAGTCTTGAATTCCTCGGGTGCGATCTAATAATAATAAGTCGATGAACGATGGGACGCCGTGTGGCTACCCGAGAAGGAAAGATGTCGAAGCATAATCTAGCAAAAATTTTAACATAATATATATATATATGAATATGGTACGATAATTTTATAAATATATATTTATAATCAATATTCGCATTACTGTTTATTGCCGGTAATATTATTTAATATTACTGTCGATTTTGCAAGACCAAAATGCATAGATGATGATGATAATCGGTGTTTCATTTCGTTTTCCTTATAATTTTTGTAATTGTAAATTTTCATCACCTAAAATAGTAAGCAATAAAAGTAATTTATTGGATTATGAAGGTATTTTTCTTATTTTCACACAATCCTATCGCCGGGGAATTATGTCTTAATCAATCGTAATCCCACGTAATAACGATAGGAAAGAATTTTTAATGAGAGCCAAACTAATTGAAACTAAGAGAAATCTAACTGGCTCCCTCAAATATGAGGTATTAAGTCAGGTACGTTTGTTAAGGAGCTCTCCAAGAAACTTGTATGCAATCACCTACAAATCAGGCACCAATTTCATATGGCAATAATTACCATGAAGGGATAATATGAGCCATAAATAATATCGTTGTTTTATCACTCTTGCATTGATCATCGTGGATATGTATGAATGATGTAATCATAAAATGCTCTCTAATAAATAAGGCGAGGCGCCAGCTAAAAAAATAACGTATTAAAATCAACTAAGTCCAAGTATCGAGGTCTGAGAAGGATAGTATCTAGTGGAAAGGCATAGTGGTAATTTATCCTCTATCCATACCATTCGGATTCAATTTGATAGTAATTGCATAGTAGCATTGCATCCTACATTATACAAAATTAATGAAAGCAGAGCATGATCCAGCGAAAACAAATATTTAGTATTAATAAGAATAAGGAGAATGTGGTCAAGTAAGAACTATAATTGATTAACAAGTAAATTTATGGAAACGAGTACGGTTTTAAAACGTAAAATACCACCTGCTCCACAGGTGGTTTGAATGAAGGATGTAGTTCGATTTACAATTAGATTCTCTAAATTAACGGTAATCGAATATCTTACGAAATTTTACATTTCTAGCTTGGTTATGTTTATTGTTTAAATTAACTGTTAAATTCTAGGACTACCAATATATCAGTCCTGCCAACTAAAAGTTTCAGATCACGAATTGTAATGTAATATTCTATTACAGAAGACATATCTAACTGATCATACCGCATATTTTCCCAGTCTGGTGAACACTTTAAGTGTAGTGAAGGTAAATTTGTTATACTATTATCTAGGAGGTAGACTAAAATAAGAATTTTATCAATAGAATTGTGGTGCGTAGGTTCAAACGAGTATTATTAAGAAATAATCATCTTAGCAACAGTTAAGGATAAGAATAGGCAATAGATACAACAAGAATTCAATGCCTAACAGAATTTATCCAGGTGAAGGTTGGTAGTAAAGAATTCTGAGCTGATGAAAATATTTACCGCCAAATTTCCGAACGACGCACGCTGAAAACGATATTGAAATACATACGGAGCACAGGTATACAATGTCCAATTTGCCAAAACGGCCTTCTTAACCTTACAAAATGATTTTACGATGATAGAAATCGGTTTGAACTGAAAAGTGTTATTTGAGGTTATGTTCTGGTTGAATGGTCGATTAGAATGAATATAGTTAAGGTTGGTCGCTATCAGAGAATATACGCGAAGTGGAGCATAATGAAGTACCACATTTACGAGGTAAATTTGAAAAAGACGGTTCAATAATATGGAAAATACTTTTTATTTATTCAAAGTACACGTAATTAGGTTTTTCTGATTCGGTATTAAAATTGACGTTCAAATGTAGTATATATAGAGAGATCCGAAATGATCGTCGCAAAAATACTGATTCCCGGATAGGATGATATCAATATTTATTTCCAAAATTCTGAGTGAATATAGCAACTGATTATATTTTTAGTAATATCACCAGATTTTTTGACATTGGTGTACGCTTCATTATTCTTTCGTATATATGGATACATATTAACTATTACCTTTTCATTTTTGTTACAAATTCTGTATTATCTGCTTGTATTATAAGAACAGAAGTATTCAACGTACTCCAGAGAAAGTGAATTTATTGTTTTAGTGATCAAATCACCTGTTTAGACATTTCTTTCAGGCTGTTAGCAGGATGGAATAGGACAAATTTCTTTTAGATAATTATTTTAGAAATGGACACAGCGATTACGGTTATGCATCGCGTTGGTGTCACATATTGTTATTAAACTTGCACATTACTGAAATAATACTAATCACAATGTAAGCAAGGCGGCATTTTGAGAACGTAAATTTTTAACGGAAACGGCGCAGTCATTTTGACTCTCACTGTATAACCTTAAGTTGGCATTACATGGTGTAGGCAACCATTAGCTCTGAATTTGGTATCGGCAACACAATGCCATGAAGTAGAATAAGAATTCACAATGTCGACGAGAAGTGTAATATATTTATTTTATTAAGGTTAGTTTTATTAAAAATATCGTGGATGAGGCCCCTGGCTAGCCCCCACCGCTCTACACAAATGTTGGCCTTTACGAGCAATGCACATTTGCAGCCGTTCCATGAAATTTTCTTCAACTTCTACTGGCATCGTTCAGTTCTTGTAGGGTTTGAGAGCGATGTTTAAAACCCCCTGCCTTGAGATATTCCCATTCAACGGCTTCTCGTAAAGAGATTAGTTTTTCGTTTTATCGCTGGTGATCCTGGTCCAAAATATATGTAAGCCAAAGATACATATCACTACGATACACACAACACGTGGGATTGAACGAATGGTTTCCCTTCCTTTACTCGAAGAAGCATGCAAGCGCATTGGATGCTTGGCGAAGTATCCTTTACAGTTACAGTGGGACATTCGCACGATTTCTTGAACAACTTGATCTGTTTCGATCAGTTTCACATAAATCCTAATCCAGTGTAATATATTTGTCGTGAACCTTCTTCATTGATTGTGACCGTTACGAATGTATGCGTTAGAAACATTCAAGAGGTTAAATAACTCGTTTTCGACGATATTTTCTCTTCCTTCGCTTTTTAGTTCGTTCGTGCCGAATCTGATGCTTCCAGAATGATCCCTTGTGATGGGTATTATAATGGCACTTGGAGCACTGAAACAGTTCGCTCTTATTGTGCGCGTTTACGTGATATTTAAAGCTCGCTTTAAACGTCGTTTCGAACGGACACTGCGGACATTTATATTCCCTTTTGCCGGCTTTCGAGTGGATATTTCGGACGTGCCCGGTCAGATCTTGTTTTCGCTTAAACATCTGAGGGCAGGCCTCACACTTGAACGGTTTATCGTCGTTATGAATGACGGCGAGGTGTCGCTTTAGATACGATTTTTTCATCGTTTTATACGGACAAACGGTACACGCGAAATTGGGAGTTTTATCGGCCGTTGCGTGCGTTTCCTTTTCGTGACGGCCGAGCAATTGCGTTGTCCAGAATATCATATCGCAACTTTCGCATTTGTACGGTTTCACGTCCTCGTGGTAGCGGATATGACGGTCGAAATTTTCTCTGTGGCACGTTTTGAAGGCGCATCTGTAACATGAAATTCGCGCCTTAGCAAATTGATCATAGCTAAATGAAAAATAAAGAACCGCGAAGTACAGAGATATCAACGATTCCTGTCCATCACGGGCATTGGTTTATGTAGAATATTGCCGAGAGCGGCCTACTATAAAATTTTAATTAGGATGCGCATTTTTAAATAAAAAGAAATTGTTTTTACTTCTTTTTATTTACTTTCCGCTTTATCCTTAAACAGAACGTAAGTTTTTATTCTATGCCAATTTATTTATTCGGTTAGTCTAGCAGCTGTTTTTACATTAAAAATAAAGTAAATAAATTCTGTCAAATTGCAATAAATGTTCAAAATGTGATCCGTTCTGCTCTATACATAACTGTATTCCCCTTTTTGAATTGACGAAATACTCTTCGCAACTCTTCTACAGTGATGTCTTTAATTGGATGTCGTATAGCCGCCTGTAACTCATCAATGTTATGTAAGCTTTGTCTATACACATCGTTTTTAGATAACGGAGGCAGTAAAAACCTAGTGGTATTAAATCCGGTGATCTTGCAGGCCATCTTTCATAACTAATAACACGATCATTATAAAATTGTCGTAGATATTCCAATGTATCGAATCCGGAAGGAGCTGTTGCTCCATTTTGCTGAAAATTCCTTCCGTCAATTCATCATCGTGCAACTGTTCAATAAACGGGTATAAAATATTATTCCGATAACTTTCAGCGATTACTGTATTATTAAAAAATATAGACTCCACAATACGTCGTCTTGATAATGCCACACATATACCACTTTAATAGGGATGTAAACTGGTTTCGATAAAAGTATGTGGATTTTCCTTTCCACATGTTCTATAATTTTGGTTATTCACACAGCCAGATGCCTCGTCAGACATAAATGTTTTGTCCAATACATCGATATTGTTTAAATTTTTCCTAAACCGCTGACAAAATTGAATACGTCCTAGATGGTTTCATGGATATAATTGTTGTACCAGTGATACTTTGTACGGATGCATACGCGTCCTCTTACCCGCTTGTTTTCACCGTACCACATTAGTAGGTAATTCCCCGAGTATCGTGAATGACGAATCGGTTAGAAATGATTGAAATAAGACGTCGGACGCTGTTTTTAATGATTCAAATAAGCGGAAAATTTAACATCGAATAATAACTGGTAACTGGTTTTGATTTTGTTATTTTGAGTCTTACGTCCGGCCGATTCAATTGACCAGTGATTCAAATAACCGGTATCTACTGTACTTACATATTTCGAGCAAGTCTACAGATGGATACGTCACAGTTTGAGTTTTCGAGGTCGTTGGCGTATAACAAGGGTAGACAATAATTGATTGCTGAGGAGGGTGGTGACGGAAGAAGAAGGAGAAGAGGTAGACCGAGAAAAACCTGGATGCAACAAATGGTAGAGTTGGGAAAGGGAAAGAAGGATCACCGTTAAGGAGATGAAAACGGTGGCCAGTGACAGAAAGAAGTGGAAAAAATGGATGGAAGAATGAAACAAGAAACTCCGACGTCCTGACAGGGCAAAACGAGAACCGAAGAAGAAGAGGAGAAGAAGAAGAAGGTTGTTGGTTGCGCATATTGCAGAATTGAAGAGGTAAAACGCTTCAGAACCAAACAGCATCACTATGTCGACCTTCGAAACACAAACTTACACCTATCCAACGGTAAATGCGGTCTAAAATGTTTAGAAAATGTAAGAAACATTTTCAATCTCACCTGGTGCATTGGAATCGCTTCACGCCGCCGTGGATATTCAACAGATGTTTCTTAACGCATCCCGGATGAATACTTTCGAAGTCGCATTTCGGACATTTACTCTTCTTCTTCGTTTCGTTATGCAGATTTTTGACGTGCACGCGCAGCGTTTTCTCCAACTTAAACTGCTTGTCGCACGTGTCGCAACGATACGGCTTATCATCTTTGTGCGTCGCCAGATGGCGCTCGAGATCTCGCCCGCTGGTGGTCTGGAAGACGCACTTATCGCACTTGTAAACCGACGCCGAGTGTTTCTTCTTCTGATGCATGGCGAAAATGTCCGAACGAGTAAATCCTTCGCCGCAGTGCTCGCACTCGAAACGGCTGCGACTTGGATTGGCGTGTCTGGTAGCGTGTCCCTCAAGTGACCCTTCGTGCGCGCCTGATACGGACACTCGGGACATTTGTACATTCGAAGATCGGTGTGCGTCTGCTGATGTTTCTTGAAATTGTTCTTTTGCGACGTACTGTACTCGCACATCGTGCATTTATGTTTATTCTTCAATTCCGATTTGTCGCTATCCTCCGGAGGACGAGGAGCTGTTACGTACTTCCTAGTCGAATGAAGACAGAAAGAGAAGCAAAAATTATTCAAAAAGCAAACGAGAAAAACGGTTAACAACTTGAGTAGACGGCAAGAACTAAGTAGTATTCGGATTTTTGGCACTTTTCAATCATGTAAAAATAAAATTAATATATTCACCGACAAAAAGTTCTAATTCGATGGTCACCCATTGTAGTTAATTGATATTGCCTAGTAAGTACTATTTGATTCTCTAAAGCATCTGTAATTCAGCCAAAACTAAAGTATCGCATGTGTGTTATTATTTATTTCCCTATTAAAGGAACCTCGATACTTCCAGTTTTGCACAGTTTACTTTCATAGCGTAGGAAACATTTAGCCAAAATTTTATTGAAATTTGAAAATCATCAGATGGAGACTACTGTCAAGCTGATATAGGAACAACCCAAATACTTACTTCGTGTTCCTTTCACAGCATCGATCCATGTGGTAGTCCGAACATTCCTTCTTATCCATGTAAATTTTGCAAAAGACGCACTTAATAATCTCTAGAATCAAAAACAATCACCATTACTATCAATTTCAGTACCGTGCACGAGTGATTCTAAACGCACACCTTTACAGAAACCCCTTCGATTCCTTTTCTCTGGGCACACAGAATTATGCGCTGTTAGATGAAGTATTGAGTTATATCCTACACAACAAAGCGTACACGCATACGTATCATCTAATCGTTCACAAACCCTTGGCTTCCAAAAACTATCGTCCATATCTGGACTCTCATTTTCAGCACCCTCTTCGCTATTCCAACACACTAGTAATTCATCACCTGCACTAATATGACAATCACTTCGATAATATAAGCCATCTTCGTATTGAAACGGAGTTAGATTCCGAAGGGAACTTTGATCCGCCTTTCGTATATACTGCATCCAATTCAACCATTTGGGATTTTTCGTGTAAACGAGTTCCTTATTTTTCAATTTCCATTTCGATACTGCACCGTCCTTGGTCGAATGCAAACCTTCGAATGGTCCGAACACAACCCCTTTAGGTATGGTTTTCGAAGCTATTACGCCCACACCAGACGAAGTTTCACTAATATCTATAAATCCTTTCGGCAACGTGCACGTAACTCGGTTATCTTTCATATTTGGATTGTCGCTGTCGAAAATGCGGATCAACATGGGGCATTTGAGGCAATACATGTCGTATTCCTCGCCGCATCCTTCGCAACCTGTAAATAAAACAATTTCAAGGAAAACATAGAAAATAGAGGATTAGGTTACATGTACAATAGTTTTCTTTGGTCTCGGTCAGAAGTTCAGTTTCTTCGACTACTACTGTCGGATCTTCTATAATCTCCTCCTTAATATTAACATAGTCGTGGATGCTCCCTGACTGGTCTTCCGTATTACGGGATTCTTGTTTAATGTATCCTCCCTAATTACGGTTTCATATACGCACGTCTTATCGTCTAAATAATTATCGAATTGGTCCCCCATTTCACTATTGTTATTGTTCGGAATTTCATTAGCACTCACACTATTCATTTTATTCACCAAGAAGATCACCTAAACTCTCTTCGACTTCTATTTCAGAGAGCAGTAAGATAAGTAAACACGTAAAAGTGTTTTCGTTTGGATTACTTTCTGAACCACATTGCATATATAAACCATTGCAACACACCTAATCTGCAAATCCTGGAAAATTTAATTTTCTAAAGGTCTAATTTCCAAATAAAACTGAGCTGCAAACTACAAAAACTGATGGTGCCCCTTCCGGTCGAATAACAAAGTAAACTTAGCGCAGACAACAACCCTCAAAGATGGCTGGCGCTCTCTAATGGATATACGCCGAATTGAACCTAGCATGGACAACAACCGCAGAAGATCGATGGCGCCATCTAATTGACCTATACTAAACTGAATTTAGCATGGACAACAACCGCGAAAGATCGATGGCGCCATCTAGTGGACATATGCGGAACTAAGTTTAGCGTAGACAACAACCGCGAAAGATCGATGGCACCATCTAATGGGTATATCACGAACTAAACTTAGCGTGGACAACAACCGGGAAAGGTCGACGGTGCCATCTAATGGGTATATTACGAACTAAATTTAGCGTGGACAACAACCGCGAAAGATCGATGGCACCATCTAGTGGACATATGCCGACCTAAATTTAGCATGGACAACAACCGCGAAAGATCGATGTCGCCATCTAATGGGTATACTACGAACTAAATTTAGCGTGGACAACAACCGGGAAAGATCGGTGGCGCCTCCAGTGTTTAAACACTACACTAAGCGTAATTCGGACACGTGTCCGCTAGAGGCGCCACCGATCTTTCGCGGTTGTTGTACATGCTAAATTTAGTTCGACATATAACCGCGACAGACACCACCCATCTTTAAAGGTTGTAGTCCGAGCTTAGTTTACTAAAGAGGCTGACTAAGGTGTCTGTCACATCTGTGATCCGTGGTGATTATAAATCGAATTCAATTTAGCGGAAGTGCAAAAGATTTAAATTGATGTAATTACTAAAATCAGGCTGATTTGAAGAAAAACTAATTTAGACAACGTTACAGAAATTCTAATTGGATATAATTACCCCAAAGAGAAATTATTATATTATTATTTCTGGTTCAGTTTAAAATATCAAAATCGATATCGAGAAACAAAGAATTAGTTTATACAAAAGACCCAAAATGGTTAAATTCCAAGTTTAACATCTTTTCGATGTGAAGATGGATTGTACTACCATTGCAATTGTCATATTTCTATTGGTGATGAATTATTAGTGCGATTGGAGGACGATGAGAGTGGAGAGACTGTAGTTTTCCTCGTTACTAGTCGTTATATTGGAAGAAATTTGATGCAGATCTAATTTTGAGGCAATAAGGCCGTCTTTAACAGATTTTGCAAGGTAGAATTCGAGATATCGCAATGGAGCTTTCCTCTAAGGAAATGCTTTTTGGTACGAAAGCCAGGGTCATGCAAAATTCGATATACGATTGAGACTTACTAGCAACTTCCTCCAATTTCTACATCCCTTTTTTACATTGTAATTATATTTTGTAAACAACACAAAGGTAATATTTCTTAATTTATAACACATACTTTGTTGATAACTAGGGAAAGATATGTCTGAGGTGGTATACTTGTACTAGAAAGTGGAATTAATTATAAATAATGAATTATGATATTACGAAGTAATATTTTAGTTCTTTTTTGTAATATTTATTAGTTTTAGTAATTTCATCCAGGCGTGTATCGCTGAGATGGGACACCTTTTTGTACGTCATATTAACTAGGGCGTATATTACAAATAAACATTTTCGGAGTTTCAAAGACGCCTGCGTATTCCGAGAGATCCGATCCCTTCTGGGCATTAACTGGTTGAACAACTTGACCTGTTTCGATCAGTGCACTCGGTCAGTTCCACATAAATCCTTATGCAGCGTATACATTCGTCATCAACCCTCCTCATTGACTGTAACTGTTACGAATATATGCGTTAGAAACGTTCAAGACGTTGTACATTGTTTCGCACAGAAACTGCGCGCATTCATATTACCTTTTGCCGGCTTCCGAGGGAATATTCTGGACGTTTCGTTGAAACATCTGCGCCTAACACGTCGCACTTGAACGGCCTGTGGTAGTTATGAATGACGAATGGTGATGTGTCGCTTTAGATTGGATTTTTTCGTCGAACTATATGGACAAATGGTGCACGCGAAACTGGTGATCGCGTGTACCTCCTTCTCGTGCCGGCTAAGCAATTTTCTACTCCAGAATTCCATATCGCAGGTTTTACAATTGATCGGTTTCACGTCCTCGTGGTAGCTGATATGCTGGTCGAAAATTTCTCTGTGGCACGTTTTGAAGGGGCATCTGTAAGATGAAATTTGTACCTTGGTCGATTGATAAGGGCAAAAAAACGTAAAATAAATAGACACAAAGTATTACATATTCCGAGCAAAATCACAGATGAGTACGATTCAATTTGTGTTTCACGGTCGTTAGCTGCGCATGTCGTAGAACTGAAACGGTAAAAGCTTCAGAATTAAACGGTGTAGCTATGTTGACCGTTGATACACAAACTTACACATACCAAGGTGTAAAGCAACGTCTACGATACCTAAGAAAGAAACCATTCGGTCTCACCTGGGACATTTGAATCGCTTAACGCCGCTGTGGATGTTCAGCAAATGTTTTTAACGCATCCCGGATGAATGCTTTCGAATTCGCATTTCGGGCACTTGTACTTCTTTCTCTTTTCGTTGTGCGAATTTTCGGCGTGCCGTAGCAACGTTTTTGCCAACTTATACCGCTTGTCGCACTTATCGCAACGATACGGCTTATCATCTTTGTGCGTTGCCAAATGGCGCTCGAGATCTCGCCCGCTAGTCGACTCGAAAGCGCATTTATCGCACTTGTAAACCGCAACGGAATGTTTCTTCTTCTGGTGCAAGACGAAAATGTCGGAACGAGTAAATCCTTCGCCGCAATGCTCGCACTCGAAACGGCTGCGACTTGGATTGGCGTGTCTGGTAGCGTGTTCCTCCAGGTTAGCCTTCGTGCGCGCCTGATACGGACACTCGGGACATTTGTACATTCGAAGATCGGTGTGCGTTAGCTGATGTTTCTTGAAGTTGTTCTTTAGCGACGTACTGTACTCGCACATCGTGCATTTATGTTTATTCTTCAATTCCGATTTGTCGCTATCCTCCGGAGGACGAGGAGCTGTTACGTACTTCCTAGTCGAATGAAGACAGAAAGAGAAGCAAAAATTATTCAAAAAGGAAACAAGAAAAACGGTTAACAACTTGAGTAGACGGCAGGAACTAAGTAGTACTCGGATTTTTGGCACTTTTCAATCATGTAAAAATAAAATTAATATATTCACCGACAAAAAGTTCTAATTCGATGGTCACCTATTGTAGTTAATTGATATTGCCTAGTACTATTTGATTCTCTAAGGCATCTGTAATTCAGCTAAAACTAAAGTATCACATGTGTGTTATTATTTATTCCCCTATTAAAGGAACCTCAATATTTCCAGTTTTGCACAGTTTACTTTCATAGCATACGAAACATTTGGGCAAAATTCTATTGAAATATGAGATCGTCAGATGGAGACTACTGTGTCCAGCTGATAAAGAACAACCGAAATTCTTACATCGTGTTCCTTTCACAGCATCGATCCATGTGGTAGTCTGAATATTCTTTCATATCCATGTAAATCTTGCAAAAAGCGCACTGAATAATCTCTAGAATCAAAAACAATCACCATTACTACCATTTTCAATACCGTTCACAGGCGATTCTATATACACACCTTGACAGAAATCCGTTTGATTTCGTTTCTCAGGGCATGTAGAATTATGCATGGCTAGATGACATATTGAGCTATATCCCACACAACAAAACGTACACGCATACGTATCATCTAATCGTTCACAAACCCTTGGCTTCCAATAACTACTTTCCATATCCTCACATTCATTTTCTTCACCATCACTATCCCACCCTACTAATAATTCATCACCCGCACTAATATGACAATCGCTAAGATAATACAAAGCATCTTCGTATTGAAACGAAGTTAAATTTCGAAGAGAACTGCGATCTGCCCTTCGTATATACTGCATCCAATTTAATCGTTTGGGATCTTTGGTGTAAACGAGTTCTTTATTTTTCAATTTCCATTTCGATATTGCATCGTCCTTAGATGAACGCAAACCTTCAAACGGTCCAAACATAATCCCTTTAGGTATGGTCCTTAAAGCTATGACACAAACACCAGATGGAGTTTCACTAATATCTACAAGTCCTTTCGGCAATGTCCGCCTAATTGTGTTGTCACTCCCATCCGGATTGTTGCTATCGAAAATGCGGATCAACATAGTACATTTAAGGCAATATAAATCATATTCCTCACCGCAACCTGTACAACCTGTAAATTTGAAAGAAAACATATAACACGTTACTCATTTAGATTACACGTACAATAGTTTTCTTTGGTCTCAGTCAGAAGTCCGGTTTCTTCTACTGCTGCTGTTGGATCTTCTATAATCTCTTTTTTAATATTAACATCCCTGGCAATGCATCCTGATTGGTCTTCCATATCACGTGGTTCTTCTTTAATGTATCCTCCCTAATTACAGTTTCATATACGCACGTCTTATCGTCTATACAATTATCGAATTCGTCCTCTATTTCGATATTACTTAAGTTTTTATTAGCAAACACACTATCCATTTTGTTCGCTAATAAGATCACATACACTGGCATAAACTTCCTTCGAGCTGTGTCTCAACTGCTTTCCACTTTCCCAGCTGCTTTCAATAATACCTGATATTGCACCAATTTGTAGTTTGATTGACTTACAAGAATATTTAAAAAACATATGTATTTCAGTACGATTGTCAGCAGTTTGAATGGGTTTGTATTTTTGGTATTTTGCACTAGTTTTGTGCTTACCTTTCTAACACCCTAAAGTTGGCCACACTGAAGAAAATTAAGATACAAAATGCGCAATCTCAAGAATCTTAAAGTTATGGTAGCCAATGGTAGCATAAAACGGATAAAATTCCCTAAACTGGACTAGTTCCTATTTCTTCCTATTTTCATTGTTAAAGTATTTTGTACTGGAAAGAGAAAAACTTTTATTATAATTTTTTTGTAGGATAGTGTTAAGTTAAAATAACTGTTAGGAATTAAATTAACAAACACCAATAGTTGCTGAAATTCAAATTTTGGTAGCCGGAAGCTACGGGTGCCTAATAATTGGTCGATAATGGAGAGTATAGTAATTTTACGTTTTTACTATAATTAATGATCATTGCACAATAGTTAAATGATTATTAAACCAGCCACAGAAGAATATTCATCTTATTTTCAAACTTAAATTTCCGCATAGTATGTTGTTCTTGCAATCTAAAATCATAATATAAAATTGTTGAATTTCTCAAACATATATGTCTTTTCTAGCCTATGGTATAAATTTTTTGTGGCCAAACCCAACTAAACGAATGTGAATTTATCAGCGAATAGTGTGGACAAGCACGTGTGCTGGGATTCCACAATCCCAAGAGCGAAATGGAAGAAATCTTCGATGATGATACAGGTGCTAAGATGTGCGTGTATGAAACTATAATCAGCGGAGGATACATTAAACAAGAACCATGTGATACGGAGGACGAACCAGGAAACATTCATAATTACGTTGATATAAAAGAAGAGATTATACAAAATCTGACATTAGCAGCACAAGAAACCGAACTTACGACTGAGCCTACAGACAATAAAATGTGTATAAACAAAATCATCAGTATGAAAGATGAGATCATAGAAGATACAAAAGTAGTAATACAAGAAACCCAAAGTACAACTATAATTGAAGAAAACCATCTGGCATGTAACTTAATTCTCTAGTAATGTTTTTTTACTTTATCTTTTAAATTTTTTAATTTTTCACAGTGTGTGAAGGATGTGGTGAAGAATATGATTTGTATTGCCTGAAATGTCCTATGTTGATCCGTATTTTTAATAGCGACAATCCAACTTTGAACGACTTTCACGATAACAACAATCCAAAATATAGCAGAGTTAAGGGAACATTACCGAAAGGTTTCGTAGATGTTTGTCAAACGCCATCCGGTGTTGGTATAGTAGCTTTACAGGTCATACCTAAGGGGGTTGTGTTTGGACCGTTTCAAGATTTAGAATTGAGTAAAGATGACCAAATATCGAAACCAAAAATGAAAACTGCAAAACTGCTTCACACACAAGATTCGAAACGGTTAAACTGGATGCAGTATATAAGGAGAATGGATCAAAGTTCCCATCAGAATCTAACACTGTTTCAACATGAAGACAGATTGTATTATCGAAGCGTCTGTCATATCAGGGTGGGTGATGAATTATTAGCGTATTGGGAAGTAAGTGGAAATCGAGATACCGGCCATAATTATTGGAAGCCGCAAGTTTCTGAAAAGCCGGATGACGCATACGGGTGTACGCTTTGTTGTGTAGGATATAACTCGATACGTTATCTAATGGCTCATAATGTTAGATGCCCCGGGAAAGGTAATCGAAAAGATATTTGTAAAGGTATGTCTATTTCTGTTACGATTCGTATTTAATATTGAAAATAGTCGCAATGGAAATTGTTTTTGATCGTAGATGTTATCCAGTGTGTCTTTTGCAAAATATACATGGATTGGAAAGAATATTTGGATCACCATATAGATCGATGCTATGATAGGAATATAAAGTAAGTATTTTGAGGTTGTTCTATATCTACTAGACGTTGGTTCCCATTTCAATCCAAAATACTACTATATCGATGTTGTACGAATATTTTTTATTTAATTTTTTTAATGTATACATATACATACAGTAGGTGGGCGTATCAATGAATATATTGGTGTCATTTTTCCATGCTGGAAAAGTGTCAGAAAAGGAATAATAATAAATATCTACTTACTAAGTGATAAACGATAAAATACAAATTACTTTGATTAATTTTTCAATAAATTTCTTATTCGTTACACTTAGAAATATAATTTCAGGAAACTTCAAGACAAAATATTTCAAAGATACAGCTGGAACAAAATTATACAATATATCCAATATAGCTTTGTCAAAATGCTTGCGTTATCAAAGAAAGGGCAATTACCTTGTGCCCTATTCATAACTTTTTTCAAGGCGTATCAAATGAAAATATAGCTCGACCTGAAAGTGGTGGTAGCAAGGATATTTACAAGATTTTAATTAGTCTAACTCTACGCAAAGAATAATCTTGAAGTTTCTAACTTTCTTTCTCTCTCACTAGGAAGTACGAATTGGCTCCTTCTTCGGATACCGATAAACCGGAACCGAAAGATGAGAAATACAAATGTTCGATGTACAAGTACAGTACCTCGGAGATGGACAACTTCAAGCGACATCAACAGTCGAACACCGATGCCCAGATGTACAAGTACCCCGAGTACCCTCACAGGACGCTCACAAATTATAAACTGCAGAAACATCTGGTAAAATATCGTTGTGACACTTGCGGCAAACAGTTTAAATCGAACAGGATGTTAATCGAACACCTCAAACATATACATAACGGGAAGAGAAAGAAGTGTAAGTGTCCGAAATGCGCTTTCGAAAGCTTTTATTGGGAAAGGATGCAGGAACATGTGCTGAACGTGCACAGTGGTATTAAGCGATTCAAATGTCCCAGGTGAGACACTGAACGATTTTTTTCCTAAATATTTTTGACGTAGCATTAGAGCTTGTACGATTTCAAAAGACGAAATTGAAATAACTCAAGCTGAATACTAGTCTGATGCCCGGTTTGACTAACATCCAATAAGTAGTTATTCGTAGAATAACTTTATTCTTCGAATAAAAACACCGTTTTATGTTTCACTAACAACGAATAGTAGTATTCGTAGATTAAATCTCCCATTAATTGGCCAAATACCTAGGATTTAAATTTTCTTCGGAGATTTCTAACCTAGCCAGACACTTGATAGCTCTAGATAGCTATGTTTGTTGTGTAGCAGCTTATTTTAATTACTATTTCCCAATCGATAATTGATATTTTATTTGATAACCAATATACATCAGATAGCAGTAAATATTAAAAGCGTTTTGATGTACGTATTTGTACTTAGACTGTTATTGTAGCAACGTTTGATACATATCGTTGCAGTAAATATGAATTTGTTATATATACCTGTATTTGAAGATGCTGGATGGCGACAATGAAAATGACAATATGGGTGTTGCAAAAGGTGTTAGAAATGCAGTTTTTGCAAAGTCAAAATTTTCCTTTTTTTTTTATTTTTACTAATTGTAACTTTTTTTTAATTCTAATTCTTTAAAACCTCGGACACTCCATTTGTTTTTGATACGCTGCTCTTGGTTCATAGCAAGCACCGCAGAACTGTTTTCGTTGTACTATTGTACTGGTCTGCCATTTCACCCCATTTTTTAGATTTAGTGACACTCGAAATAGCATCAATTTTGTTCGTGTCCCATGATATATTGACTTATAATCCCGTAATAAGGCTTCCTTTTCTTCTTCGAAGAAGTTTCTTCCTCTTCCCCTTTTTCCTGGAAGTTTCTGGATTTATATTAATCAAAGATTATATGTAAATAAGATTGGCAACAGTATGGCGTGTTGTGCAATTGTTTATTAACAACATTTTATAATTGTTTTGAAATTGGTGGCATGAGGGATTCACATTTCTCTGACCAAGATTTTGTTAGGAATTATTATTTAAATTTAAATTACGCGCCAAAGATCAAGTTTCCTGCCCTGTATAGAACGGAAATGATGGTGATATGAAAAGAGAGAGAGAGAGAAGAGGTTGTGTTGTATGTGTTATGTTATGTTATGTAGATTAAATTACTATTAAATTTACCTCATTTTATGTTTAATTTTAAATACACTCCCAACAACTTCTTATTACCCCAAAAGAGGAAGGAAGTGGTGCTCTCTACTGGCGAGGTTTGGAACTAACGCAGTAATGCTATGTGGTGGCGAAGTTTGAAACTACCGTTGCTACCGTACAGGGATGGCGCGAAAAGTTAATTTATATACAGGGTCTACTCATTAAGTAAAAAAAGTCGTATACAGGCACTATCCACAGGGAGATGTATATTTATCAAGTTTAAAACATTCTATTTAAAAAAATTCTTTCTGTGTTGGAATAGGTAAATTCGGAGAGTTTCTCTCCCCTGATTTTAATCTAAAAAACGGTCACACTTGTATTTATCCGAATTGATATATATTGTGTTGTATTACACAAAAATATTTTCTTAAAGAATACGTATTTAAATTGTATCAAATGTAGTGTAGAAGAAACAAAAAATCCCTCCTTTTAATGTTCGATTGTACCGTGTGATTTTTAATAATCTGATCCTACACTACTTTCCGCAGTCCTCACCTCAATATTTACTTCTATTATATATATTATATAATATAATGTAAAATGTTTGATGTATCAATATTACAACTATAGAATCTGCAATTTTGGGGTTATTTTAAGTATGTAACGGAATAGAAGGCGGCAAACACCTTTAGCCTGGAGGAAGACAGCAAACGTAAAAAACTTGTTCATATTAAACCCAAAAATACATATGATACATCTAGGAAGGGTAAGTGACAGCCATGACAGTAGATATGTAGTAACTTTTCCCATAACTAACTTCACGTCGTCGTTCTTTACCAACATGGCCAGTACTACCAACTTAAAATTACGCGGAAAATTTAAATTTAAACTTTTGAATACTGCAGTAGATAACATTTTCTAATCGCATACTTTTGATATCATATACGTCCAGATACGTTAAATGGCAATCATATGGTAACAAAAATATAAGAGAAATAACATTTTTGCATCGACTCTAGTAGCAGCATTGTGAATTTAAAAAGACTTAATCTCACTCAAAAGCTTCTTATTCGTTGAATAACTAACTGAGGTTGATAACACGGTATTGAAACAGAAATTTACTTAACTGGAGAATAAATTTGATTCGCAGAATAGCTATTTTATAATGTGCATTTATTCGGTGTTGGTGAAATCGGGCATACAACATGTAGTTTTCCTCTTATTTAATTTACTATGATGAATTTCATCTTACAGATGCGCCTTCAAAACGGGCCACAAAAACACCTTAAAAGTCCACCTTCGTGACCACGTTGTCTCGAACCCGATCAAACGCGAAAGTTGCGAATTCTGGAATAAACAGACGCTCAATCGTCACGTCGAGAAGAAGGTTTACGCGATCATCAATAAAACTTACAGTTGTAGTAAATGCGAATACCGAACTTCCTGCCAAAGTAATCTCGAGCAGCACGTCGCGAAAGCGCACGACGCTCGAAACCACTCAAAAAGCAGAATCTGAAACAACACATCAACGAGGATAAACCGCTCAAGTGCGACATTTGCCCGAAGACGTTCAAGCAAAAAAGATCGTTGATGGAACACGCGCGAAATATCCACGAACAGGGCGGGAAAAGAGAGGTCGAGGAAAAGCAATATGAATGTCGTAAATGTACATATCGTACTGATCGTAAAAGTAGTTTCAAGCGACACGTCGCGGCGGTGCACGACGGCTTAAAACCACACGCGTGCCCCATCTGTCCATATAAAACGGCGATAAATTTCCATCTGAAGCAACACATCGCCATCCACAGCGAAGATAAACCGTTCAAGTGCGATGTCTGCCCGAAGATGTACAAGCGCAAGACGTCGTTGACGGAACACGCGCGAAATGCGCATTCGAAAGCCGAGAAACGGGAATACGAATGTCCCAAATGCAACTACCGTACTCGCCGCAAAAGCGATTTAAATCGACACGCCGCGAGCGTGCACTACGGCCTGAAACCGTTCGCGTGCCCCATCTGTCCGCACAAAACGACGACGAGTTTTAACCTGAAACAACACGTAGCCACCCATAACGAGGATAAACCGTTCAAGTGTGAGGCATGCCTGAAGAAGTTTAAACTGAAAGCATCGTTGACGGCACACGCGCGAAATATCCATGTAGTAAGCGAGCAAAGGAAGGTCGTCGAGAGAAAGGACTACCAATGTTGTAAATGCGAATATCGTACTCACCGTAAAAGCCATTTCGACGATCACGTCGCGAGCGTGCACAGCACCCTGAAACCTTTCGCATGCTCCACCTGTCCATATAAAACCTCGACGCGTTCTAACCTAAAGCAACATAACGCTACCCATAACGAAGATAAACCGTTCAAATGCGACGCGTGCCCGAAAATGTTCAAGCGAAATTCATTGGTGAAGTTACACGCACGAAATATGCACTCGAAAGCCGAACAAACAGAATACAAATGTCGTAAATGTGAATATCGTACTTATCGTAAAGGAAGTTTCAAGCGGCACGTTGAAGGTGTGCACGAAGGACTCAAACCGTTCGCATGCACTCTCTGTCCGTATAAAGCGAAGACAAGGTCTAACCTGAAGCAACACATCGCCACTCATACCAGGGATAAATCATTTAAATGCGACTTGTGTCCGCTGATGTTTAAGTGCAGGGATTATCTGATGAGACACGCACGAAATATCCATTCGGTGACCAAGAAAGGGGAAGCTGAAATGAAGGAATACAATGTTATTAATTCTAATACCTCGCCAGTGTGTGCAATGACCTGAAAAGTGCTTGCCTTAAGCAACATATCAGCACTCATAATGATGATAAACCATATATATGGTGATAAAAGATCACATCGATAGACTCCTCACTATACAATTGTTTTAAAAATAATAAAATCGGTGACACGTTTTTCGCTAGGTTGGGGCAACCATTATCAACAACCGTATTAACTGAAATATATATGGTAATGGCAATGTTTCAAAACAAAAACCAGTAGCTCAACCATATGTAGGTAGAGGGACACGTTGAACATCTGTTGTAATGTTAAACTAATTAGTCACACAACATAAAATAATATTATTGTCTTCTTAATATATATAATTTGTCTGTAAAACTTTAAACTTGATTTTCTGTGGTGATAAGTGACAGTGAGTACTTGAAATATTAATTATGTTTGACTTTTTGCAAATATTTTCGTTAATTCAGATTTAGTAAAGTATATAAATTTACACATCATGAGATTACTAGTAAATTATTTGAGGTTATGTTTAAATTAGATTTGAATTTCATGATTTTTATGCTTCAGTGTGACCAACATAAACATTTTTATTTGAGAAGAAAAACAATCCTTTTAATGTTCGATTGTACATAAATAAACATAACACATAATCTCAACACATTTATTCACAAATATGTAAAACAAGCAGGTATGTAGGGCCTTTTATTCTATGTTGGCATATACTGCATTTTTGTTAGAAAGTTGGCCAGAGAAAAGGAGTGAAGTTAGTCATTATATCTGGCCGCTTTGTGACGTTGTTATTGCCTTTGTGGTTATGTTTACGTTACATCTATTTTATCTGTATTTTATCACGTTTATGTGAAATAAGAGTAAATTATACGAATACAGTCAAACGCAATTTTGTTTTATGTCTTCATCCTACAGTTATATAATTTCTTTCTAAATTTATTATATAACAGTTTGTTGTTATGAATGGCAATGTGTTGCTCCAATCTCAAATTCATCATTGTTTTATACGAACAGACGGAGCATGCGAAGCATTATCATCCTCGTGATTGACGATGTGTCGCTTCAGATTCCCGTTTACCTTTGTTTTATACGAACAGAGGGTACAAGCGAAAAGTTTCTCCTGGTTATGATAGGCAATGTGTTTCTTCAGGCCATGGTGCGTCTTCGTTGTATGCGAACAGAAGGGGCACGCGAAAGATTTAACGTCGGTGTGGGTGGCGATGTGTCGTTTCAGGTGCTTCTTCGTCTTTGATTTATATGGGCATTGATAACACGCGAAAGGTTTATCATCACTGTGGACGATGGTGTGTGCCTTCAGTAGTGAAATCGTCCGCGTTTTATACGGGCAGTGAGAACACGTGAACGGTTTATCGTCTTTATGATAGAGCATGTGTTGCTTCAGTTGCCGTTTTGTCTTCGTTTTATACGAACAGAGGGAGCACGCAATGGGATTATCCTCGGTATGAATGATGCTGTGTGCTTTCAGTATCGCACTTGTCGCCCCTCTATACGAACAGAGGGGGCACGCAAAAGACTTATCGATAGTATGTTTGGCCATATGGTTCCTCAGTTGATGATTCGTGCTCGTTTTATACTCGCAATGGGTGCACGAGAATGGTTTATTGTCATCATGAGTAAGTGAGTGAAGTTTCACCTCCCTTTTTGTCTTCGCTTTATAGACGCAGTGGGAACACGCGAATGGCTTATCGTCGTTATGGACGATCATGTGTTGTTTCAGGTACGTCTTCGTCTTCGCTTTATACGGGCATTGGGTGCATTGTAAAGGTTTATCGTCGTTATGAGAAATTAAGTGTTGTTTCAGACTGTAAGCTGTCCTCGTTTTATACGAACAAACAGAGCATGCGAAAGGTTTATCCTCGGTGTGAGAGGCGATGTGTGCCTTGAGTTTCGAATTCGTTATCGTCCTGTACGAACAGAGGAAGCATGTGAAAGGCTTGTCGTCGTGATGATTCCCATTGTGTAATTTCAGCTGCGCATTCGTCCTCGTTTTATAGGGACAGAGGGAACACGAGATAGGTTTATCCTCGTTGTGGATGGTGAAGTGTCCCTTCAGGGTCGATTTTGATTTTGCTTTATATGGACAGAGAGAGCAAGCAAAAGGTTTATCGTCGCTATGAGTGACCATGTGCATCTTCAGGAGCGTATTGTTCTTTGGTTTATACGGGCAGAGGGGGCAAGCGAAAGGTTTTAGGTATATGCGAGGACGGCCGACAGCTCTCCTTTACTTTGCTCCTTTTCCTGGTGTACGGTGGAAATCCTGAAACAAGTAACTTGTTTACAGCAGTGCTCGAATTCGAAGCATTACAAATGAAATGGGAGAAAATTATTAAATCGTATAGCCCCAACATATATTGCGTAAATCGTATAACAGACAAACAAAAAGATCTTTTCAGAAGGACGTACCTAGGATCTCTACTTGGGAGTGGCAGCTACGGTGTGGTCAAAGGATGGTGAGAATAGCAGTGGAAAGGTGCAACACTTCGACATACATTTCTAACTCAAAACAAAATCGAAAATGTTAAATTGTAGCAGAACCACTAGAGTATGGCTTCCAGTTCAATTTTTTGCAAATAAAGAAATTAAAGTTTGTCCAAATTATTTGCGAAAATTTTGTAGTTTAATTTCATACCATCGGGAACATGTTATTGAAATTTGAAATCGTTATATGGAGACTAACACCCAGTTAATATAGCACAACGACAAATACTTACTCTGTGTTCTTTTCAACACATTGATCCACATGGTAGTCTGAATATTCTTTCTCGTCCAAGTAAATTTTACAAAAACCACACTGAATAATCTCTAGAATCCAAAACAATCATGATAACCATCGATTTTAATATCAAATATAAATAATTCTAGATACATACCTTTACAAAAGTCGCTTCGATCTCTTTTCTCAGGGCACCTAGAATTATGTGCTTCTAGATGACTTATCGATTTATACCCTACGCAACAAAGCGTACACGCATACACATTATCTAGACTTTCACATATCGGTGGCTTCAAGTAACTGTCTTGAGTCACATCGTCATCCCAGCACACTAATAATTCACTACCCACAGCAATATGACGATCACTGCGGTAGTACAATCCATTTTCATATTGAAAAGGTGTTAAGTTGGGATTGGAAATTTGTTCTACCCTCCGTATATATCGCATCCAATTTAACCATTTCCGACCTTTTATATACTTCGGTTCTTTGTTTCTCGATATCCACTTCGATGCTGCACCATCTTTAGTAGAATCCAATCCTCTGAACGGTCCCAATACAACCTCTTTTGGTATGACTCTTAAAGCTATGATACCCACATTTGCTTGTGTTTTACAAATATCTACAAAATTTTTCGGTACGGTTCGCCTAATTCCGTCTTCACTCAAACCTGGATTGTTGCTATCGAGAATACGGATCAACATAGGGCATTTGAGGCAATATAAATCGTATTCTTCACCGCATCCTTCGCACCCTGTAAATGAGAAAAGTTGAAAAATAATATGAAAAGCAGTATGGGGGAGTGAAGTTACATGTAAGACGGTCCGTTTTGATATTAGTCCTATGACTGGTTTCTTGTACTACTACTGTCGGATTTTCTATAATCTCTTGTTTTATTTTAACATGATTATGAACGTTTCCCAGTTGATCTTTTGTATCACATGGCTCTTGTTTAATGTATCCTCCCTAATTGGAGGTTCATACATGCATGCCTTTTCGTCTTGTATACTGACATAATTTCCATTGTTTCCAGGTTCATTTTCTGTACCACACAGTTCTTCTTTAATGTATCCTCCACTAACTGCGATTTCATACATGAATGTCTTCTCGTCTTGTACACTGGCATAATTTTGAACATTTCCAGGTCCATCTTCTGTATCACATGGTTCTTGTTTAATGTATCCTGCATTAATAGCGCTTTCATATACATATACTTTATCGTCTGTACAATTATCGAATTCATCCTCTTTCTCACTGTTCTTATTTTTCAAGTTTTCAAGTGTAAGTGTACTGTCCATTTTATACGCTAATAAAATTACCCACAATTAAAATCACAAACTAGCCCAGTTAATTTCCTATTTACTCAGGAACTTATCGGATATTCAATATCAGACAGCTTAGCTAGGGAACTATCAGCTTATGAAAATATATCAGCAACCATTGATCTAAAACATATCTAAAGTTTCTAGCAAACTAATGCTGGATAGAAATATCGAAAATCAATAAAATATATTTCTACGTGTTTCTATCGAATTGGTGCTATTCTCAGGTAATTGTACTAATTGAAAGGAGCTAGGGCGAGAAGGAGCAATTTGCGTCCATAGATAATAGTTAGATTAATAGTTTGCGTCTTCCCGGAAAAACTCATTGGTGGCGACATCTAACATGTATGGCAAAAGTTATTTGGTTCATTTCGCGACTCACATTAGGGTCATAAAAATTAAAGAGAGTGGTCAGTGTGGCCACTTCTTCTTGGACCAACCTCCAGGGAAGCGCATAATTCAAAATTTCAAATCTACTTACTGCACTATATACAATCCAACCAACACCAATTAAACATAACTCTTAACAAAACACGATTTATTTCTCCACCCTTTCATCAACCACCACCTTCCGTCTTCCTAACTGTTCCTAACGGCTGATTTTTTTCTCTTAACCTAACAACACAAAAGTACCTAGTTGTACTCATACAGAGTAACCAATCATCAACCACCACCTTCCCTGTCCCTAACGGCTGATTTCTTTCTCTTAACGTAACAACACAAAAGTACCTAGTTGTACTCATACAGAGTAACCAATCTCTATCAATATCTTACTATATGTATATATACACATGTTCCATCTCGAAAGTGTCACGATTAAATTTAGGTTGGCGATAAAATTGAATAAATATATGGACTACAATGAGTTTTAAAGCAAATCAGAACACCCGAAGTCGTTTGTGACATTCGTGTCATCATATCGGATAAATCAGTTTTTCTCAAAATAAATCGCATACCACCAGTACATACAATGCCGCCAAATTAAAATTCTCTAAATAATTCTATAGGACTATAACTCTGTGCTCTTAATGCCGGTTTATCAATACGCAAGTTGATAGTGTCAGTTAGTCTACTGACACTGCTTTATAGTCTCTTCACCAAATAATGAAACCCACATGACTTCTTTTAGGTATGCAACTCATTTCGCTGCGTGGTAATGATTAAAATTAAAGTTACTTGACAGATTTTCGTATATATAGACAGATAAAATTTGACAGGTTAAGTTATGGAAATGTTTAACACGAATACTTAATTTATTGCCAAGGAAGAAGTTTAAATTTAAATTTGCCACGTAATTTTAAGTTTGCGATGGTAGGGAACTACGAATTAAAGTTGATCCTTACAGAAGATAGTCACGTTCATGTATGTTCTGTTAAGAAGCCTACCGAATAAACGTATTGTAAGAGATGCACGCCCTGCCTCTATTTACACATAAAACAAACAAACACATACAATTATTGCAGCGTATATTTACAAATAACTTTCAACTCGAACGACCAACCATAATCCTAATCCGTCATCCCACTCGAAAACAAAACTAAGTGCTTCGTTCCGTCTCCTTTGTAACTACATTCACATTGTGGTTACTTCAAGGGAAGCGAATGGCGGGAAATTCAAATTTCAGTCTTATAGCGTGTGTATTTCTTTGTTTTATTTAGGAACAATCGATATTAAAAGGGGATCGTTTTCTACGATTCTACAATTTTACAAGGTACACATCAACATATACACCAACAGTCACAACAAACTATACAGTGCCTGTATTTACAGCATTTGCTTGTACGCCAATTAAGTTGGCAGACCTGCAATTTCATTAAGGTGTAGTGTCAGTGTCGACTGAAAGCATAGTACTGCATAGACGTATCGTTAAATGGTCCTTAATCGCATAAACATTTGTGTCGTTAATTGTCATCGCTGTTGTTTGGAAATCGGTAATTTACGAGTTAACATGTGTTTCTGCTTCGAACACTGTGCCAGGAAATACGGGTTACACCATGATTTCCCTTTCTTTTAGAAGCATGCAAGCACTTAATATGTTTACTTCTGTGATTCCCCGTCATACAGCACATCGGAAGGTTTAACTAATTTCATGCGTCTTCAGATGTTCGTCCAGTTCTCTTTCGTCATTCGTCCGATAGGAACAAACGTGGCAACTATGCTTTTTTATTCGTGCGTGCCGAATCCGATGCCTGTTGAAATTCCTCTTGTAATGCGTACTAAAATCGCATTCCGAGCACCGAAACATTTCGCCCTGATCGTGCGATTTCACGTGACGTTTGATATTCACCTTGTAGTTAGTTTCGAACGGACATTGCGGACATTTGTACTCCCTTTTCCCGGCGTTCAAATGGATAGTTTGTGCATGTTTCGTTAGAGTCGGTTTCCGCTTAAACGTCTTCGGACACTGGTCGCACTTAAACGGTTTCTCGTCGCTATGCGAGGCGGCGTGCTGCTTCAGTTGCCAACTCGTACTCGTTTCGTACGAGCACTGCTCGCACGCGAAAGGTTGATCGTCGTTATGAACGGCAACGTGTCGTTTCAACCGAAATTTCGTTTTCGTTTTATACGAACAGAGGGTGCAGGTGAAAGGTTTGTCGTCGTTATGAACGGCGAGATGGCGCTTCAGATTCGTATTTTTCTTCGTTTTATACGGACAGAGGGCACACGCGAACGATTTATCGTCGTCGTGGATGATGACGTGTCGCTTCAGATTCTTATTCGTCTTCGTCTTATACGGACAGAGGGCGCACGCGAACGGTTTATCGTCCTTGTTGATGGCGAGGTGCTGTCTCAGATTCGTATTCGTCTTCGTTTTATACGGACAGAGGGCGCACGCGAAAGTTTTATCGTCGTTGTGGGTTACGAGGTGTTGCTTCAGGTTCCAATTTGTTTTCGTTTTAAACGGACAGAGGGAGCACGCGAAAGGCTTATCCTCGTCGTGTATGACGGCGTGTTGCTTCAACGTCCAATTTTTCTTCGCTTTGAACGAACAGAAGGGGCACGCGAAAGGTTTATCGTCGTTATGGACGACGACGTGTTTTTTCAGTTGCGAATTCGTCGTCGTTTTTATACGGACAGAGGGCGCACGTAAAACGGGGGTTTTAATGGCGTTTCCGTGCGCTTTCCTCTTGTGGCGGACGAACGTTTGTACTTCCCCGAATTCGAGATCGCAGCTTTCGCACTTGATCGGCGTTTCGTCTTTGTGGTGGCGGAGATGGCGGTCGAAAGTTCTCCTTTGGCACGTTTTAAAGGGGCATCTGTAAGATGAAATTTGAGGTAAAATAATAATTTCGAAACATAAAATTGAAAATCGCAATGCATTACGTACGCAAACCGTTTGCTCGCATGAGCATCTCTAGTTATTATTGCTGTTCCGTCTTTGATTAGAAGTAGTCTTTTTGGCATGTCAACCGACAAGTGTTTATGTTTTTCATGGTTGGCAATAGATAAGTAGGAATATTTATGTAGGTTAAGTTTAACAAAAGTAGTCATGTGGCAAGCATGAAGTAGTTGTAAACAGAGATAAGAAAAGCGTGTTCCTAAGAATGGTTATTATTATATTAGACTATATATGTTTAAAAGGAGTAAATACAAATAAAACAAATAGAAAACAAAGCGATATGCATATCATTTAACAGCAGTCCTACATAAGAATAAATAAAATCTTTTGTTTATCTCACCTGGGACATTTAAATCGCTTAATACTGCCGTGCGCTGTCAACAAATGTCTCTTAACGCTTCCCTGATGGATGGTTTCGAAATCGCATTTCTGACATTTATACTTCTTTCTCATCTCGCTATGCAGAACTTTGATGTGAACCAACAGCGAGTCCGTCGACTGAAACTGTTTGCAGCACGCGTTACAACGATAAGGTTTAGTATCTTGGTGCGTTGCCAAATGGCGCTGGATACCCTTCGCGTCCGTCGTCTCGAAGAGGCATTTGTCACACTTGTAAGCTGATAGGGAATGCTTTGCGTTCTTCTGGTGCATGGCAAAAGAACGGCGCGAGCGAATCGTTCGCCGCACAACCGGCATTGGAAGCGGCTGCGTCTGCAATTGGCGTGTCTGCGCACGTGTTTCTGCAGGTCGCATTTAATACGCGCCCGGTGAGGGCACATGGGACACTTGTACATCCGGAGATCGGTGTGCGACTGCTGATGTCGCCTGAATATGCCCTTGTGTGGGGTACTGTAGTTGCACATCGAGCATTTGTATCCTTCTTTCAGTATCAGTTTGTTCGTATCCTCTGGAGAACGGGAACTGCTATGTATGTCCTAGCACCAGAAAGGACTAACTAAGCGATTGAAATGGTTAACCGAACCGTCATGAGATGAGAATTACTGTCCAGTTGATATAGAAATAACCCAAATACTTACTCTCTGTTACTTTTACAGCATCGATCCACATGGTAGTCGGAATATTCTTTCTCGTCCACATAAATTTTGCAAAAGGTACACTGAACAACCTCTACAATCGAAAATAATCACAATTACTGTAAATATGAGTGATTCTAGAAACACACCTTGACAAAAGCCTTTCTTCTTCCATTTCTCGGGGCATCTGGAATTATGTGCCCTTAGAAAACATAGGGTTTTATATCCTACGCAACAAAACGTACACGCATACGTGTCATCCCATCTTTCACAAACCCATGGCTTCCTATAACTATTTGCCACATCTTGAATCGCACTTTCTTCCCCGTCATTATCCCACCACACTAACAATTCATCACCCGCACTAATATTACAATCGCTACGATAATACAATCGATCTTCATATTGAAAAGGTGTTAAATTCCGAAAGGAGTTCTGATCTGCCTTCCTTATATATTGCATCCAATTTAACCGTTTAGGATCTCTTGTGTAAACCAAATCATTGTTTTTCAATTTCCATTTCGATACTGCACCATCTTTAATTGAGTCCACCCCTCCAAAGGGTCCAAACGTAACCCCATTAGGTATGACTCTTAAGGCTACGACACCGACACCAGATGGTGTTTTGCAAATATCTACAAAATTTTTTGGTAATGTCTGTCTAACTCTGTTATCTTTCGGATTGTTGCTGTCGAGAATACGGATCAACGTAGCACATTTAAGGCAATATAAATCATATTCTTCTCTGCATCCTTCGCAACCTATAAATAAAAAATTTTTAAAGATGACAAAAAACATTACCGGGAAATTAATTTACGTGTAAGATAATTTCCTTTGATACAAGCAATACGATCGGTTTCTTGTAGCACTACTGCCGGGTCCTCTATAATCTCAGTTTCTTCCAAAACTATAAATTTCAAATCATCTATAATCTTTTCTTTTATACCGCTGTAATCGTGGATGCTTCCTGATTTATCGTTCATATCACATGGTTCGTGTTTAACGTATTGACAGCTGGTTAAGGTTTGATATACACATACCCTATCATCTGTGTAATCGGTCATAAATTTAGTTTCTTGTGCTACAATTGCAAAATCATCTATATTCTCATCCTTTATACTTCGATGGTTGTTTTGCATATCACGTTGCTCCTCTTGCATGTATTCTGGGCTAGTTCCTATTTCATTTACGCATATCTTATTGTTTGTCTGTTCAGTCATATTTCTAGTCTCTTGCCCTGCTGTAGTGGGATTTTCAGTAATCTCAGGCTTTATATTGAGATAATTATGAATGCTTCCTGCCTCATTTTCTGTATCACATGATTCTTGTTTGATGTAGCCTTCGTTAATTCCGTTTTCATGTACGAATAGTTTATTATCTATGCAACTATCGAATCTGTGCCCTATTTCATTGTTAATCCTATCGTTCGAGTTTTCAATAGCATGTATGCTGTCCATTTTATTACCGAGGTTTACTAACACAATTGACGTCCTATTTGGTCAAAGCACTGTAAGAAATTCAATTTTAGAAAGCATTGTGGCATTGCATTGCTAAACAATTGTGAGCTGTTGCAAGCTGTTGTAAACATGCATTTTCCAATCACAGAATCTATAACTTGCTATCATCTAAAAACACATTGACTTGTAGCATAGATAACATATAAGAGGAGCACAAATAACATGGATTGGTAGAAATCAGAGGTGGCTCCCTCGGGATTTCCCCAGAATTTCCTTTTGGCCATATCTAACAAATATACGAATGAATAGAATAAACATTGTAATATAATAGTACATAATGTTCTAACTCAATCTAAAATCCTTTTACCCTGTCGAATGTACGGCGGAAATTGCACATATGTATTATAAATTGGCATAACTAATAGTTGCATTACTGTATTTTTAGCTTACACGGTTGGCAAAAAAGTGAAGTCAGTCAACGATCCATGTATGATTTTGCGTTTATGTGAAAGAAGACTGATATTAAATTAAAGGCGAGTTGATACACATTGGTATAAACTCACTAAAGTAAATTAAAACTAACTTCACTGTACTATCCCTTCTTTTGTCGATCGATCTGTCACTGTGCCTTCGCGACAAATTCAAATTTAGAACTATAGTGGCGCCACCTGGGAATCTCCGGCGGTGAAGTTTGGAACTAGCGTTCGACCGAGGGGGGACATACGGGGATTACTCAAAAAGTTTTAGGTTAATGTTGAAAAAAATTCAAGTGAACTGCTCACAACTAAATTATTCTTCATTGTCATAGTCATTACATAATCTTTGATAAAATGAAGTAATTCTAACAACAGAAAACTACATTAACGTCTCTTGAGAACGTATGAGTTTTCTTATATTTACATCTAAACTATCACTACCGGTTGTTCCAGTTGTTAAACAAAATTCTAAAACATTGCATTTCTTCAATATTTTTAATTTCTCTGGTATTAAATCTTGCAATTTATACAAATTGAGAAATGTGTTCGAGGAAATTATAAGATCTGCAACTCTAATGATAACGTCATCACGTATCTAGGAGGTAACCGGACAGAGCTGGTCTCGATCGATGGGGGAATAACCTAACTTATTAAATGTGAAAACTTTGTTCGTGTCTTTTCAGGTCTTGCTTTCGCTTAAATATCTGTTCGCACGTGTCGCACTTGAAGGGTTTATCGTTGTTATGGGCAACGGCATGTTTCGTCAAGTACGCCTTACTCTTAAACTCCTGCGGGCACAAATCGCATTTAAACGGTTTCTCGTCCTCGTGAATCGCAATGTGTTTCTTCAAGGACGAATTTTTCTTCGTCTTAAACGGACAGAGGGCGCACGCGAAAGGTTTATCGTCGTTATGGACGTCGATGTGTTCCTTCAGTTTCGAATTTATCGTCGTTTTATACGAACAGAAGGGGCACGCGAACGGTTTATCTTCGTTGTGTGTGGCTAGATGTCGCTGTAGATTCGCGTTAGTTTTCCCTTTATACGTACAGAGGGCGCACGAGAACGGTTTATCGTCGGTATGGATGACGACGTGTCGTTTCAGTTTCGAATTCGTTCGCGTTTTATACGAACAGAGGGAACACGCGAAAGGTTTATCGTCGTTATGGATGATGACGTGTTTCTTCAGTTGCCAACTTATCGTCGTTTTGTACGGACAGAGTGCGCACGTGAACGGTTTATCGTCGTTGTGAATGCCGACGTGTCGTTTCAGATTCGCGTTCGTCTTCGTTTTGTACGCGCAAAGCGTGCACGAGAAAGGCTTGTCGTTGGTGTGGATGCTGGCGACGTGTCGCTCCAAGTTCGCGTTTGTTTTCGTCGTATACGGACAGATGGCGCACGCGAACGGTTTATCGTCACTGTGGGTGGCGATGTGTCGTTTCAGTTGCGAACTCGTCGTCGTTTTGTACGAGCAGTGGGTGCACGGGAAACTGTAGGCTTTATTACCGATCGCGTGCAGCTCCCTCTCGTGACGGCTTAGCAATTTTATGCTCCAGAATTCGACGTCGCAGATTTCGCATTTGATCGGTTTCTTGTTCTCGTGGTAGCGGATGTGGCGGTCGAAGATTTCCCTGTCGCTCGTTTTAAAAGCGCACCTGAAAGAAGAAATTTATAATAAATACGAGTAAAAATCGTTAAAAATCGCGCGGGCTGACGCGTCTCAACTTATCAGCGCGCTTCGCCCTTCGTAACCGAAACTTACACGTTGCCCACACTAGCAACCGACTTTCGTCATGCATGACGTAAAACTTGTAGACGCAAGAATTTGAATCTAACAAAAAATTTAGTATGCAAAATTTGGTGATATTCGTTTTCGTATGTTTTAGTAATGTTCTACGTTGCAACGTCCTCTAATAGTGCTTTAGGCATTACGGGTCCGACTAGTTAGGGTATTATTGTCCTCGGGTGTCTTGGGTTTGTTTCGATTCCTCAATTTGGTGGCGTTGAAAGCAGTGCCACCGCGCATGTGCCACGAAAATAGCATTTTTGCATCATTTTATCAATTGTATCACGTGCATTGTGTATGTGCTTTTTGCGTATTTACGTTTGTGTTAGCAGTTCTGTATTTTCATGGCGAAGTGGCATTATGGTTTACATTAAGTGTTGTATAAAAAAATTGTCCATTTAAAGGTATGAAATCGCCCCGTAATACTTAAATTAAGGGGGCGATTTCAGATTGATAATATAACCATACCCTAGTTCATACCCTTTCACTTTCGGTTTGTTAATGATTTTATTAAAAAGAGTGCCTAATTTTACAATTTTGTACCCTACAAAGTAGTGCCGTTTGTCGATAGTGGTGCCATCTGTAGACTATGAAGTCTCAAGCCGCCCCCTTAATCGATACAAAAAATTATTAACATGTGATTTGGCATCAATGCTATGCAATGACGAAAGTCGGCTGTCTATTTGAAAATGTTTAGGGGAAAACAACTCACCTGGGACATCTTAATCGCTTAACGCCGTTATGCACGATCAACAAATGCATCCTGATGCTTCCCGCGTGAACGCTTTCGAAATTGCATTTCGGACATTTCCTCTTCTTCGCGTTTTCGTTATGGAGATTTCGGACATGCACGCGCAACGTTCTCTCCAACTTAAATTGTTTATCGCACGCCTTACACCGATACGGTTTATCGTCACCGTGCGTCGCCAGATGGCGCTCAAGATCCGCTCCGTTCGTCGTCTCGAAAGCGCATTTGTCACACTTGTAACCGGACGAGAAGTGCTTCTCCTGTTGATGTTCGACGAAAAGGTCGGAACGAGCGAATCGTTCGTCGCACTGCCGGCATTCGAAACGGCTGTTGACGTGGCCGAGGGCGTGCGTTCGCAGGTCGTATTTTCTGCGAGCTCGATACGGACATTCGAGGCACTTGTACATCCGGAGATCGGTGTGCGACTGTTGATGTCGGTTGAATATGCTCTTATGCGAGGTACTGTACGCGCACATCGAACATTTGTATTTATTCTTCAGTTCCGATTTGTCGGTATCCTCCGCAGAACGAGAGGCGGTTACGTACTTCCTAGCGCGAGAGAGAGAAAGAGTCAAAAATGTAGTATACGGAATAGTGCAGGGCAATATTTGGGTAAAAACTAGCAAGGAGACATCGCGATTTGAACGAAGATCGTTGTGTAGTGATCGGTAATTATGTCGAGTGCTTTTGGGTAAACGGATACGACGCATTACTGACAGAATCAAATTTAAAAAATCATACCTAGACTAATAAGTCTATGTTGTAAAGGGTTGATGTAAGGTCATTTAGCCCACTGGCAACAAATTAAAAGCGCTAGAGACAGAGAGAGAGATAGAGAGAGAGGCAAAAATTAGTGAAGAAGCAAATGACAGAAATGATGGACAACCAGGGTAGGATATCTAAACCGACAGAAATTGGGACTGAATTTGATGGTTAATCGGCTGATGGTGAGGCCACTACGTAGCTGAGTTTACATCTGTTTAGTTAGAAAACTGTATGATTGATAGAACCTATTTACATGCTCTATGATATGTATCATCGTCTGTTGAGTCATTGATGCAGTTAAACGTACGTCTACGGATGGCAAGAGAAGATCAAAATTTTGTAATGATGCAGTTAATGTAATCTTTACTTTTGGTTTTTATCGCGTGTATGAACATAAACGATACGCAATCTGGTGGCAAATCTGCAAACTAATTATAGGCATATTACCGCTTCGATGTGGTGTATATATTGTGTATTCATACATTTTAACAAGTTTTTATAATGAATCGATATTGTTCAGTACCACATTGTACAGCGTGGGCGAAAAGGAATCTAGAATTAACCTTACATTTATTCCCTGAGGCTGGCAAACAACGTATGTATTTACATTTACAATAAATCCCAAAGCAAAACTTTAGTTGATTGTTGAAAAAGTGAGCGACGTTTTGAACAATCCCGAATTTTTCCCGACTTTTTGACCAATCTCTGTGATGACTTCTTGAACAATCCCCGTATGTCGGACAACCACCCGCACCAAGTTTTTGGACCACCACGTATACAATCCCGAATTTTTGACTTTTTTACCAATCCCGATTTTTCCTGCGATCTTTTAAGCGATCCCCGTATACAGCGATCCCCGACTCGTTTGGATCCGACCCTTACACCCCTTATTTTGAGTGATCCCTGTACATCAGGTAACTCCACACTACCTTTTCAACCATCTCCGTACGTCAAGTTTTTAAGCAACCACCCCACACCAAGTTTTTAAGCAACCACCCCACACCAAGTTTTTAAGCAACCACCCCACACCAAGTTTTTAAGCAACCACCCCACACCAAGTTTTTAAGCAACCACCCCACACCAAGTTTTTAAGCAACCACCCCACACCAAGTTTTTAAGCAACCACCCCACACCAAGTTTTTAAGCAACCACCCCACACCAAGTTTTGAAGCAACCACCCCACACCAAGTTTTTAAGCAACCACCCCACACCAAGTTTTTAAGCAACCACCCGACACCCAGTTTTTAAGCAACCACCCCACACCAAGTTTTTGGACAATCCCGAATTTTCGACTAATTCCTGTACATTTCCTGATTGTTTTTACTAATCCCTGTACATCAACCCCTCGACTTTTTGAGTAATCCCCGTATACGACTTTTTGAACGAGCCCCGTATATCCAATGTCAGTTCCAAACACGACCACCGGATATTCTAGGTGGCGCTGAACGACGGAGATGTCCGAGCGGTGGGTCTGACGGTTAACCTCTCATCTCTCCCTACTAATGGACTTTAAAATTAAAAACTGGAAAATTAGTTACTAAATTCATGAGAATATGTTCTCTTCACTTCACAGAAAGTGATTATTTTTGTATAGGTAAGTAACGAAAATAAGTGTAATAGTAGTATATTAAATATGCAGATTTTTAATCAAGAAGTTTTAACAAATTATTTATTTGCTGAGAAAGCCAGCATAAAGAGAAAAATATTAAAGAGGAATGTAGTACCACCACAAAAGTTACGGCTTCAAGTGGGGATAGTGGTGCATCAGATCCTTCTGATAGGAGAAAACGAATAATTAAACGAAGGATAATTAAGGACAAAAGCTGAAGCTGCAGACGACTGTGATTATAGCAGAAAGGACCGTCTTACTTTCACATCTATTCTCTTTGTTAATTTATGTGCCGACCAATGATAGGATAATTTATTTTAGGTTTATCTATGTTAACAACTAGAGCCTCAACAGAATATGCCGAGCCATAAAATTCTGGCTTACAGCGTGTGCCAAACTACAAAATTTTGAATTACATGTGCTAAACCATAACATTCTGGCTTACAGGGTGTGTCAAACAACAAAATTCTGGGGTACAACATGTGCCAAACCCCAAAAATTCTGGATTACAGCATGTGTGGGACCATAGAATGCTGCATAACAGACTATGTCCAACCATAGAATATCCGAGTAAAGAGCACCCACCGTATATACTTACTTTGAGTTCCTTTCACAGCACCGATTCATATGGTAATCCTCGTATTCTTTGCCATCCACATAAATATTACATACAGGGCACTGAGTAATCCCTATAATAAAAAACCATCGTTCCTATTAATTTCGATACTTATCTTATATGATGGTTTTCTAGCACAATTAGATCAATTAAATGAAAGCGTTTGAATTACTGAACTATTAATCCAATCACTTTCGTTTAATTGACCTAATTGTGATAGGAAACTATCATATCCGTATAATAATAAAAAAGATATATATACATTTAATCAATTTCAATACTAAATATGGATGATTAACAAAAAAAAATTAACACAAACCTTCCAAGAAATCCTTCCGATTTCTTTTCTCAGGGCATCTAGAATTATGTACTGCTAGAGGACATATCGATTTATATCCTATACAGCAAAGCGTACATGCATACGTGTCATCCAATCTTTCGCAAAATTGCGGTTGTAAATAACTATTTTCCGTATCTTCAAGCACTGTTTCTTCCATATCACTATCCCAGTGCACTAGTAATTCATCGCCCACACTAATATGACAATCACTTCGATAGTACAAGCCATCTTCGCATTGAAAAGGTGTTAAATTCCGATGGGCCTTTTCATCTGCCCTCCGTATATACTGCATCCAATTCAATCGTTTGGGGTCTTTCGTGTAAGCAAGTTCCTTATTCTTCAATTTCCATTTCGATATTGCATCATCCTTAATTGCATCTAATCCTTCGAATGGGCCGAACACGACACCTTTCGGAATGATTTTCAAAGCTACTATCTCAACACCGGAAGGAGTTTCGCAAATATCTATAAAATCTTTCGGTAATGTCCATCGAACGCTGTTCGTCTTATTTTGATTTGGACTGTTGCTGTTAAAAATGCGGATTAACATCGGACATTTGAGGCAATACATATGATATTCCTCACCACATCCTTCACAACCTGTAAATAAAAGATTTGAAAGGTAACATGACGAGCATTCAAATTAGATTAGGTTACGTATGAGACCGTTTCCTTCCGTATCTGTTGTACGTTGGGTTTCTTGTGCTACTATTACTGTCGGATCTTCTTTAATTTCGTCTTTTATATCGATGAAATTGTGAATGTTTCCTTGCTCATGTACTATATTATCTCCTGGCTGGTCTTCCGCATCACACGGTTCTTGTTTGATATATTCTTCCCTAATTATCGTTTCGTATACGCGTACTTTATGGTCTGTGTCATCATCGAATTCGTCTTCCATTCGACTGTTGTTATTACTCAGATTTCCATCGGGGCTGTATTGTCCATTTTATTCGTGAATGTAGTCAGAGACACAGAACAACATATGATAGTTAAGAGACAAGTTATCTTTGGGTTTAGTGACCCAACTAAAGTTCTTATCTGATTAGAATCGTTAAAATATTGTTAGAAATTCAATTTTAGAAAGTATTGCTAAAACAGGTTAAATACAGAGTGGGTAGCAACGTTATTACCTCAAATTTTTAGTTAGTGGCACAAATGTTATAATAGTAACAATATAACTTAATAACAAATGTAAGAAGTAAACATAACCTATTCCTACTACAAAGTTTACGCTGGTTTACGCCAAGAATGCAGTAGGTGGCGCTGCAAACTGAGGCACAATCAAAATAGGACAATAATAATAATAATTATAATAATAGGACTCTATTGACTACAGTTGAAATACATTACAGTATATATAATAGACGTAACACAACATACTTAACTTATACATTAAAGACAAACGGATAAACTCGTCGTATACGTCAGGTTATGTTAGACATTGTAGTTTGGGCGTCGTTATTAACCAATCAAATTCAAAAATTTTATGGCCCTATCTATCTCCACACTGCATTCTTAACCAGGAATATTGACATACAAAAAAATTATTTTGTCCACTTCGTTTGCTGCTATGTTTTTGCAATATTCTATTAGTATCTTCATCATTTATAAACAGGAATGGGACATATCCATCCCTGCAGGCGCATACACAATATATAAATAAAACTCTTCGGTAGTGCATAATTTTTATTAATCATCTTCTGGGAACAATTCACGAGACTAGATTACATTTTAATTATTAAAAACAACCAATCAACAATCGTTTCTATCGTAAGTGTAAGTGCAGTTTATCGTTGGAATTGAAAATAAATTCATGTTTAAACAACGCCACCCGGGTCTAATAATAATTAATTTGGAGTTTGGGGGTGCAACGGATCAAAACAATGTGTCGCTATAATGCTATAAAATACATACATCTAGTCTTTGGAAATAGTACGAAATTATATCTTAGCAATTCCAGACACGATTTTATATATTCTTATCTTGGACATATTCTATAAGACAGGAAAAAAGGCAATTCCGAGTTAGAAATGGAGCTAACAGACAGTTCTACCCTTGAAACTTTCTTAAACACACACCGGAAAATAAAAAACAAAAAAATTGCCTGACATCCGGCAAAAGGAAATCCAAAATTGAAATAGAAAAACCTAACTGTTGTTCAAATTTTGACAAGTACGAGATGTTTTTAAGCTTTGCTGAAGTCACTTTTGACAGCTAATCCTAACTCACATTTACAGCCATAAAAATCAAAAAGTTAAGCAGAAATAACCCATTTTGTACAGGAAAACTGTTTTGACATTTGACAATCAAGGAAATTGGCAGTTCTGCTCCGGAAATATAAAAATCTAATTATCGTTAAAATTTTGACAATTACGAGATATTCTTAACCTCTCTTAATTGAAAAATTTGATAGGTGACCGACGTTTCTAACCTTAAAAAATTAAAATTTCGATTCCATGGTTTGATAATCTGAAAAAAACAGAAATTGTGTACGTACTAAAAATGTCTGCTTAAAAAGTGATGCTTAAACATCGTCGTCTTGAAAGGCTATTTCGACCAGGGAAACGCGTATTTCGTGTAGTAAATCTGCACTACGCGAAGTTTCTAAGTTAGCATCTTTGTTGTTCGTATGGGAAATATGTTCTAATTTACATCTGCTTTGATTTAAGGGACAAAAATGGTAGATCACCTTCCGATACACTTAGAAAGCAGACATCTTCACCGATTCAATTACTAACACACTAATTTCTAGATTATCCTTACAAATGAGGACCCAGTCTCGTTCGAATAAATACAAGGTGATAAAGCCGAAATCAAGTTTCCCCCAAAGAGGAGCGTTTAACGCGGAAAATCACCCTAAATTGTTGAGTATTTAATAATTCCCCTAGAAGTTTGGGGAAATGGACGCAATATACAAGGAATGTTTAGTTTTTCTTCTTTTTTTTAAAGTATTTTGACACAACCATATACTCACGGTGAGCTATCCCGATTACAAATATACTTTAGAAATGTGTCGTTTTGATTATACAAATATGTATCAACATGTGTTATAATAATCTATCTATAGTTTCAAGCTGAGTAGATTTTTGTTTTTAACATGGGAGGTTTTGCTACATTGACAATTGTTTTAAGGCGTCCTATTATGTCCTAATTTTATTTCGATACTAAATGTATGATGAATAAAAAACAAACCGAATAAGCTTTACACAACTGGGATTAAGAAACAATCCTTGTCGAAGCTACTCGCATAAGGATTTAATGCAAACTTCCTGGTATCATTTGGAAATTTAGATTTCACAAGCCTCTATTAAAATTCGGATCCTTTTTTACTACATATATGTGTCGAAGCGCGCTGTTCAATACTGAGTTAACGTTAAGAATGCTGTAAGTAATGCCTTCAACCAAGGCACGATCAAACTAGAACAAAACTCCTGGGATCTGTGGGGTTATGTTAGACAAAGCGACAACTATCAAGTGCCATGATGCTAGGTACGCTGCCTTTTGTGTAAAATGGGCATCGTTATTACTCGAATCGAATTCAAGGATCTTATACATAGCCGCATCGTGGTCCGATCTATATCGACACAGCATTCTTAACGTAAACGAAGTATAATTTAGCATATTTTTAGAGCTACGCAGCTTAGATTTTACATTTTGTCCTTTAAAGCCATTTCAGGTACTACAAAAAAATTCCCTTTAAAGCAAAATAATTTGAAATCTTCAAAACTTTATCAAGAACTAAAATCCGTGTCTACCTACTACATTTTGCGTACGAATCTGACACGTTTCTCTTCCTAATATCACAAATTACTCGAATCGACCAACGATAAGAACGCCTATTTCGGAATAGTGACGGCTATTCGACGTGCTCCCTCCGTTTTCGTCTACCCACTAATTTTCTAACGACTGGCCCGTACAATACGGGCCAGGGTAAATACAGCAACATTCCCATGTACCACACCGATCGATATACACTCCAATACCTTTCGTAAGTTAGTAATACGAAAGGTAAAAGGCACCAACCCATAAACACGAAAGTGTATATCCGAAGGAAAACGTGCACTAACAGTGAGACAATGGAATTCTCTCGTAGGAATGTCGAAAGTTCCTTATTGGTGCTCAGCGTTGTTTGAAGCTGTAAACAGAGACGAGGAAGTAGGTCGAATGGGATTAAAATTACTTTTATACGTACATCCTTCTCCAAATATATCACTAAAAATTCGAATAGGAAACACATATAATATCCAGAATGGAATCCGTGCCAAATGGCCAGGAATAATAGGGCTAGCGCCTGGCTAACCAACCGGTTATTGAAGAACTTTAATCGTTTATAAATATAATGCGCAACCCAATGATTAGTATTCACGTTAAAGGATTGGATGTAATGATTGAATTCGGTTGTATTCTCCAAAACTGCGATTTTCACGTTTTCGACTCCGTTCCACAATGCTTCACCTTTCTCGTTGTAATCATTATGCGAAACACCTAAGTTTAGAACGGAAAAGAAATCAAAAACTTTGATTTTCGATACATTTCAAGTCAAACTCACCGAATAAAATGCATCCGCCTTCGGCGAACAACCAGCATGAGATGTACTTGTACAAGGAATACCGTCCCCATACTCCCAACAGGAACGCTTTCTTAAATAGGGGCAGCTCGTCGTATTCTTTCGACAGTAAATACTCGTCCGAGACGAAAATGCCCAAAAATTGGAACGCTAGGAGATAACCGACAGCACAAGCGAACCGCCTGAAAGCGTATTCCTTCGATTCAGGTGGTTTGGAAAGGTCTCCCTGTAATCAGTATTTGATTTAGGAGCTCCCTTTATTTTTCCAAGGAATTTTTCAGGACCTGATCGCTGTAAACTCCTTTCACGAATTCCTGGAACCGTTTCATCGGAAATTGTGGACCTATTAAGAAGCTGGTTGGGAAGAACATGTGCCCGCAGAATTCTAGAAAGCCTGGTATCTTAGTCAGGGCCACTTTCTTCGATTCCGCGTTAAGAGTGTCTGCTGGTTGGCATCCATCGAATAGATCAAATGCAATTCCTAAAATAAAAAATGGAACGGTTAGAAATTTTAGATTTCAGAACGTTTATGCAATTTTCTTAATCTAACGGACGTTCGTATCTATTTTTATACCGAAAAATTAGAAAAACTCAATTTTTGTTCAAATTGTGACAGTTATGAGATATTTCTAACCCTTTCTGATATAAAATTTGACAGCTAACAGTACTCAGTACTATTTTTTACCGAAGAATGAAAAACATAAATTGCCTGACATTTGACAGTCAAGGAAATCGACAATTAACAATTTTATTCCGGAAATAGAGAAATCAAACTATTGCTCAAATTTTGACAATTAGGAAATGTTTCTAACCCTTTCCTGATGTCAAACTTCACAGCTAACAAACGCCTTTGCTCTTGAAACCTTCCTAAACTAACATTTACAAATATAAAAGTAAAAAATTAAGCGGAAACAACCTATTTTGTACCGGAAAATGAAGAACAGGAAAATTGTTTGACACCCGACAGTTAAGGAAGTCGCGACTTAACACCTCTGTTTCCGGAAATAGAAAAATTTGATCCTCCACAGTTCAATTTTTGTCCATTAAGAAATATTTCTAAGCTTTCCCAAAAGAAAATTTGACAGATAACGGGCATGTCTAACCTACAAACTTGATATTTGACAGTTAAGGAAATCGAAAATTGACGATCACGTTCCGGAGGTAAAAAAGATTTTGACAGCTGAAGATCAGGAAAATTAATTTTATATCACAAAAGGAAAATCAGAAAAATGGTCCGATGTTTGACAATGAGGGAAATAGAAAATTCTGATCCGGAACTAAATTTCGCTCAAATTGACTGTCCCATATTTATTTATTATTCGATTGCCATCAAACACACCTTCCTAGAAAAGATTTGGGTCAGAAATCGAATGGAATGGGAACGAAAGCGTTGTCTCTAATAGTTTTCCCGCTGGAGCAAAATTATTGTAATTTCCGATATCCATTTTTTCAAAACAAGGTACAACATCTCCGGAACAGCTAAGACTATCAGGAGTATTTCATGTTTAAGTACCCTTACATACACTTGCTCCTAAAATAAATCAATTTATAAATGTTGTTCTATTTGCGATTGTAAGGAGTCTATTTTGAACGATACTGTCCCAAATACCAAACCCAATCGCTGCCAAATGACTCCGCATTAAGTTCAGAAGCGAAAATAAACTTTAAAATCAACGAAAGTACAATTACAATTCTTATATTCGACAGCAATTCATGGTAATAATTTTATAGAATTTACTCACCAATTAATCGCAGAACTAAAACACATTGCGGTACTGTCCAATTTATGTCGTAATTATCCGTTCCAGAATAATAATAACCTGAAAAGATCCAATTATTTCTTAATGTAAAATTAATTCCGATTAAGATATCTACCGGTCAGTAAATATCCCATATTGAATACGAAAGTTAAACCGACTGCGACTTGCGATCCTCCAAACAAGGCTAAGGTGAGGTAAGTAAATACCACCGCAAAAACGGCGTGGAATATATCATTGCCATAATTGAAATATCCTAGAGCTAATCCGCTAAGGATAAAATATAAGTATTGCACGGTAACATCTTTGCCGTATAAGTATGTCCGATGAATGAATGCGATCGGATAACCTACAAAAAAAAAAAGGAATTATAATATATTTAAAGGATAATTTCGAGGAAAAACATAAGTTAGTCAAATCCCAAAACCTTAATTTGCTTGACTTATATTTTTCCCCTGCCAACTTCATCTTTTATCCTCTCATGATATTTAGGGGGTCGGTTTTACAACCCCTGGATAAGCATTGTTTAGTTTAAATTAGGGGTAACTTCTATATGTCAGCATTACATTATCCCACAAACCTATTCTACCTTCGATGTAGAATAGAGGGTCTATATGAAAGCATTCTACGTATTCTTATAGTGTAAGTCTTAGTGGCTTAGTGGCCGATTGGTAAAAGCATGCACTTTACAACAAGTCTGGGGATTGAAACCCAGTCGCAGTGAAGCGTAAAATGATAAAATAGGTCTGTTGGCTCTAATATGTTGCATATAAAAAAGGTAAGGAAAATGTCACTGAACGGCTTAGAAGATATACAGTATATGACTTGGTGCCCTGGAACAAGGGCTGTTATGCTGCTATATATATGTATATATTTATATAAGTTTTCTGATGTTTATCCATGGATTCTAAAACCAGCCCTAAGAACCAAAAATTGACATATTATTATATATATTTTCAGTCTTATACCTCAGGGTCAAATGACTTAGGATTAAGATGAAGAAGGAAGATTATTTATATTTTACCTAATAAAAGCGATATCAATACACGAAGTGCCGGTTCTGATGTCCCCACTAACGCACTAAATTGTCCGAGAAGCCCACTTACTTCCGCTTCATCACCCATTCTCTTCGAATAACAAGTCGGGTGCCCAGGCAAAAATTATTATTCAAACAACCGGCATACCCAGGAAATTACTGGTTGAAAGTGAGAGACGTGGTATTTTAATTATCCTTCGACACTTCAAAAAATTGCTTCTTATCTACAAAAAGTAAACAAAGATTACGATTACACGGCTATTATCGTCTTTTTTGCGGATTAAGAACGTGTCCCGTTCACGACTTTTACTGACTTCTACGAGATACGATCTCTTGTTCGGTCGGAAGATATAAAGGTGACGGATTCGAAGTTCAAATTGGTCCGAAAGTAGAACGATAAAGTGGGAGACGAGGTCAACTTTTTCGAGCCAATGGTGTTAGATAAATACCTGCTGATTCGTCGAGGAAAATCCAATTTCGCTTCGTCAAAAATTCGAACGTTTCCAAGATAATTGAAAGAACGAATAGAAAGTGACTTTGGACTTGTCACGCTTCGCTGTTGGTTTTAATTTTAAAAACCGATTAGGTTTTTGAAAAGTGTGTGTGTGTCGTTAGAGCTTGGAGCCTGGAAATTTTCCGCTATGTCCAGCGCGGGATACTTTATACGAGAATTTTTCCCTTAATATCGATTTATTTAATTAAATAATGGAAAATGCAACGATATAACCAATAAATGGTGCACACAACTAGCTTTGTGCTACAGATCATAGATTAATTAGGATCATATTAGAATGAAAATTGACACATGATTTACACTACCATTGCAACAATGGACGTGCCATCTCTACGTAGGTTATGGAAGTTCTGTTATATATATACCGATAAAACAGAAAATTACAAAAGGCGGGCTTTTTAATTAAATTCTTTATTTATTCTAGGAAATAATTTCAATAATTTAACTGAATGATTTTCTAGCATATGACATGAAAATTACAACTACTATTAGAAGTATGCTGTTTAGTTCGATCCTCATTTGCTAAAAGTCAAAATGGAGTGGGTTGAATCCTAACAACAATTTTGTGACGTCACCAAACATATCGAGTTAAATATTCTTTTAAAATCTTAGAATAAAGAATAAATCTTATTGTTAGAATAATCTATTAAAATTTACGTTGTTTTATGTTTGATTCCCAACACCTCCCAGTAAACATCTTTTACATTTCACGGATAGTTTAAGTTGGTAGTTTCGACAATAGTGAATATATTCGCATGTATGGTGCTTAGAAATTGGCGATGTCCACTATTGCCAGAAAGACCAACTTAAACTGTCCGCGAAATTTCAAAAATGTTTACTGGGATAATACATTCATATCAACATGATTTTATTAAAAAACAATTAAGTAGATCAGTGATCAGTCTGTGATTTTTCGTGATTCAGAATAAGAATAATTTTTATTAATGGCTATTTGTCATACAGTGCACAATTTACGAGCCCTAACAGGGATATGTTCGAATATTAAAAATCATTTCTTTGCACATCTACTCACATATTTCCTGTTAATACTGAGATTCCATTATCACAACATTTTTGCATCTGTTTAATAATTATAGTTATTATAATCGTTGCTGCAGGAAACAGAAATTTGATGAAATACACAAGCAATTACGAAAAGTAATTTATTGATATACGACGTAACAGCAAACTATTCCAACAAGAAACTTTAATCAAATTAAAAAGGAATAGTAAGTAATACGTACATAGTTATGTGCAATAAAATACAACCGTAAACTCAGTGTTTTCACTTTCTTTTTTAATTACTTGTACAAACCATAACTGGGTGTTTTATTGATCACTTCCATTTAAATATTATTACGTCGTATCTGAGAATAAAATTGCGCGCTCGTCGGATTCGATTGGTGGTCTCTCTTCCGTTACTTTAGGAGCATGCAAGCCCCTTTTTTCTAGTTACTCGGACCTCCATGTGGATATCTCATGTCTGTCTCGTGAGGTATAACATATGCTTAACCATCTATGGGTACATGTCGCAGTTAAAACAACACAACATCGAGAGGATGTACCACATCGAAAGATTCATCGTAAGGACACATCATTTTCATTATGACAGGCGACGTGTTGTTTCAGACCCATATTCGTTTTCGCTTTGTACGAACAGAAGGAGCAAGCGAAAGGAGTAACCTCGTCGTTATGAGCGGCGATGTGTTTCCGCAGATTCGATTTTCTCGTGGCTTTAAACGGACAGAGAGTACATGAGAACGGTTTATCGCCGTTATGAGTGGCGAAGTGTTGCTTCAGAATCGATTTCCTTGCCGTTTTATACGGGCAAAGCGTGCACGCGAATGGTTTATCCCCGTTATGAATGACGACGTGTTGTTTCAAATTCGAATTCGTCGTCGCTTTATACGGACAGAGAGTGCACGCGAATGGTTTGTCGTCGTTATGAGCGGTAATGTGTTGTTCCAGCATCCACTTTGTCTTCGCTCTATATGAACAGAGGGTGCACTGGAACGATTTATTGTCGTTATGAACGGCGACGTGTTGTTTCAGCATCGATTTCGTCTTCGTTTTATACGAACAGATACTACACGCGAAAGGTTTATCGTCGTTATGAGCGAGGACGTGTAGTTTCAGCATCGTCTTTGTCTTCGCTTTATACGGGCAGACGGTGCAGGTGAATGGCTTATCGTCGTTATGAATGGAGACGTGTTGCTTCAATATCGACTTTGTCTTCGCTTTATACGGACAAAGGATACATTCGAATGGCTTATCGTTGTTATGAACGGCAATGTGTTTGTTCAGCATCGACTTTGTCTTGGCTTTATACGGACAGAGGATGCATTTGAATGGTTTATTCCCGTTATGAAGGGCCACGTGTTGTCTCAGCGTCGATTTAGTCTTCGCTTTATACAGACAGAGGACACACTCGAATGGTTTATCGTCGTTATGAACAGTAATGTGTTGTTTCATCATTGACTTCGTCTTTGCTTTATACGGACAGAGGAAGCACTCAAACGGTTTATCGTCGTTATGAAGGACGACGTGCTGTTTCAGCTTCCAATTTGTCCTCGTTCTATACGGGCAGAGAGAGCACGCGAATGGTTTAACTCCGTCATGAATGGCGATGTGTGTCTTCAGATCTGCCTTTCTCTTCGTCTTGTAAGGACACAAGGTACATGAGAAAGGTTTATCGTCATTATCAACGGAGTCCGGATCAAATACCCATCTGTAAGATAAAACTTGTAACAATAAATGAATAAGAGCAAAAACGTAAAGTTCGGAGTAATGTTATATCGAGTAGGCGGAAATGAGGTTATAAAATTTGCTCCGTGTTTAGCCTCAAATTTGGAAGATTGGATTTGATTCCAGTCAAATTTTTGGTTCTGCAAAACGGTCTTATCTTAGTGCAACAATTTACTCATGCCACCGAGAATGCACAAGCCATTTTACACAAATTAGTTGAATGTGTAAAGAATGTTAAATGATCACTAACACTGTCAGTTACTAGAAAAGAGAAATGAAACAAGAATGTGCTCGTTGCAATTACAGGAGCTTTAAACGCACTTGGACGCAGTCAAGTTATCGAATACAAATGTGCCACAAGAAAAGCAACCTTGAAAATTAAGCGATTTCAAGTAGGAAACGTAGTGCTGCTACTCCACATATCTCCCTCCCATTACCTATTACTAAAATAGAACCTCGCTACGCGAAGTAACGAAGTTTAGGACATTTCAGATGTAGGGTTTGCATCATTCTACCGAATTAAAAGTTGAAAAAAATCGTAGTGTGTAAACAAGTGACATATGATACAGAAATGTTACTTTATGCTGTTTCTTGTGTGGGGATGTAACAAGTTTACCATTTGGCAGTGGGATATGTTTGTACAGAAGCAGAGTCATAAGCAAACCACCACTGAGTCCTTTCAGATATCAGACGTTTGGACATGGGAAGTTCCACTATAGTCCTATCTTCCAATTCTTTGGAGTTTGATCAAAAATTATGTATCCTATTAAAGGATTCCTGGCACCTCCACTTCCGTTTAGTTTCATATCATACCAAACATTTATACAAAATTTCATTGAAATCTGTGATGATGATGAGGTAGGAATTATTGTCAAGTTGGTATAGAACAACCCCAAGTACGTACTTACTTTCCATTACTTTTATAGCATCGATCCATATGGTAATCCGAGTATTCTTTCTTGTCCAAATAAATTTTGCAAACGTCGCATTGAACAATTTCTAGAATCAAAAACAATCACCGTTGTACGATACAACAAATAAAATATCTCATTAATCTTAATACAAAATTTTGATCTCTTGCCATCTGTATACATACGTTTCACAATTATACCGCTCGTCAGTACGGCTTCGCAAGAGCTCTAAGTTCATATACAAATTTTATGTGTATATAGTCTGAACATTGATGTTCGTACATATGAGAGGCATTCGAGAGAATTTATATCGAATCCCTCTCATATGTACGAACATCATTAATCTTAATATAAAGTTTTACTATATCACCCAGAAAATTGATTTTCGCTCCCTAAAATATAAACTGTTACTAATCGCCTTCCTGACATGGAAAAAACCCCCACATGGGGGCGACATCGCCCCCTTGAGACACATTAATCTATATTCTCACCTTTCATATTGACGTTATTATGAATACTTCCTGATTCGTTTTTGGTATCGCATGGTTCTTGTTTAATGTACCCTTTACTAATTATGGTTTCATATATGCACACCTTACTATCTATACCATCCGTTGTAAATTCGCTTTCTTGCGCTATGATTGTTAAATCATCTACATTCTCATCTTTTATATTGAGATAATCGTGAACGCTTCCTTGCATATCCTTCATATCACATGGTTCTTGTTTGATATGTACTCCGCTAATTACAGGTTCATTCAGATGCACTTCATCTTCTGTACAATCCATTATACTTTGGGTTTCTGATACCACTACTTTTATACTAGAATAATTCTGAATACTTGCTTGCTCACATTTCATATCACACAGATCTTGTTTCATGTACCTTTTCCCAATTACAACTTCACTTTGACGTATCTCATCGTCTGTACAAGCAGTTATAAGTTCAGTTTCTGGTATTACTACAGTCATATCATCTATATACTCGCCTTTTATACTGACATAATTGTCAATGTTTCCTTGCTTGTATTCCGTATCACATGAATTTTTGTTAATGAAACCTACTACTGTATGGACATTTATATTTTTGGCTTTTGCAGTAATGTTATTGTGAATTCTTCGTTGCTTGTTGTCAGTTTCCTCCAGTTCTTCGTTAATAAATACTCCGCTAATTACGGTTATGCATTTATCGAATTTGTCTTCTATTTCGCTGTTATTATTGATGTTTCCATCAGCATGTCTACTGTCCATCTTATTTAATTACAAACTCATTTATGTTTAGTGTTCCAACTATGTAATGTTCTATTTCGACAAAACACTACAAACTCTATAACTCTAACTATAGAAACATGTCATACATACGTCATTAACTTGGCTAAACGTAATGCGCTAAACCAGAGAAAAAATTGTGATTTTTGAATTTTGTTGAAAACACAGAATGAATTAGCAACTGATTTATAAACAGCAATCATCACTATTCCCATAGCCAAATTATTATACAGAGATAAAACACTATAACCGTACACGGCAGCCAACTTAATATTAAAGTTGGCCTAATTGTAACTAATGTCAAGATGGCAGCTAATAAACGATGAAAATGACCGAGATGCAGTATAGGCAACCAAGTATACACTATTGATATGTATTCAACAAAAATTCCCTAGATTAATTATTTAATACATGTCTACCTGATTAATTATTAAAAATGCAGTAATTGTAGAAGTAGAATAAAAATATTTTCTTCTCTTAATCGTAATGTTGTTCGATTCTACATAAAAATAGCGTAACACATAATGCACATAATCTTGACACGTTTAATCATTCCTCCTCATAACAATCCTGTGAAATGTGTACATAACTAACTTCTCTCATGACTAAATACAGTCGTTCCTTAACAACCTAGTCAGTATGGCCAACTCAGAATTACGCGGCAAATTTAAATTCAAGCTTCTAAATATTACACATTCAACATTGTAAGATTTCCACCGAATCTAACGTATGTCAGTTGACCGGATGAAAAGATTCCTAATCAAACCAAATCAAATTTGGAATAACAACAATAATTCGTTTATTCACTAACACCATTACTCCCTTTTCTTCTCCCTACTATACCAACCTCTACACCCTAAATTCCCCATTCGACTGCGGGCAATCAAAAAAGCGCTAAATCTGAATTGTATAAATGACAATTACATCAAATTCCAAATTTAGCTGCTGTCTAGGATGTTGAGGTCCTTGCAACAAAAGTACATTAATAAAATGACCGATCGTTTTTAACGGTTTTATTCCGCCACGTTCTTCCGCACAACACTCAATATTCCGAAGTTGGCTACAAATCTAGTTTAAAGTATGCGACAATTTAATTATTTTTCTAAAAGTTTATTGTATTAAACCTGTTTAAACATCATCCAGTGTTTCCCCTTTAATTTTCTTGGTCTATGATTAACAAAATTGTGACAATTGAATTCTATATTAGGCAGCAGCTGTATAAATTGCTGAATACAAGACAGCAACTCATACGTCCAAAATTACATTTAAATTTGTAGTACGATAATCTGCTATTAGAACAAAGGCGTCTCGTCGGGATGTAAAAATCATAGTACATATATTTAATAACAGGATAATTATAAAACATAAAACAGAATAACATTGCTGAATGAGATACTCTAGCCCTATCGATGTCTGCTTGTGAGTCAGATTCGAGGAAGAATGCCACTGTATCAGCACCACATGCAGGTGGTGGTGCTCCAATCTCGTGTGCTGATCCGCAAGTTCGAAAGAATTAATTATATAGGACTAAGAGTGTACATATCATTCATTATGACATGTCACGTGTTGCTTCAGACCGGCATTTGTCTTCGCTTTGTATGAACAGAGGGCACAGGCGAAAGGTTTATCGTCCTTATGAGCGGCGAAGTGTTTCTTCAGATTCAATTTTCTCGTGGCTTTAAAAGGACAAAGGGTACACGGAAACGGTTTATCGCCGTTATGCGTGGCGAAGTGTTGTTTCAGAATCGATTTCCTCGCCGTTTTATACGGACAGAGGGTGCACGCGTATGGTTTATCGCCGTTATGAATGACGATGTGTTGTTTCAAATTTGAATTCGTCGTCGCCTTATACGGACAGAGGGTGCACGCGAACGGTGTTTTGTCGTTGTGAGCAGCAATGTGTTGTTTCAGCATCCACTTCGTCTTCGTTTTATACGGACAGAGAGCGCATTCGAACGGCTTATCGTCGTTATGGACGACAACGTGTTTCTTCAGCATCGACTTTGTCTTCGTCTTATACGGACAAAAGATGCACGCGAATGGTTTATCGTCCTTATGAGCGATAACGTGTTGATTTAGCATCGCCTTTGTCTTTGTTTTATACGAACAGAGGGTGCAGGCGAACGGTTTATCGTCGTTATGAACGGTAATGTGTTGTTTCAGAACCGACTTTCGCCCCGTTTTATACGGACAGAGAGTGCAGGCGAATGGTTTATTGTCGTTATGAACGGTGATGTGCTGTTTCAGCATCGACTTCGTCTTCGCTTTATACGGACAGAGTCTGCACTCGAATGGTTTGTCGTCGTTATGAATTGCGACGTGTTGTTTCAGCTTCCAATTTGTCCTCGTTGTATACGGGCAGAGGGAGCATGAGAATGGTTTATCTCCGTCATGAATGGCGATGTGCTTCTTCAGATCTGCCTTTCTCTTCGTCTTATACGGACAGTGGGTGCATGAGAAAGGTCTATCGCCGTTATCAATGCTATACGGTACGCATCTGTAAGATGAAACTTGTAGTAAAAAATTAATAGGAGCAGAACATAAAGCTTGCATTAATATTATATCGAGTAAGTGGAAATGAGTGTATAAAATTTCCTTTGTGCTTAATTCCAAATTTGGGAGTTTGGATTTGATTCCAGTCAAACTTTTGGCTCTGCAAAAAGGTCTTATGTTAGTGCAACATTTTACTAGTACCAGCGGGAATGCACAAGCCATTTAACACATAGTAATTGAACTTGTACACTGACTTTAAAGAACGTTCAGTGATCACTAAGACTGTCCGTTATTAGAAAAAGAAACGAAACAAGAATGTGCTCGCTGCAATTACAGGAACTTCAAACGCACTTGGATGCAGTCAAGTTATCGAACACAAGGTACCACAAAAAAGCAACCTTGAAAATTAAGAGATGTCAAGTACGAAACGTAGTGCTGCTACTCCAGATATCTCCCTCCCCTTCGGTATTACTAAAATAGAACCTCGCATATCCGAAGTAACGGAGTTTAGGACATTTCGGGTACAAGGTTCGCATCATTCTAGGGAATTAAAAGTTGAAAAAAATCGTACAGTGCGCAAACAGGTGGCAGATGATACAGAAATTTTACTTTATGCTGTTTCTTCTGTGGGGATGTAACAAGTTTGCTACATGACAGTGGAATGCTTATACAGAAGCGGAGTCCTAAGCAAAATCTGCCAGTCCTCTCATTGTCAGATAATAGACATTTGGATATAGTAAGTTACACTGTAGTCCCATCTTTCGATTCTTTGGAACTCAATCAAAAATTATGTATCCCATTAAAGGATTTCTAGTATCTCCATTTTCGTTTAGTTTCATAACATAACGAACATCAATGCAAAATTTCATTTAAATTGTTGATATAGAACAACCTCAAGCACTCACTTACTTTCCATTATTTTTATAGCATCGATTCGTATGGTAATCCAAGTATTCCCTCTTGTTCAAATAAATTTTGCAACCGTCACATTGAACAATTTCTAGAATCAAAAACCATTACTCTCATTCACAATACTAAACATCACTGATTCTAAAAACACACCTCCAGAAAAATCCTCTTTGTTTCTTTTCTGGATGCATGTAGAATTATGTGCTTTTAGATGACTTATCGATTTATACCCTACACAACAGAGTGTACATGCATATGAGTCGTGTAATTTTTCACAAACCGCTGGCTCCCAATAACTATCTTTCATATCTTGAATTTTACTTTCTTTGCTATCAATATCCCAATACACTAACAATTCATCTCCCACATTAATGTGGCAATCGCTGTGACAATACAATTCACCTTCATATTGAAACGGTGTTAAATTTGCATCGGAGTTTTGATCTACCCTTTCTATATACTGCATCCAATTCAACTGGCTGCCATCTTTTGTGTAATCTAGTTCTTTGTTTATAAATTTCCATTTCCAATCCTTAGTGGAATCTAAACCTTTAAACGGTCCAAACACGATAGGAACGATTTTTAAAGCTATTATACCCACACAAGATGGTATTTCACGAAGAGCAATAAAATTTTTTGGTAATGTCCACCTTGCTGTGTTATCTGTTCCATCTAGATAATTACCATAAAAAATGCGGACCAACATGGGACATTTAAGGCAATATAAATCATACTCCTCACCACATTGCTCGCAAGCTGTAAATAAGAGAAACTAGAAGGTACTATGTAATGTATGTTTGAGTCACTCTCCCTGACTCTCCCCGACTATTCAGGGGAATAAAACATAAAACGGTTCTAATTTTAATAACACTTAGATTTATAAAATTTGTCTGGATAAACGTTTACACAAATTAACACTGCCGGAGTCCAATTTAATTCGCACTTCTAGATTTGTTTTAAAAATTGTTTAGGTTGTGAAAATTACCAACGTATTATTATACTTGTAGATTTTTATGCGCCCACCACTGGTTATTGGCGCAAACTGAGTTACTGTACTCTAGTAAGAGAGCATTGGATTTGTAGTATCGGAAATATTTTACAACCTATTTTCATAGTGAAAGTGGATGTTCTATGTGAAATACTAGAAATTATGAAGGTAGAGAAAGTGAAAGAAAAACCAGTACAAATCGCGTCTTTATTATCTACAAACTTGTCCAAAAATTACACTGGTATTTCAAATTTAATTTATATTGCTACTACTATTTTAACTAACAGGTGCTCCAATATCGTATATCAATCCACAAGTTCTGAAAGGTTAATTATATATGACTAAGGGTGTAGGCTGAAGGATTTATCGTAAAGACATATCATTTTCATTGTAGCAGTTGACGTGTTGTTTCAGCCCTGCATTTATCTTCACTTTGTATGAACAGAGAATTCACGCGAATGATTTATCGTCATCATGGGCGGCGACGTGTTTCTTTAGAGTCCTCTTTACCTTCGCTTTATATGGACAGAGGGTGCACACAAATAATGTTTTGCCGTTATGAGCAGCAATGTGTTGCTTCAATGTATATTTCGTCTTCGTCTTAAACGGACACAGAGGGCATTTGAATGGCTTATCGCCATTATGAACGACAATATGTTGTCTTAGCGTCGCCTTTCTCTTGGCTTTCTATGGGCAGAGAGTGCAGGCGAATGGCTTATCGTCGTTATGAACGCCGAAGTGTAATTTCAGCATTATTTTCGTCTTCGCTTTATAGGGGCATAGGGTGCAGGTGAATGGTTTATCGTCGTTATGAACATCAAGGTGTTTCTTTAGCGTTTCCTTCGTCTTTGCTTTATACGGACAGATAGCGCATGCGAATGGCTTATCGTTGTTATGGAGGGCGATGTGTCGGTTCAAATTCGAATTCGTCGTCGCCTTATACTGACAGAGGGTGCACGCGAACAGTGTTTTGCCGTTATGAGCAGCAATGTGTTTTTCCAGTATCCATTTCGTCTTCGTTTTATACGGACAGAGGGTGCACTCGAATGGTTTATCGTCGCTATGAATGGCGACGTGTTCTTTCAGCTTCCAATTTAACGTCGTTATATACGGACAGAGAGAGCACGCGAATGGTTTATCTTCGTCATGAATGGCGATGTGTGTCTTCAGATCTCCCTTTCTTTTCGCCTTGTACGGACAGAGAGTGCATGAGAATGGTCTATCGTCATTATCAATGCGATACGGTACGCATCTGTAAGATGAAATTTGTAGTAAAAAATTTATGGGAGCAAAACGTAAAGTTTGCGTTAATGTTATATCGAGTCAGAGGAAATGAGTGTATAAAATTTCCTCTGTGCTTAATTCCAAATTTGGGAGTTTGGATTTGATTGCAGTCAAACTTTCGGCTCTGCAAAAGGTCTTATTTTAGTGCAACAATTTACTTGTGCAAGCGGGAATGCATAAGCCATTTTACACAAAGTAAATTGAACGTGTAAATTGGCCTTAAAGAACGTTCAATGATCACTAATACTGTCCGTTATTAGAAAAAAGAAACGAAACAAGAATGTGCTCGCTGCAATTACAGGAACTTCAAACGCACTCGGATGCAGTCAAGTTATCGAACACAAGGTATGACAAAAAAGCAACCTTGAAAATTAAGCGATGTCAAGTACGAAACGTAGTGCTGCTACTCCAGATATCTCCCTCCCCTTCGGTATTATTAAAATAGAACCTCGCATATCCGAAGTAACGGAGTTTAGGACATTTCGGGTACAAGGTTCGCATCATTTTAAGGAATTAAAAGTTGAAAAAAAAATCGTACAGTGCGTAAACAAGTGACATATGATACAGAAATGTTACTTTATATGCTGTTTCTTGTGTGGGGATGTAACAAGTTTACCATTTGGCAGTGGGATGTTTGTACAGAAGCGGAGTTCTAAGCAAAATCTGCCAAGTCAGATATTAGACGTTTGGTTATGGTAACTTCCATGGTAGTCCTATCTTTCAATTCTTTGGAACTCGATCGAAAATTATGTATCCCATTAAAGGATTTCTAGTACCTCCATTTTCGTTCAGTTTCATACCATACGCAACATTTATGCAAAATTTCATTGAAATCTGTGATGAAGTAGGAAATACTATCGAGTTGATATAGAACAACCCCAAGTACATACTTACTTTCCATGACTTTTACCGCATTGATCGATATGGTAATCTGAGTATTCTTTCTTGTCCAAATAAATTTTGCAAATATCACATTGAACAATTTCTAGAATCAAAAACAATCACCATTATACACATTAACAATAGTAAATATCACCGATTCTAAAAACACACCTCCAGAAAAATCACTTTTGTTTCTTTTCTCGATGCATGTAGAATTATGTGCCTTTAAATAACTTATCGAGTTATACCCTACACAACAGAGTGTACATGCATATGAGTGGTCTAATTTTTCACAAACCGCTGGCTCCCAATAACTATCTTCCATATCTTGAATTTTACTTTCTTTGCTATCAATATCCCAGTACACTAACAATTCATCGCCCACATTAATGTGGCAATCACTGCGATAATACAATTCACCTTCATATTGAAACGGTGTTAAATTTGCATCCGAGTTTTGATCTACCCTTTTTATATACTGCATCCAATTCAACTGGCCACCATCTATTGTGTAATCTAGTTCTTTGTTTCTAAATTTCCATTTTGATACTGTGTCATCCTTAGTGGAATCTAAACCTTTAAACGGTCCAAACATAACCCCTTTAGGAACGATTCTTAAAGCTATTGCACCCACACAAGATGGTATTTCACGAATAGCAACAAAATCTTTTGGTAATGTGCACCTTGCTGTGTTATCTGTTCCATCTAGATAATTACCATCAAAAATGCGGACCAACATGGGACATTTAAGGCAATATAAGTCATACTCCTCACCACATTCCTCGCAAGCTGTAAATAAGAGAAACTAGAAGATACTATGTAAAGCATTTCTGTTGTTAGTTTACTTGAAAAATACGGTGCGATTTTACCTACTGTACATGGACCCACAAATCTCAGAATATTTACCAAAATTGCTGTGATACAAGTTTTCTTGGGTAAAATCGGCCGTGAAATTCAATGGAGATGGTTTTGGCTGGCACAAAACAGCGTTGCCCCACTAAGGGGTACACTTGGCGCTACACCATAATGTGCATACTCACTTGTTAATTATACTAAACACACAATCAGAATAAAGTATGATATAACAAACACTCACAAAACATGAAATAAAACACCTACATTGATAATAAACGCCAAAACTGAATTAAAATGATTAAATTCAAATGTCAACATCCGCTTCAAATATAAATAAATGTACAATGGGTAAAATCATATCGAAAGAAGTATTAACCTTGATTTATTTTCCTAGTATAAAGGTCAAATGATTTATATTCTCACCTTTCATATTAATGTTATTGTGAAGACTCCTCCATTCGTCTTCGGTATCACATGGTTCTTGTTTAATGTACCTTCCGCTAATTATGGTTTCGTACACACATACTTTATTATCTATATCATCAGTCATGGGTTCAGTTTCTTGCCCTATTACTGTCGGATCATCCATATTCTCATCCTTTATGCCTTTATGTACATCCTTCATATCACATGGTTCTTGTTTAATACATCCTCTGTGAATTACAGTTTCACTCAGACACATTTCATCATCTATACAATCCTCGCTTTTTATACTGACACATTTGTCAATGTTTGCTTGCTTGGACTCCATATCACATGGATTGTCGTTAATAAACCTATTACTATCCGATCATCTATAGTTTCATCTTTTGTAGTAACGTAATTATGAATGTTTCTTTGCTTGTTGTCGATATCCTACAGTTATTAATTAATAAATCCTACGGCAATTACGGTTTCATATACGCATGTTTTATCGTCTGTACAATTATGGAATTCGTCCTCCCCTTGGCTCTGTGATTGTTATTGTTGTTGTTTTGATCAACGTGTGTACTGTCTTATTTGGTCAAAACCGTTCAAAATACTACAAATTCAATTTTAGAGAGGATTTCATGCATATGTCACTCACATTGGCTCTTGGTTCTAAACATTAGAGAAAATACATAAGAACCACAGAAAATAAGCTATGCTGATTGTGAGTACTGCTGAAAATATACAGGATTAATCAGCAGCGCGGTGATGAACACTATTTCAAGGTAATCTGTGAATACAGTTATATTATTCGTATTTACATTAGGACTCCCGTCAACATTATTCTTATTCTAATACTTCATAGCATTCAGTCACCACAGACACCACTTAAGAGCTAATGGCTGCTACTAGCAGACATGCCAACATAAGGTTGTACTTTACACTAGCAGCACTGCTTTCGTAGTCACTCTCCCCAATTACTCGAGGGAATAAAACATAAAACGGTTCTAATTTTAATAACAGTTAGATTTATAAAATTTGTCTGGATAAACCTTTACACAAATTAACACTGCCGGAGTCCAATTTAATTCGCACTTCTAGATTTGTTTTAAAAATTGTCGTTTAGGTTGTGAAAATTACCAAGGTATTATTCTACTTGTAGATTTTTATGCGCCCACCACTGGTTATTGGCGCAAATTGAGTTACTGTACTCTAGTAAGAGAGCATTGGATTTGTAGTATCGGAAATATTTTATAACCTATTTTCATAGTGAAAGTGGATGTTCTATGTGAAATACTAGAAATTATGAAGGTAGAGAAAGTGAAAGAGAAACCAGTACAAATCGCATCTTTATTTTCTACAAACTTGTCCAAAATTTACACTGATATTTCATATTTAATTTATATTGCTACTACTATTTTAACTAACAGGTGCTCCAATATCGTATATCAATCCACAAGTTCTGAAAGATTAATTATATATGACTAAGGGTGTAGGCTGAAGGATTTATCATAAAGACATCTCATTTTCATTGTAGCAGTTGACGTGTTGTTTGAGCACTGCATTTATCTTCGCCTTGTATGAACAGAGAATTCACGCGAATGATTTATCGTCGTCATGGGCGGCGATGTGTTTCTTCAGACTCCATTTCTTCGTCGTTCTATACGGACAGAGCATGCACGCAAATGGTTTATCCCCGTTATGAGCGGCGAAGTGTTTCTTTAGAGTCCCCTTTACCTTCGCTTTATATGGACAGAGGGTGCACACAAATAATGTTTTGCCGTTATGAGCAGCCATGTGTTGCTTCAATGTATATTTCGTCTTCGTCTTAAACGGACACAGAGGGCATTTGAATGGCTTATCGCCATTATGAACGACAATATGATGTCTTAGCGTCGCCTTTGTCTTGGCTTTATATGGACAGAGAGTGCAGGCGAATGGCTTATCGTCGTTATGAACAACGAAGTGTGATTTCAGCATCCACTTCGTCTTCGCTTTATAGGGGCAGAGGGTGCAGGTGAATGGTTTATCGTCGTTATGAACATCAAGGTGTTTCTTTAGCGTCCTCTTCGTCTTTGCTTTATACGGACAGAGAGCGCATTCGAATGGCTTATCGTCGTTATGGAGGGCGATGTGTCGGTTCAAATTCGAATTCGTCGTCGCTTTATACCGACAGAGGGTGCACGCGAACAGTGTTTTGTCGTTATGAGCAGCAATGTGTTGTTTCAGTATCCATTTCGTCTTCGTTTTATACGGACAGAGGGTGCATTCGAATGGTTTATTGTCGTTATGAACGACAATGTGTTGCCTTAGGGTCGCCTTTGTCTTCGCTTTATACGGACAGAGAGTGCAGGCGAACGGTTTATCTCCGTCATGAGCGATGATATGTTTTTTCAGCATCGTCTTCGTCTTCGCTTTATACGGACAGAGGACGCACTCGAATGGTTTATCATCGCTATGAATGGCGATGTGTTCTTTCAGCTTCCAATTTGACGTCGTTATATACGGGCAGAGGGAGCACGCGAATGATTTATCTTCGTCATGAATGGCGATGTGTGTCTTCAGATCTCCCTTTCTTTTCGCCTTGTACGGACAGAGAGTGCATGAGAATGATCTATCGCCATTATCAATGCGATACGGTAGGCATCTGTAAGATGAAACTTGTAGTAAAAAATTAATAGGAGCAAAACGTAAAGTTGGGATTAATGTTATATCGAGTCAGAGGAAATGAGTGTATAAAATTTCCTCTGTGCTTAATTCCAAATTTGGAAGATTGGATTTGATTCCAGTTAAACCTTTGGCTCTGCAAAAAGGTCTCATCTTAATGCAACATTTTACTTGTGCAAGCAGGAATGCACAAGCCAGTTTATACAAAGTAATTGAACGTCTAAACTGACCTTAAGGAACGTTAAGGGATCACTAAGACTGTTACTAGAAAAGAAAAAAAAAACAAGAATGTGCTCGCTGCAATTACAGGAACTTCAACCGCACTTGGATGCAGTCAATTTATCGAACACAACATGCCATAAGAAAAGCAACCTTGAAAATTAATTGATGTCAACTACGAAATGTAGTGCTGCTACTCCAGATATGTCCTTTCCATTACCTATTACTAAATAGATCCCCCCATATCCGAAGTAACAGAGTTTAGGACATTTCAGATGTAGGGTTTGCATTATTTTAAGGATTTAAAAGTTGAAAAAGAAATTGTACAGTGCGTAAACAAGTGACAAACGACACAAAAATGTTACTTTATGCTGCTTCTTGTGTGGGGATGTAACAAGTTTGCTACTTGATAGTGGGATGTTTATGCAGAAGCGGAGACCTAAGCAAAATCTGCCAGTCCTCTCAGATAATAGACATTTGGATATAGTAAGTTACACTGTAGTCCCATCTTTCAGTTCTTTGGAATTCGATCAAAAATTATGTATCCCCTTAAAGGATTTCTAGTACCTCCACTTTCGTTTAGTTTCATAACATAAGAAACATTCATGCAAAATTTCATTGAAATCTATGATGATGAGATAGAAAATACTATCGAGTTGATATTGAACAAACCAAGTATATACTTACTTTCCGCTACTTTTATAGCATCGATCCATATGATAATCCGAGTATTCTTTCTTGTCCAAATAAATTTTGCAACCGTCACATTGAACAATTTCTAGAATCAAAAACAATCACCATTACTCTTATTCGCAATACTAAACATCACAAATTCTAAAAACACACCTCCAGAACAATCACTTTGGTTTCTTTTCTCGATGCATGTAGAATTATGTGCCTTTAAATAACTTATCGAGTTATACCCTACACAACAGAGTGTACATGCATATGAGTCTTGTAATCTTTCACAAATCGCTGGCTCCCAATAACTATCTTCCATATCTTGAATTTTACTTTCTTTGCTATCAATATCCCAATGCACTAACAATTCATCTCCCACATTAATGTGGCATTCGCTGCGATAATACAATTCACCTTCATATTGAAACGGTGTTAAATTTGCATCGGAGTTTTGATCTACCCTTTTTATATACTGCATCCAATTCAACTGGCTACCATCTTTTGTGTAATCTAGTTCTTTGTTTCTAAATTTCCATTTCGATACTGTGTCATCCTTAGTGGAATCTAAACCTTTAAACGGTCCAAAGACAACCCCTTTAGGAACGATTCGTAAAGCTACTGCATCCACATAAGATGGTGTTTCACGAATATCGATAAAATTTTTGGTAATGTCCACCTTGCTGTGTTATCGCTCCCATCTGGACTGTTACCATCAAAAATGCGCACCAACATGGGACATTGAAAGCAATAGAAATCATATTCCTCACCACATTCATCGCAAGCTGTAAATAAGAGAAACTAGAAGGTACTGTGTAAAGCATTTCTGTTTGTTAGTTTACTAAAAATATCGCGCGGAATCCAATAAAGATGGTTTTCAGCCCGCACAAAACACTGCTGCCCCACTAAGTGCGTACACTTGGGGCTACGCCACGTATTAGTTATACTGAACACACAATCAGAATAAACTATGAAATCACAAACATTCACAAAACATGAAATAAAACATTTACAGTAATAATAAATAACAAGATTTAATTGAAACGATTAAATTTGACTGCCAACACCCACTTCACATACAAATAAATGTACAATAGGTGAAATTGGTCCCAAAAATTAGTACTAAGTTTGATTTATTCTACTAGTATAAAGGTCAAATCATTTATATTCTCACCTTTGATATTGACGTTATTGTGAAGACTCCTCCATTCGTCTTCGGTATCACATGGTTCTTGTTTAATGTACCTTCCGCTAATGATGGTTTCGTACACCCATACTTTATTATCTATGTCATCAGTCATGGGTTTGGTTTCTTGCCCTATTACTGTCAGATTATATATATTCTCGTTCTTTATATTGAGATAATTGTGAATGCTTTCTTGTGAATCCTTCATATAACATGGTTCTTGTTTAATATATCCTCCCTGAATTACAGTTTCACTCTGACACATTTCATCGTCTATACAATTCTCGCTTTTTATATTGACGAAATTGTCAATGTTTCCTTGCTTATATTCCATATCACATAGATTTTTGTTAATGAAACCCACTAATGTCCGATCTTCTATATTTTCATCTTTGTTCATTTCTGTTGTTGATATCGTACAATTCTTTAGAAATAAATCCTCCAGTAATTACGATTTCATCTACGCATGTTTTATCGTCTGTACAATTATGGAATTCGTCCTCTCCTTGGCTCTGTTATTGTTATTATTGTTATTTCCATCAACGTGTGTACTGTCTTATTTGGTCCACACCTATCAAAACACTATAAATTCAATTTTAGAAAGGATATCATGCGTATGTGACTAACATAGCTAAACGCAATTAGCTCTCAAAAATAGATAGAATACATAAGAACCACAGAAAAAATCTATGCTGATTATGAGTACTGCTGAAAATATACAGGATGAATCAGCAGCGGGATGATGAAGACTAATCAACACCACTTCAAGGTATTCTGTGTATACGGATACTATTGCCATATATTATATCGAGTAGGGCGGTTGTTAGGGACTTCATTAACAATATTTTTAATGAAATCAATCTCAATTCAAAATATTATTAGAACTCCCATCAACATTATTCTTAATCTAATACACATTCTAATACTTCATGCCAGTCCGTTACCAACTTCAGAGCTAATGGCCGGTAATAGCAAGGAATGCCAACTTAAGGTTGTACTTTACACTAGCAGCATTGCGCTTGTTACCACTCTCCCCGACTATTCAGGGGAATAAAACATATAAGAGATTGCAATTTTAATAACACTTATATTTACAACATTTGTCTCGATAAACCTTTACATAAACAGCCGGAGTCCACAACCAGACTTGCCTCTTCTTTACTACCAACCTAAACCTATTAAAATCCCTACCACAAGTAGTGGGGCGAGAATGGCAGTGGCAGTACATTCAAATTTTTTAATTTTGAATACTACACTTTTCAGGATTAGCAAAAAAATCGCAATAAACTGAAGAGTTAATGGATCGATGATGGAAATTTAAGTAATAACAATAGCAAAATGGAAGACGAACTCGATGGTTGGATAAACGATAAAACCTGCGTAAATAAAACCGTAATTAGTGGAGGATACATACAAAATGGGCCATGTTATACAAACAAGGATATAGATTTACATTCTTCGCCTTTACATTTCGGTCAATTACGGTTTGCGTGGACATTATTGCTAATGGTGGCTAATAACCAGTAAGGCCAATTTAAGGTTAAAGTTGGCCGGATTATAACCTATATCAAGATGGCAGCTAATAAACAATGATGTAATGAATGAACATCGTGTCTAATATGACAAACGTTACATATAGCCAACGCTTCAGAATTATGCAGCTGAATATTAACATACAATATATTATATACAGTAGTTTTATATAGCGTCGGTACCTTTAATATCTATGTTTGTAGTTTGTACTCACTGCACTCGTGCTTAAACCTAAAGAACCCACAGAAAAGTTACAAAGTGAGCTGTTAGTTCAAATAGGAGCGGCATTTTAAAAATATTGTAATCCTATTAAAGTTGTTCATAAACGCCAAGGAGTAGTGGCGGGGTTTGATACATCCTTCAGTATAACTGGGAGTCTCAATGATATCTGCTGTTATTATTTCGCAGTTCTAGGTTTGGTTTAATAATTGTTGTTTAGGTCGTGAAAATTACCAATATTTTATATTTGTAGATTTTTATGCGCCCGCCACTGGTTATTGGCGCAAATTGAGCTATTCTACTAAGAGAGCATAGGATTTGTAGTATCCCAAATATTTTACAACCTATTTCCACAGTGAAATACTAGAAATTATGAAAGTGAATGAAAATCCAGTACCAATCGCGTGTCTATTCTCCACAAAATTGCACAAAATTTACACCGATATTTCAAATTTAATTTATATTGCTAATACTGTTTTAATGTAAATAATAATATCTTTTTATTTTTCAATTGTAATTATAAGCCATAAAATAGAGTAACATTGCTGAATGAGATACTCTAGCCACACAGATGTCAGTTCCGAGGAAGCATGCTGCCGTATCAGCATCACACGCATGTAGTGCTCCAATGTCGTATGTTGACCCACAAGTTCTGAAAAATTAATTATATGCGACTAAGGGTGTAGGCTGAAGGATTTGTTGTAAAGACAGATCATTTTCATTGTGCCAGGTGACGTGTTGTTTCAGCCCCGCATTTGTCTTCGCTCTGTATGAACAGAAGGTTCACGCAAATGGTTTATCGTCATCATGTAATGCGGCAATGTGTTTCTTCAAACTCCATTTCTTCGTCGTTTTATACGGACAGAGCGTGCACGCGAATGGTTTATCCCCGTTATGAGCGGCGACATGTTTCTTTAGCGTTCTCTTTGTCTTAGCTTTATATGGACAGAGGGTGCACACAAATAATGTTTTGCCGTTATGAGCAGCAATGTGTTGTTTAAGTGTACATTTCATCTTCGCTTTATAGGGACAGAGAGTGCAGGCGAATGGTCTATCGTCGTTATGAACGACGAGGTGTAATTTCAGCAGCCACTTCGCCTTCGCTTTATAGGGGCAGAGGATACAGCTGAATGGTTTATCGTCGTTATGAACGACAAGATGTACTTTCAGCGTCCTCTTCGTCTTCGCTTTATACGGACAGAGAGCGCATTCGAATGGTTTATCGTCGTTATGAACGACAAGATGTCTTTTCAGCGTCCTCTTCGTCTTCGCTTTATACGGACAGAGAGCGCATTCGAATGGCTTATCGTCGTTATGAACGATAATGTGTTGCCTTAGCGTCGTCTTTTTCTTCGCTTTATACGGACAGAGGGTGCACTCGAATGGTTTATCGTCGCTATGAATGGCGACGTGTTCTTTCAGCTTCGAATTTAACGTCGTTATATACGGGCAGAGAGAGCACGCGAATGGTTTATCTTCGTCATGAATGGCGATGTGTGTCTTCAGATCTCCCTTTCTTTTCGCCTTGTACGGACAGAGAGTACATGATAATGGTCTATCGCCATTATCAATGCGATACGGTACGCATCTGTAAGATGAAACTTGTAGTAAAAAATTAATGGGAGCAAAACGTAAAGTTTGCGTTAATGTTATATCGAGTCAGAGGAAATGAGTGTATAAAATTTCCTCTGTGCTTAATTCCAAATTTGGGAGATTGGATTTGATTCCAGTCAAACTTTTGGCTCTGCAAAAAGGTCTTATGTTAGTGCAACATTTTACTAGTACCAGCGGGAATGCACAAGCCATTTAACACAAAGTAATTGAACTTGTAAATTGATATTAAAGAACATTCAGTAATCACTAAGACTGTCAGTTACTAGCAAAAAGAAAAGAAATAAGAATGTGCTTGCTGCTATTACAGGAACTTTAAATGCATTCAGATGCAGTCAAGTTGGCGAACACAATGTGCCACAACAAAAGCAACCTTGGAATTTAAATACAGTTAAGTACTACACGTAGTGCTGCTACTCCAGATTTCTCCCTCCACTACTTATTACTAAAACAGAACCTACCATTTTCGAAGTTACGGCTTTAGGGAACATTTAGGACATTTCGGAGGTAGGGTTTGCATCATTCTAAGGATTCAAAAATTGAAAAAAAAATCGTACGGTACTTGACAGTAGGATGTTTATACAGAAGCGGAGTCCTAAGCAAAATCTGCCAGTCCTCTCAGATAATAGACATTTGTATATAGTAAGTTCCATTGTAGTACCATCTTTCGATTCTTTGGAACTCCATCGAAAATTATGTATTCCATTAAAGGATTTCTAGTACCTCCTAGTTTCATACCATAAGAAACATTTATGCAAAATTTCATTGAGATCTATGATGATGAGATAGAAAATACTATCGAGTTGATATTGAACAACTGAAGTATATACTTACTTTCCTCTACTTTTATAGCATCCATCCATATGGTAATCCGTATATTCTTTCTTGTCCAAAAAAATTTTGCAACCGTCACATCGAACAATTTCTAGAATCAAAAACAATCACGATTACTCCCATTGGCAGTACTAAAAATAATCAATTCTAAAAACACACCTCCAGAAAATTCCCGTTTGTTTCTTTTCTCGATGCATGTAGAATTATGTGCCTTTAGATGACTTATTAATTTATACCCTACACAACAAAGTGTACATGCATATGAGTCATCTAGTCTTTCACAAACTGCTGGCTCCCAACTATTTTCGATATCTTGAATTTCACTTTCTCTGCTATCAATATTCCAATACACTAACAATTCATTGCCCACATTAATGTGGCATTCGCTGCGATAATACAATTCATCTTCATATTGAAATGGTGTTAAATTTGCATCAGAGCCTTGATCTACTTTCCTTATATACTGCATCCAGTTCAACTGGCTGCCGCCTTTTGTATAAGCCAGTTCTTTGTTTTTTAATTTCCATTTTGATGCTGCGGCATATTTAATTGAGTCCAATCCTTTAAATGGTCCAAACACAACTCCTTTAGGAATGATTCTTAAAACTACTACACCCACATAAGATGGTGTTTCACGAATATCGATAAAATTTTTTGGTAATGTCCATCTTGCTGTGTTATCACCCCCATCTGGATTCTTACTATCAAAAATGCGGACCAACATGGGACACTTAAAGCAATACAGATCATATTCCTTACCACATTCATCGCAAGCTGTAAATGAGAAAAACTAAAAGGCACTGCATGAAATATTTCTGTAGTTGGTTCACTTTGACATTAGTACTAAGTTCGATTCCTTCTCGTACTTCCATCATATCATTTATATTCTCACCTTTGATATTGATGTTAAGGTGAATACTCCCTGAATCGTCTTTGGTATCCGGTAGTTCTTGTTTTATATACCCTCGACTAATTATGGTTTCGTACACGCATAATTTATTATCTATATCATCAGTTATGAGTTCGGTTTCTTGCCCTATTACTATCAGATCATCTATATTCTCGTCCTTTATATTGAGAGAATCGTAAATGCTTCCTTGCACGTCTTTCACATCACATGGTTCATGCTTAATGTATCCTCCCTGAATTACAGTTTCACTCAGACAGATTTCATGGTCTATACAATTCTCGTCTTTTATACTGACGTAATTGTCAGTGTTTTCTTGCTTGTATTCCATATCACATGGATTTTTGTTAATGAAACCTACTGTTGTCCGTTCATCTATATTTTCATCTTTTGTAGTACCGTAATTGATAGCTATCCTACTACTTCACTGATAGCTTTCCTCCTTACCGCCTGATTCAGAATTTACTTCTTTTATTTTAATAAAGTAACTGTATACATATAATACTTTAATACATACCATAAATGACCACAATACAATCTTTCGTCTACCATTCCCGCCGCTATGGTAGCTAACCTTCCAACATGAAAATAACTAGCTATAAAGTGCTTACTTGCTTGCACTACCAACCCTTGTGTAATAAAAATATAGTATAATTTTACATTTTATGTTATGTACGTTATTTTATGTTTGTTTTCAAATGCGCTCCTAACAATAACATATTCTTAGAGTGAAATACTACAATCTATAAAACGTCGAATTACGTCTTTATTTTGTGCAAAATCATACAAAATTTGCAGATATTTCAGATTTAATCTATACTGATAATAGTGTTTTAACTTTATTAGTAATAGTATCTTTTTATTATCCGACATACATATATCTAATAACAAGACAATTATAAAACATAAAACAGAGCAACATGGCTGAATGAGATACTCTAGTCCTATCGATGTCTGCCTGTGTCAGATTCAAGGAAGAATGCCACTGTATCAGCACCACATGGTGATGGTGGTGCTCCAATCTCGTGTGCTGATCCACAAGTTCAATAGAATTAATTGTATAGGACTAAGGACGTACGCTGAAAGATTATCGCAGAGACATATCATTCATTGTATGGTTTATCGCTATTATGCGTGGCCAAGTGTTGTTTCAGAATTGATTTCCTCGTCGTTTTATAGGGGCAGAATGTGCATTCGAATGGTTTATCGCCGCTATGAATGACGATGTGTTGCTTCAAATTCGAATTCGTCGTCGCCTTGTACGGACAAAAGGTACACGGGAACGGTTTATCGCCGTTATGCGTGGCCAAATGTTGTTTTAGAATCGATTTCTTCGCCGTTTTATATGGACAGAGGGTGCAGGCGAATGGTTTATCGTCGTTATGAACAAAAATGTGTAGTTTAAGCATCGCCTTTGTCTTCGCTTTATAGGGACAGAGAACGCACTTAAATGGTTTAGCATCGGTATGAACGGCGGCGTGTTGTTTCAAGTTCCAATTTGTCCTCGTCGTATACGGGCAGAAGGAGCACGCGAACGGTTTATCGTCGTAGTGTATGACTATGTGTTTCTTCAGATCTGCTTTTCTCTTTGTCTTATAAGGACAGAGGGTGCATGTGAAAACTCTACCGTCATTATCAATGCAACGGGGATTAAATACCCATCTGTAAGATAAAATTTGTAATAATAGATGAGTAAGAACAAAATACGTGAAGTTAGGGTTAATGTTATTTTGAGTGCGCAGAAGTGAGGTTATAAAGTTTGCTCTGCAGTGAACCCCTAAATTTGGGAGGTTGGATATGATTCGAGTCAAATTTTTGGCTCTGGAAAGAGGTCTTATCTTAGTGCAACAATTTACTTGTGCAAACAGGAAGTATTTGCACAGAGGCCGGGTTGTTAGTGGATTTTGCCAGACATCAGATGTTATGGGAGGTACCACTGTAGTTTCTTCTTTAGACCCTTTGGAACTTGAAAATTGTGTATCACATTAAAGGATTCCTAGTATCCCCACTTTTTTTCAGTTTAGTTTCATAACGTAAGGGTTTACGCAAAATTTCATTGAAATCTGATGATGGGGTAGGAAATAATGTCGGCACAACCACAGCAAGTACATACTTACTTTCCATTACTTTTATAGTATCGAACAATATGGTAATCCAAGTATTCCCTCTTGTCCAAATAAATTTTGCAACTGTCACATTGAACAATTTCTAGAATCAAAAACAATCACCATTACTCTTATTCACAATACTAAACACTACCGATTCTAAAAACACACCTCCAGAACAATCACTTTTGTTTCTCTTCTCGATGCATGTAGAATTATGTGCCTTTAGATGGCTTATCGATTTATATCCTACACAACAAAGTGTACATGCATATGAGTCAGCTAATTTTTCACAAACGGCTGGCTCCCAATAACTATCTTCCATATCTTGATTTTCACTTTCTTTGTTATCAATATTCCAATGCACTATCAATTCATCATCCACATTAATATGGCATTTGCTGCGATAATACAATTTATCTTCATATTGAAATGGTGTTAAATTTGCATCAGAGCCTTGATCTACTTTCCTTATATACTGCATCCAATTCAACTGGCTGCTGCCTTTTGTATAAGCCAGTTCTTTGTTTTTTAATTTCCATTTTGATGCTGCGGCATATTTAATTGAGTCCAATCCTTTAAATGGTCCAAACACAACTCCTTTAGGAATGATTCTTAAAACTACTACACCAACATAAGATGGTGTTTCATGAATATCAATAAGATTTTTGGTAATGTCCATATTGCTGTGTTATCACCCCCATCTGGATTGTTACTATCAAAAATGCGGACCAACATGGAACACTTAAAACAATACAGATCATATTCCTTACCACATTCATCGCAAGCTGTAAATGAGAAAAACTAAAAGGCACTGTATAAAACATTTCTGTAGTTGGTTTACTTTGACATTAGTACTAAGTTCCATTTCTTCTAGTACTATCATCATATCATTTATAGTCTCACCTTTCATATTGATGTTAAGGTGAATACTCCCAGATTCATCTTGGGTATCACATGGTTCTTGTTTAATGTATCCTCCACTAATTATGGTTTCGTACACGCATACTTTATTATCTATATCATCAGTCATGAGTTCGGCTTCTTGCCCTATTACTGTCAGATCATCAATATTCTCGTCCTTTATATTGAGAGAATCGTAAATGCTTCCTTGCACATCCTTCATATCACACGGTTCTTGTTTAATGTATCCTCCCTGAATCACAGTTTCACTCAGACAGATTTCATCGTCTATACCATTCTCGTCTTTTATGCTGACGTAATTGTCAATGTTTTCTTGATTGTATTCCATATCGCTTGGATTTTCGTTATTGAAACCTACTACTTTCCGATCATCTATATTTTCATCTTCTGTACTAATGTAATTAATAGTTATCCTATTACTTCACTGATTGCTTTCCTCACTACCTAATTCAGAACTTCCTTCTTTTATTTTAATAAAATGGCTGTATACATTTAATACTTCAGTACATACCATAATTGGCCACAAAACAACTTACGTTTCTAACCTCTCTTCGCACTATTAGTGCTAACCTTTCAACATAAAAATTACTAGCTATAATAAATAATTATAAATGCTTTTTGCTTGTTATCGGTATCGTACAGTTCGTCGTTAATAAATCCGCCTCTAATTACGGTTTCATATACGCATGTTTTATCTTCTGTGCAACTATTGAATTCATCTTCCATTTGATTGGTATTCGTATTCGTATTATTGTTGTTTTCCATTAACATTGTGTACTGTCCATCTTATTTATTAGTTTAGGGCCCGCCTTTTATCATTTTCTATTTTACCGACATATAATAGGAAGCAACGGCAAATTATGAGGAAATTCTCACGCCCTTGGACACGATGGAGGTGCCATCTTTACATTGGTTGTGGAATTTTTAGTGCTGGATTTTTTCTACACACCGGTAAAACAGAGAATGATAAAAGGCGGACTTTTTGATTTAAATTATATTATTGTTGCTATTAGAAGTGTTGTGTTTCGTGCTCGATAAAGAGAGAATGATAAATATTTGAATAACCAATTCATTTATTTAACTTCTAGAGTGTTTCCACACAATCATATTTAAAGAAAAAAAAAGAGAAAAAGAAACGATGTATCTTCCTTCAAGGAAAACTTTGCAAAGCAAAGTACCCTTGGCATGTGGAATTGATAAAGCAATATTGGAATGTCTGAAAAGAAGAATAAGTCGAGGAAATTCGAAATTGTGGATTTAAAGAAATATATAACCTAATTTATTTTTAATTGTTAAGAAAGATCTTTTATCCTAGTAGCGAATAGCACTTGTACTTGTAGTATAAGAATTATTTTATATTAGGAATTATTTAAATTTAAATTACGCCCCAAACAAAGTGGTCCCCTGTGTGTATGTACTGCCTTAAGATTAAATTACTATTAAATTTTCGCTATTTTATGTTTGTTTTCAAATGCGCTCCTAACAATAACATATTCTTAGAGTGAAATACTACAAAGTATAAAAGGAAACGGAACGAATTACGACTTTATTTTCTGCAAAATCGTACAATATTTACAGATATTTCAGATTTAATCTATACTGATAATAGTGTTTTAACTTTATTAGTAATAGTATCTTTTTATTATCCGACATACATATATCTAATAACAAGACAATTATAAAACATAAAGCAGAGCAGCATGGCTGAATGACTCTAGTCCTATCGATGTTTGCCTGTGAGCCAGATTCAAGGAAGAATGCCAGTGTATCAGCACCACATGCCCGTGGTGGAGTTCCAATCTCGTGTGGTGATCCACAAGTTCGAAAGAATTAATTATATAGGACTAAGGCTGTACGCTGAAAAATTATCGTAGAGACATATCATTCATTGTGTTGTTAAACGCCATTATGCGTGGCCAAGTGTTGTTTCAGAATCGATTTCCTCGCCGTTTTATAGGGGCAGAACGTGCACTCGAATGGTTTATCGCCGCTATGAATGACCATGTGTTGCTTCAAATTCGAATTCGTCGTCGCCTTATACGGACAAAAGGTACACGGGAACGGTTTATCGCCGTTATGCGTGGCCAAATGTTGTTTCAGAATCGATTTCCTTGCCGTTTTATAGGGACAGAGGGTGCAAGCAAATGGTTTATCGCTGTTATGAATGACAATGTGTTGTTTCAAATTCGAATTTGTCGTCGCCTTATACGGACAGAGGGTGCACGCGAACGGTGTTTTGTCGTTGTGAGCAGCAATGTGTTGTTTCAGCATCCACTTCGTCTTTGTTTTATACGGACATTGAGCGCATTCGAATGGCTTATCGTCCTTATGGACGGCAATGTGTTTCTTCAGCATCGACTTTGTTTTCGTTTTATACGGACAGAGGATGCACGTGAATGGCTTATCGTCGTTATGAACGATAACATGTTTCTTCAACATCCATTTCGTCTTCGTTGTATACGGACAGAGGGTGCAGGCGAACGGTTTATCATCCTTATGAACGGTAATGTGTTGTTTAAGCATCGACTTTCGGCCTGTTTTATATGGACAGAGGGTACAGGCGAATTGTTTATCGGCGTTATGAACAGTAATGTGTAATTTAAGCATCCACTTTGTCTTCGCTTTATACGGACAGAGGAGGCACTCGAATGGTTTATCATCGTTATGAATGGCGACGTGTTGTTTCAAGTTCCAATTTGTCCTCGTTGTATACGGGCAGAGGGTGCACGCGAATGGTTTATCGTCGTAGTGTATGACGATGTGTTTCTTCAGATCTGCCTTTCTCTTCGTTTTATAAGGACAGAGGGTGCATGTGAAAACTCTACCGTCAGTATCAATGCAACGGGGATTAAATACCCATCTGTAAGATAAACTCTGCCATAATAAATGAATAGGAGCAAAACGTAAACTTCGGGTTAATATTATTTTGAATACGCGGAAGTGAGGTTATGAAATTTGCTCCATGGCGAACCCCAAATTTGGAAGGTTGGATTTGATTTGAGTCAAATTTTTGGCTCCGCAAGAAGGTCTTATCTTAGTGCAACAATTTACTTGTGCAAGCAGGAATGCAAAAGCCATTTTACACAAATGAGTTGAACATATGAACTGGCCTTAAAGAACGTTAAGGGATCACTAAGACTGTCAATTACTAGAAAAAAGAAAAAAGCAAGAATGCGCTCGCTGCAATTACAGGAACTTCAAACGCACTCGGGTGCAGTCAAGTTATCAAATACAAAGTGAGGAAAGAAAAGCAACTTTGAAAATTAAGAGATGCCAAGTACAAAATGTAGTGGTTCTACTCCAAATATCTCCCCTGTGTTACCTACTACTAGAACAGTACCTCCCATATCCGAAATAACGAAGTTTAGGACATTTCGGATATAAGGTTTGCATAATTCTAAGGAATTAAAAGTTTTAAAAAAATCGTACATTTATACAGTGCGTAAACACAAGTGATGCATGATACAGAAATTTAACTTGCTATTCTTGTGTGGGGATGTAATAAGTTTGCTACTTAGCAGCGGAAAGTGTTTGCACAGAAGCCGGGTCGTAAGCAGATTCTGCCAGATATCAGACGCATGGGGATGGGAAGCTTCACTGTAGTCTCATCTTTCAACCCTTTGGAACTCTATTGAAAATTATGTACCACATTAAAAATTCCTAGTATCCTCACTTACGCATAGTTTCATAACATAAGGAACATTTACGCAAAATTTCATTGAAATCTGTGATGATGAGGTAGGAAATACTTTCACGTTGATATAGAACAACCCAAGCACATACTTACTTTCCATTACTTTTATAGCATCGAACCATATGGTAATCCAAGTATTCCCTCTTGTCCAAATAAATTTTGCAAACGTCACATTGAATGATTTCTAGAATCCAAAACAATCACCATTACTCCCATTCGCAATAGTAAACATCACAAATTCTAAAAACACACCTCCAGAAAAATCACTTTTGTTTCTTTTCTCGATGCATGTAAAATTATGTGCCTTTAGATGACTTATCGATTTATACCCTACACAACAGAGCGTACATGCATATGAGTCGTCTAATATTTCACAAACCGCTGGCTCCCAATAACTACTTTCAGTATCTTGAATTTCACTTTCTTTGCTATTAATATCCCAATGCACTAACAATTCATCGCCCACATTAATGTGGCATTCGCTGCGATAATACAATTCACCTTCATATTGAAAGGGTGTTAAATTTGCATCAGAGCTTTGATCTACCTTCCTTATATACTGCATCCAATTCAACTGCCTGCTGCCTTTTGTATAATCCAGCTCTTTCTTTTTTAATTTCCATTTTGATGCTGTGTCATCTTTAGTTGATTTCAATCCTTTAAATGGTCCAAACACAACACCATTAGGAATGATTTGTAAAGCTATTACACTCACATAAAATGGTGTTTCACGAATATCAATAAGATTTTTTGGTAATGTCCACCTTGCTATGTTACCTGTTCCATCTGGATTGTTGCTATCGAAAATGCGCACCAACATGGGACATTTAAGGCAATATAAATCATATTCCTCACCACACTCCTCACAAGCTGTAAATAATAAAAACTAGAAGGTACTGTGTAAAGCACTCCTGTGGTTAGTTTATTTGAAATAAGTACTAAGTCTGATTTGTTCTCCTACTACAAACGTCAAATCATTTATATTCTCACTTTTTTATTGACATTATTGTGAATACTCTCCAATTCATCTTCGGTATCACCTGGTTCTTGTTTAATGTATCCTCTGCTAATTATGGTTTCATTAAGACATAGTTTATTATCTATATCATCAGTCATTAGTTCAGTTTCTTGCCCTATTACTGTCAGATCATCCATATTCTCCTCCTTTATATTGAGATAATGGTAAATGCTTTCTTGCACATCCTTCATATCACACGGTTCTTGTTTAATGTATCCTGGGTGGATTACAGTTTCACTCAGACACATTTCATCGTCTATACCATTCTCGTTTTTTATACTGACGTAATTGTCAGTGTTTTCTTGCTTGCATTCCATATCGCATGGATTTTCGTTAATGAAACCTACTGTTGTCCGTTCACCTATATTTTTACCTTTTGTAGTAACGTAATTGACAGCTATCCTACTACTTCACTGATAGCTTTCCTCCTTACCATGTCCTTACTGCCTGATTCAGAACTTCCTTCTTTTATTTTAATAAAATAACTATTACATTATTTACATTTAATACATTCCACAATACAATCATAGTACAATTTTACCTCTCTCACCTCTCTCCCAACTATTTTATTACTAACCTTTCAGCATAAAAATAACTAGCTATAATATGCTTACTTGTTTACACTACCAACTCTTGTAGAACAAAAATATATATATAAGATATGCTTACATTGCTTACACGGCTTTGTTTTATGAATGTTGCTTACATCAGGAAAATTACCAAGGTTTTATATTTGTAGTCTCTTATGCGCCCGCCACTGGTTTTTGGCGCATATTAAGCTACTAAGCATAGGATTTGTACGGAAATATTTTATAACCTATTTCCACAGTCAAATTATAGAAGTAGAGGAAATGAAAGAAAAACTAGTAAGAATCGCGTCTTTATTTCTTACAAAATTGCACAAAATTTACACTGATATTTCAAATTTAATCTATATTGGTACTAGTGTTTTAACTTAAATACTAATAATATTTTTATTATCCAACCTATATCTAATAACAAGGCAATTATAATTGTAAAGCATAAAACAGAGTAACATTGCTGAATGAGATATCTTAGCCATAGTGATGTCAGTTTCGAGAAAGAATGCTGCTGTATAAGCATCACATGCAGGTGGTGCTCCAATGTCGTATGTTGACCCACAAGTTCTGAAAAATTAATTATATACGACTAAGGGTGTAGGCTGAAAGATTTATCGTAAAGACATATCATTTTCAGTATGCCAGGTGACGTGTTGTTTCAGGCCCGCATTTCTCTTCGCTCTGTATGAACAGAGGGTGCACGCGAATGGTTTATCGTCGTTATGAATGGCGATGTGCTTCTTCAACATCCACTTCGTCTTCGTTTTATATGGACAGAAGTCGCAGGCGAACGGTTTGTGGTCGTTATGAACGATGCTGTGCTGTTTCAGCATCCACTTTTGCCCCGTTTTATACGGACAAAGGGTGCACTCGAATGATTTATCCTCGTTATGAACGACCATGTGTTTGTTCAGCACCGACTTCGTCTTCGCTTTATACGGACAGAGGCTGCACTCGAATGGTTTATCGTCGCTATGAATGGCGACGTGTTGTTTCAGCTGGCAATTTGTCCTCGTTGTATACGGGCAGAGGGAGCACGCGAATGGTTTATCTCCGTGAATGGCGATGTGTTTCTTCAGATCTGTCTTTCTGTTCGTTTTATATGTACAGAGGGTGCATGAGAAACGTCTATCGCCACTATCAATGCGATATGACACGTATCTGTAAGATGAAACTTGTAGTAAAGAATTAATAGAAGCAAAACATAAACTAAGTTCCACTATAGTTCCATTTTTCAATTCTTTGGAACTAGATCGAAAATTATGTATCCCATTAAAGGATTTCTAGTACCTCCACTTTCATTTAATTTCATACCATAAGAAACATTTATGCAAAATTTCATTAAAATCTGTGATGATGATGAGGTGAAAATACTGTCGAGTTGATATAGAACAACTCCAAGTACCTACTTACTTTCCATTACTTTTATAGCATCGATCCATATGGTAATCCGAGTATTCTTTCTTGTCCAAATAAATTTGGCAACCGTCACATTGAACAATTTCTAGAATCAAAAACAATCACCATTACTCTTATTCGTAATACTAAACACCACCGATTCTAAAAACACACCTCCAGAACAATCACTTTTGTTTCTCTTCTCGATGCATGTAGAATTATGTGCCCTTAGATGGCATATCAATTTATACCCTACACAACAGAGCGTACATGCATATGAGTCATCTAATCTTTCACAAACGGCTGGCTCCCAATAACTATCTTCCATATCTTGTTTTTCACTTTCCTTGTTATCAATATTCCAATGCACTATCAATTCATCATCCGTATTAATGTGGCATTCGCTGCGATAATACAATTTATCTTCATATTGAAATGGTGTTAAATTTGCATCAGAGCCTTGATCTACCTTCCTTATATACTGCATCCAATTCAACTGTCTGCCGCCTTTTGTATAAGCCAGTTCTTTGTTTTTTAATTTCCATTTTGATACTGCGGCATGTTTAGTTGAGTTCAATCCTTTAAATGGTCCAAACACAACCCCTTTAGGAATGATTCTTATAGCTACTACACCCACATAAGATGGTGTTTCACGAATGTCAATAAGATTTTTTGGTAATGTCCACCTTGCTGTGTTACCTGTTCCATCTGGATTGTTGCTATCGAAAATGCGCACCAACATGGGACATTTAAGGCAATACAAATCATATTCCTCACCACATTCATTGCAAGCTGTAAATAAGAAAAACTAAAAGGTACTGACTGTGTAAATCATTCCTATAGTTGGTTTACTTTGAAATTAGTATTAAGTTTGATTCCTTCTACTACTATTGTTATATTATTTGTATTCTCACCTTTCATATTGACGTTATAGTGAATATTTTCTGATTCGTCTTCAGTATCACATGGTTCTTGTTTAATGTACCCTGCGCTAATTATGGTTTCGTATATGCATACTTTATTATCTATATCATTGGTCATGAGTTTGGTTTCTTGCCTTATTACTGTCAGATCATCTATATTCTCATCCTTTATGCCTTTATGTACATCTTTCATATCACATGGTTCTTCTTTAATGTATCCTCCACCAATTACATTTCGGCACATCTCCTCGTTGGTATAGGGAATTGTAAATGTAGTTTTTGATACCACTACTGTTAGATCAAGTGTATTTCCATTATTTATAGTGCCGTAATCATGAATGTTTTCTTGCTTGCCGTCTGTATTACACGATTCTTCATACATAAATGCTCTGCTAACGACGCTTTCATGTACGTATATCTTATTGTCTGCACAATTATCCAATTCATCCTCCATCTCCTTGTTATTATTGCTACTCGGGTTTCCATCAGCATGTGAGCTGTCCATCGTATTTGTTAATAAAATCATGTATATGTACACATAGTGATATCTTATTTGGTCAAAACAAGTTATAGATGAAAGAGGATATATACTGTCCTGTGAATGAGTCCAAACAAACTTCCCGTAGTTATTTTGATCAAGCACCTCAATCATATATAATACAAGAACTTGACCTAAATTCCACTGATTTTTAACTAAAACCAGGCTAAAACTGATTAAAACCAATAAAACAGGACATTCTGAACCAAGACACAATCTTTAGTTATCTCTAATCAAAAGAATCCTTGGATAAGTAAGGTTATGTTAGACAAGATGACTACTGTCTTGAGTTTGATAAAAGAGTGGATGACGTATTATTATTATAAGTAGTGCAAATCGGACTGACGCTGTCATTCCTCCAAATTTTATTATTCAATGATAAGTTGTCATTTTATACAACTGGTAGGACTATAAATTTACCACTTTATACGATTTGCTACTGTATGTCGTAATTGGAGTTTGGTCAAAAGGTGGATTCGATTCGAGGCTTCAATAAAGTTAAATGCCTGCGACATCTTGGACCCCTCCCCGTCCTGTCAATTTTCACCTATAAACAATTAAATGTATATATATATATATTTCGTGACCTTTTATACTTATCTTATATGATAGATCTCTACCACTAATAGGTCAATAAAACAAGGGTGGTTTGAACGATAGTTATATTTTCAGAACGTTTACAAACGTTTTCGGAACACCTTCGTCAGTGAAAATATAACTAGATAAATATATAAACAAACATTTGTTTTTTATTTGGGAACTATCAACAAAATAACTAATGACTAGGATTTCTTGATATAGAGGATGTGTAACCAACTTTTATATATATATAAATTGTAAAAACTAAATTAATGTGTAAACATACATGCAAATTAAGTAAAACCCTATATCAAAAAATCTTTGTCGAAACCTTAACAATTCTGTTCAAGGACTAGGGAAAACCCAAATTTAAAAACCTAGCCAAAGGTTTCCTTCTTAAGAAATGCAAATGTCATTTTAACAAATTGCTATATACATTACTTAAATTTTGAATATCGGTCCTGAAATTAATAGTTTTAGTGTCTTTCCTGTATACTTATCATTTCATATATTAGTCTTTTTTTATAATTATTCTCTGTTTTTAATATAATTGTGTTTTCAAAATCAAAGTAATGCCCAAGATCTTTGTAATGCTTTGTTACAGCGGTCATTGCAGCAAAATCATTATTTAAAGCATACTTATGGCTATACAACCTTTTCTTTAAATATTGTTTCGTCTGACATAAACAATATAAATATAGAACAACAACCTTGCCTATGATTGTTATCGATACTTTCTTTATTGACATTCTCTTTCTACAGCATTATTTTCGCATAGTCATAGGCATTCCTTCAATTGTGCCCTTGTTCTCACCTTTTATAACTTCCAATGTTACACATTATAGCAATGTGCACCCACGCTTCGTTTTTACATCTCCTGATTCTCCGATTTGTGCTTGTTAAACTATGAAGACTAGTTCGATAAAGTTTCTTTCTCTGTATATGAACGCCATTTGTATATGTAGTTATTTTTTGACATTCAGGAGTCAATTTTCGCCTCTACTCACTTGAAAAATAGGTTGAAACATAAAGAGAATATATGAGAACAGAGTTAAAAATTTATAAACATTGAACTTAAGTCAATATTACTTACTTCTTTATCGATGAAGCGCTTGACAGCGCATTTTCACGTCTTTATTTTACTATTACCACAGATAGAGGCACACAACACCTAAACAGCATTGTATAACGCAAGGAAAAACGATCGAGGTCAAAGTGAAATTATATAATACGATTAAGAGATAGGGAAAATCTTCTGACCTACAGCATAAATGATAAATTGGAATGATGAGAAGATTTGTAATAATCGGAAACCATTGTATGAGATTTTGAGAAAGATAGTTGTGAGCCTTGTTAGTGATTGTCCGCAGTTCTGCCAGGATTGGAAAACTGTAGTGTACTCAATGAAGCAGCAATGACATCTCCTTTGGACCAGTTACAACTTCACTCCATGTATGAACTGATCGTCCAAAGCAATAGTAGAACCAGGTTTCTTTCTCCTGCGGATTTCACCATCCTTTTATTAATAATTCTTCAAGCAAAATTTTCAGTGAAGGCTCCATTGATAAACCCAAATTTGATATCTTTTTCCAAATCTTTCATGTTTGGGCTTAGAGAATCTTCGATGATGCTTTCTCTGACTAAATTAACCCCTCATATTCGGCACTGATCAAATGCTGCATACAAATTAATGATAAACGGGAAAAAGTGCTTTGTGTGCACCCCAAATGGTGCATTGTATTGAATTATGGTACAACCACAAAATACAGGACCAAAACGTCAAACAGCATCTTTGATCTTTTGTTAGCTAAATAGGAGTTCTCTTAACTAAAGACGTCTACCTGATAAAATGATAATTGGCTCGGATAATTTGTCTTCCCAACCAAAAATCTCATTTCCAGGAAAAATCGTCGGTAATGCCATCGGTAATAATCTATTTTGTTCTGGACTGGAAAACATTCGTGCTTCGAAGTGAAGTGCGCAGATTTTATAATTGTTATACAATTGGATTGGACTTTTCTGTATTAAATCTAAACGATTGCACGCCTCTAACCAAGCTTTTCCCCTAAAATCAGTCTTATAAAGTGTACAAAATTACGATGAACAGACACATACTTTGAGGGATCCCTAGGGAATCTAAATAGTATTATATTTTTAGATGCAGTTCTGCTGGAACAGCCACGAACTGCACAAACTGTTCCTCCTTTGAGACTCATGTTCAACAAATGAAAAAGGACTTAATACTGCAAATTTAAACACGTATGAAATTAATGAATGATCTATACTATTTGGACGTCTTCGAAATCGTAATAACAAAAGATGGATATTAAAAAGGAATAAATATACTTGCGAAATGATAGGTTAAGTGAAAATGACAGATACAAATCGCCATATTTTTGTAGTGATCTGTCAGACAAGTGTGATAGAAATTAGTTTCTGAACGCATCACATGACGATAGTTAGTTTCGGAACGGACGCTGTGTTTGTATTATAGATAAGGTTTAATAAAAAAGTGTTGTTTGTTGGAAAATAACGGTAGAATTTGGCGAATTAATGGTCACCTAGGGGGAATCACCGGTACAATTTCGAATCGCGATTTTCTGAAGTTTGTCGTACTATACAGAGTGAGCAATCGGATGTATTCATCACGTGACCAGGAATTTTTAGTAGGAAGTAATTGGCCACATTGATATGTTGGTCAACGTGGGATTTGACAAATTAAACGAGAATACATAACCTATACAAAATTAATTGTAAGCTCAGTATGTTTAATTAACATTTTTAGGATATTTTTAGTCTCTATACCACTTCGAAGATGCGCCATAACGATAAAAGCGTATTGTAAAGTAATAACAGCATCTATTGAATTGCGAGCAAGATAAAAACCATGCATGATAAAACTAATAAAACGAGGTAACGGTCGAAAAGCTTTCAAAACTAAAATATTCTATACTACTGGTAAACTAGGACACTTACGGTCCCTTACTCTGTATACTTTATCTTACAATTAGATAATAGTAATAGTTGATAATATATAAAAGCCACAAAATGGCTAATAAATGTGCTAACGGAAATCTGAGCGATAACAACACCAACATACAGCACGAATTCGATAATTGTACAGACGACAAGATATGCGTATATGACACCATAATTAACGGAGGATGCATTAAACAAGAACCATGTGCTATTGAAGATGAGCAAGGCAGCATTTACGATTATATCAATGTAAAAGATGAGATTATAGATAATTCGACGGTAGCAGTAGAAGAGACTGAACTTATAACTGATGTCAAAGAAAACTACTTTATATGTAATCTCTCCTGGCGATAGTATCTTTCATATTATCTTCCTAATTTTCTCATTTACAGGTTGTGAAGAATGCGGTGAGGAATACGATTTATATTGCACGAAATGTCCCATGTTGTTCCGCATTTTTAATAACGATAATCCAAATAAGACTAATCCGATTAAACAGACGTTACCAAAAAATTTTATCGATATTTATGAAAATCTATCTAGCATCGGTATCGTAGCTTTAAGAACCGTTCCGGAAGGGATCGTGTTTGGACCGTTTGATGGATTGAATTCAATTAACGATGATAAACTATCAGAATGGAAATTCAAGAATACAGTACTAGCTTACATAAAAGATCCGAAACAGTTGAATTGGATGCAGTACATTAGGAGGGTAGACCAAAGCTGTCATCGGAATTTAACACCTTTCCAATGCGAAGATGGATTGTATTGTCGCAGTAATTGTCGTATTAACGTGGGTGATGAATTATCCGTGTGCTGGGATAGTGCCAGCGAGGAAAATGAGATTCAAGGTGATATGGAACATGATTATTGGAAGCCATGGGTTTGCGAAAGATTGGATGACACGTATGCATGTACGCTTTGTTGTGTGGGGTATAAATCAATACATCATCTAATGCTACATAATTCTAGATGCCCCGATAAAAGGAGTCGGACGGATTTTAGTAAAGGTGTGTTTTTTTCAAATATAAAATATAAATAATTGCGATAGGAATTGTTTTTGATTGCAGAGATCATTCAGTGTGCCTTTTGCAAAATTTACTTGGACGAGAAAGAATACTTGGACCACCATGTGAATCGATGTTGTGAAAAGAACTCGAAGTAAGTGTGTAATTGGGATTGGCCTATATTAACTGAACAACGATTCTCATTTGATCATCTCATACTTCAATGAACATCGATCCTCACTTAATCATCTGTATCATCTGAAACTTTAATGAATAGAGATCTTCACTTGATTACCTCAAACTTCAACGAAGTTTGACATATATGTTCCCCATCGTTACTTACTTTCTTACTTAATCCGGGACCCTCTTCTACCGGCATTGGTAATTGTCGAGGTTTTTCTCTGTCGTATGATTGATTCGTATTAAAATGCAAAAATCGGGGCACTAAGCACCTGTTCCTGGGGAGTTAGAAATAGCATGTGTGATATGATTTTTTTGACCAAGCTGAGGCTCTAGACATGGAAGTACGTGGTAGTAAAGGGAAGATGTCTGAAGCACTGGTGAAAGGTTTTCATGCTTAATATACTGCTTAATTATCACAGTTCTGATATACGTACATCATTTTGATGTAGGTAGAAGTCATAATTAGGGAAGAGTTCAGTGTAACACATTTTTAATCATGTTGCAAATTGGAATAAATCATGTGTGGAATCAACGGAGATCATCAGGTTTCAGATGATCTCCGTTGAGGGATATGGTAAAAGTTTACTTGTTTTTGATTCTTCCAAGTTGCAGCCGTTTCGTTCTAATTTCGTTCCGACTTAAGAAAATAGTATAGTTAATCATTCTTTCTCGTTTTGTGACTAGAAATAGTAAAGTTTACAACTCAAAAAGTCGTACTCGGAAGTGCAGTGGCTTGCATATCGTCCCTCTATACCTAAAGATCGTTAGCACAAACCCGACTGACCGCATTTTTCCTTCTTATTTCTTTCCTCGTACTTATAATTCGTTAGTTTTGACTGCGCCTGTAGATCGTTAGTTTTGACAGCACCTGTATATCGTTAGTTTCGAGCGCGCCTGTATATCGTTAGTTTTGACCGCATCTGTATATTGTAATTTTTGATCGCGCCTGGTGGCGGATTTATCAACTAAACACATTTAGTTTTATTCATTAATTCCTAACTTTCCCGTGTTCTCAATATCGTTTCTTTGCACGATATCGTTCCTCGGAGTAGCTTAAGGTTTGCGTTTGCAGGTTTGTGTTATTCCGGCCAGTTCTGTTATCTGGTTCTCTAATTTTCGGCGGAATCTGCGAGAATCGGCGTTTACAGTCATCCGCAAATAGTTTTTTTTCACCTCGAATGGCTGGAATTAGCGGGAGTGGAGTCATAAGATACAGACGTTGAAGATAGAAAAAGAGTGTTAACGCATGAAATAGAAAGGAAAACAAAATAAATCAAAAGAGTTTGGATGTAGTAATAAATATATTTGTAGGTGTTTTCTTACAGCGTTGCCCGTGTCTAAACGCAATTATTTTGGATCCTAAATTTCAACCTGTTAACCATTTCTATCGTTCACTTTTACTTTTTGAAAAACTTTTAACTCTCTATCTCGCACTAGGAAATACGTAGTCGATCCTCGTTCCTCAGAGGACACCGACGAAACGGAACCGAAGAATGGACACATATACTCGATGCACCCGGACTTCCGGATATACACGTGTCACGAGTGCCCCTATCGGACGGATTCGAAAGTCGATATACGGAAACACCTGCATACCCACGCCGACTCCAGTCGAAGTCGCTTCGAATGTCAGCACTGCGACGAACGATTCGATCGTTTCGACCTTTTCGCCATGCACCAGAAGAATGAGCATTCCGTGAGGGTTTACAAGTGCCACAAATGCATCTTCGAGACGATGAACGCGAAAGATATCCAGCGCCATCTGGCGACGCACGAAAATGCTAAGCCGTATCGTTGCAACGCGTGCGGTAAGCAGTTCAAGTTGGAAAGATCGCTGGTCGAACACGTAAAAAATTTGCACTACGATAAGAGGAGGAAATATAAATGTTCGAAATGCGATTTCGAAACGGTTCACGGAGGATACATTAAGAAACATTTGTTGACCGTGCACAGCGGTGTTAAGCGATTTAAATGCCCCAGGTGAGGTGAAAATGAACTTTTTTCAAGCTTCGTATTTGTCTTAAGTTGGTGTTGTTTCAAGGGCGTATGGGCACCGGGAATTATCGTTTGTAATAATTACTAATCTTCTGATTTACTTCCAACTTGCACGTTCGCAGGAAGGTACTGGGCCCATAACCTATAAAAATTGGGGATAAAAATAATAACGTGCAACTCCCGTGACAATCAGTAAATGACTGACTTTTCATTTGTTTCGACACATACAACATCCTAACCGAGAGATGGCGCAACTTATAATATAATGAAACTTATTATAATATTTTATATTTTTAATGATTGAACGCCTATGTCAAATGCTGGTATGATCCCCTAGTGATATGCAAGTACCATAAACCAACGAACACAAAAATCTCCAGATTTTAGCAAAGTTACTGGGCACGTGGTGGACAATCATTCTCGATAAGTCTACGTAAATAGTTTGCTTCAACGATATACAACGACCCTGCAAGACCAACTTAGACGTATTAAGTCGGGGAATACATTCCCGTGTTGTGGATCTAATGCGATATTGATATTATCAACATAATTATTATTAATTACAGATGCGACTTTAAAACGAGCTACAAGAAAGTTCTCGGGCGCCATCTGCGCTATCACAAGGAAGGGAACCCGATCGATTGCGATAGTTCCAATGTCAAATTCTGCAAGGAAGTCCCGGCGATCGCCCGTAAAACCTACAGTTGTAGTAAATGCGTGTACCGAACTCAATACAAAAGTAACCTGAACAAGCACTTCGCGTCGATGCACGATCGTTCGAAGATTTTCGCTTGCGCCCTCTGTCCGTATAAAACGACAACGGATACGAATCTAAAACGACACGTCATCACTCACAACGACGATTGGCCGTTCAAGTGCGACGCGTGCCCCCAAATGTTTAAGCGAAAACAGTACCTGACGAAACACGCCCTCATCCACTCGGAGACCGCGGAAGGGGAATATAAATGTTTACAATGTCCGTTCCAAAGCAATTATCAGACGAGCTTCAAACTTCACGTAAGATCGCACATTACGAGCGAACTGTTGCGGTGTCCGAATTGCGATTTTAGTACGTATCACAAGGGAACGTTCTGGAAGCATCGGAGATGGCACGAACGAACGGAAAAGGGAGATGAAGAGCTATTTAAGGGAGAGGAAGAGTCGAAGTTCCCCGATGCAGGGGATAACTGCGCTGAAGGAAACCTCGCTATGCATATAAAACAGAGGTTCTCGAACATTTTCGGTCGCGGGGCGCTGTAGAATACGAAATTGAAATTTTTCAGATCTTCCATCTATTACGCAGATAAGCCGATATTTAAAGACAACTTTATAAGCTTTTACTTGGTTTCGGAAGAAAAATCAATTCAATCAGGAGGATGGAACTGTTTGTATTTGCACAACGAGAGCAAATCTAATCGGAATTTCCAAAAGTACTTGCTCTGTATCGACACCTAACCTGTATTTTGTTTTTAGCCAAAGCATATTCGTAGAGAATTCTTTTTCCCATAAATGGTTACGAAGGACAGATCTAGTTCTTAAAATTGTAATGTCGATTAAAAGAAATCCAACAGGAGTTGTTGGACAAGGTACCGATATAAAAACTTGCATACTTCTAAAGTAAAGAGAAACAATCGATTAAATACAACGATTAATGGATCCATTCCTTATTATGTTAGGGCCGAGATTTCTCTTCTAACCTAATAATGTAGGTAACAATAAACGTAACAATTGTCACAGATTAGTCGATAATTGAAACAAGTACATAGAAGATACAATGACGTCGAACTAAAGAATCTTCACGAGTAAAGAATTTTACTGGTCATAGTGGAAATCAATTTCTTTCATTGACTTGAGTAAGAATGGCTCGATGCAATCTTCCCTTCTAAAACTTTCATACGAAGGAATGATTGTAACGGATAAGGAGTAAGGGATCTGCGAAATATTTAAGGCCGTATTTGTCCCTTTTAGATTTGTTTACTTTTACATTCTAAATAAATCGCTGACCTCCTTTTCGTATTTCTTAATTCCTGTTTCCATATCCCTATTATATTTTAGTTATGCTGGCATCTATTAATGGCAATATTCCATTTTATTTACGTTGTTACGGCACGATCGGGTCTCGTAATTAATATTAAACGTTAATATAACCGTAATATATCCAAATACATTTATTTAGGCCCGAAATCGTCAAAATCATGTATGACCAACGTACCGGAAGCGATGGTAAAAAGTGCCATATCGCCTAGACTATTAAACCGTTTTCAAAATTTCTTGCACCAGTCAATTCTATGGATCGAAATGCATTAGAAATGGTCAGGCACCGATCCAAATACACTTATTTAGGCCCGAAATCGTCAAAATCATGTATGACCAACGTACCGGAAGCGTAAAAAGTGCCATATCTCCTAAACTGTTAAACCGATTTGAAAATTTCTTGCACCAGTCAATTTTACGGATCGAAATGCATTAGAAATGGTCAGGCACCGATCCAAATACACATATTTAGGCCCGAAATCGTCAAAATCATGTATGTCCAACGTACCGGAAGCGATATTGTATTCTACAGGTACGTACAGTATTTAATTTGTCAGGTACAGAGTGATCGTAATAATATAGAATAAGGAAATGTCAAGTAGAACTTATGAATAGAACTATGGATGTCATACTCCAATAAAACAACCATAACTAATTAAAGAAATCGATTTATTTTCATTGCGAATACTATTTTAATTTCTATGCCTATTACATACTATTACTTAGTTTTGTTTAGATTCTTATTTTACAACAGAAAACTTTACGGTGACCTGAGAAAGCATAAATATATATTTATTATGGCCGCTTTATATCGAAAGGATATATCAATGATATGTCTTTTCGATAAATGTTTGATATATCACTCATTATGACGAGCAACATGTTGTTTCAGACCCGTACTTGTTTTCGCTTTGTACGCACAGAGAGTACACTCGAATGACTTATGGCGATTATGAACGGTAATGTGTTGTTTCAGAACCGTTGCCTTCTTCGCCCTATAGGAACAGAGGGTGCACGCGAAAGGCCTATCGTCATTATGAGCAATGGCGTGCTGGTTCAACAGCGACTTTATCCTCGCTTTGTACGGACAGAAGTCGCACGCGAATGGTTTATCGTCGTTATGGACGGTAACGTGTTTTTTCAGATACCATTTTCTCGTCGTTTTATACGGACAGAGGGTGCAAGAGAATGGCCTATCGCCGTTATGGAGGGCGATGTGTTGCTTCAGAGTCGAACTTGCAGTCGCTTTATACGGACAGAGAGTGCACGAGAAAGGTTTACCGCGAGGACGACCACGCTTCCTCCTGTAAGGTGAATTGAATACGTAATGAAATTTGTAATAAATTAATAGGAGCAAATCGTAGTTCGGGTTAATGTTATACAGAGGTATCAACAACTGCTGTCCACATCATGACTACCCACCCAAATAACAGCAGTTGGTGGTACGCTATTGGTTTATGTAAAATATTCCATCGATCTGTGATAATGGGGTATAGGAAATGCTGTCGAGTAGAAGAAAACAACCCAAATACATACTTACTTTCCATTACTTTTATAGCATCGATGCATATGATAATCTGAGTATTCTTTCTTCTCCAAATAAATTTTGCAAACGTCGCATTGAACAATTTCTAGAATCAAAAACAATCACCATTACTCCTATTCACAATACTAAACATCACCGATTCTAAAACACACCTCCAGAAAAATCCTTTTTATTTCTTTTCTCGATGCATGTAGAATTATGTGCCTTTAGATGACTTATCGATTTATACCCAACACAACAAAAAGTACATGCATACGAGTCATCTAATCTTTCACAAACCGCTGGCTCCCAATAACTATTTTCCATATCTCGAATTTCAGTTCCCTTCCCATCACTATCCCAGCGCACTAACAATTCATGACCCGCATTAATGTGGCGTTTGGTGCGATAATACAATCTGTCTTCGTATTGAAAAGGCATTAAATTCTGATGAGAGCTCCGATCTGCCATCCTTATAAACCGCATCCAATTCAACTGTCTGCGGTCTTCTGGGTAATCCAGTTCTTTGTTTCTTAATTTCCATTTTGATATCGTGTCGTCTTTCGTCGAGTCCAATCCTTTAAATGGTCCAAACACAACTCCCTTAGGAATGAGTCGTAAAGCTACTACACCCACATAAAATGGTGTTTCACGAATATCGATAAAATGTTTTGGTAATGTCCACCTTGCTGTGTTATTCGTTCTGTCTGGATTGTTGCTGTCGAAGATACGGACCAACATGGGACATTTGAGGCAATATAAATCATATTTCTCTCCACATTCCTCACAAGCTAAAGAAGAAAAAATGAATGGTAATGTGAAATATATAACGAATGAAATAGGTAATCTGTAGGATTACGATATATATAAATTTATTTTGAGGTTAGTCCTAAATTTGATTTCTTCTACTACTATAAACGTCATTATCATGTATATTCTTACCTTTGATATGGAGATTATTGTGGGTACTTCCTGATTTGGCTCCTGTATCACATGATTCTACTTTACTGTATCCTCCGCTAATTATGGTTTCATACACACATACCTTATTATCCATATCATCAGTCATAAGTTCGGTTCCTCTCGTGACTACTGCAAAATCATCTATATTCTCACTCTTTGTATCGAGATGATTGTGAATGCTTCCTTGTTCCTTCTCCGTAGAACATGGTAATTCTTGTTTATCGTATGCTCCACTAATTGTATTTTCATCTACGCATTCATTACTATATTCGATATTCCCACCTCTTGTGCTCAGGTAATTCTGCACGCTTCCTTGTTGATCTTTAATATCGCATAGTTCTTGTTTAATGTATCCTCCGCTAATTATGGTTTCATATACACATACCTTATTATCCAAAGCATCAATCGTAACTTCGGCTTCTTGCGCTACTATTGCCAAATCATCTACATTCGCATTATTTGTATCCAGATAATTGCAAATGCTTCCTTGTTCTTTCTCTGTGTAACATGCTAACTCTTGTTTATCGTATGCTCCACTATTTACATTGTCATGTACGCATTCATTGTTATATTCGATATTCCCACCTCTTGTACTCAGATAATTCTGCATGCTTCCTTGCTGATCTATCATATCACATGGTTCCTGTTTAATGTATCCTCCGCTAATTATGGTTTCATATACACATACTTTATTATCCACAGCATCAGTTATAACTTCGGCTTCTTGCGCTACTATTGTCAAATCATCTACTTTCTCATTCTTTGTATCGAGAAAATTGGGAATGCTTCCTTGTTCGTTCTCTGTATAACAGGGTAATTCTTGTTTATCGTATACTCCACTGACTACATTTTCATTTGCGTATTCATTATTATATTCTATATTCCCGCCTCTTGTACTCAGATAATTCTGCACACCTCCTTGCTGATCCTTTATATCGCATGGTTCTTGTTTAATGTATCCTCCGCTAATTATAGTTTCATTCAAACACACTTTATCATCTGTATAATCAGGTATAAGTTCAGTTCTTTGTACTACTTCACTCAGATCATTAATAATTCTGTTTCTTATACTGATATAATCCTGAACGCTTCCTTGCTTGCCTTCCGTATCCTGTGGTTCTCCGTTAATAGATCTTCCGCTAATTATGGCTTCAGTTAAGGGTCTGGGTACTGCAGTACGATAGAGCTTTTTGTTCCAGTCATACATAGAGGAATCGAAATGATCGATGCACAATCTTAAATTCTGCCACTCATTTTGAATTCCAAAATGCAGTGCATCAAACCATATTTCCGCCCTAAAAATATATTTCATTATTATTATTATTACATACAACTTCTAAATTGGGGAATGGGTGAGTGGAAAAACGGAATAAATTCAAAAATATATATTTTTTTGATAATTCACCAATTCAAATATATTCATCAATATATTTATCCATAAATTTGATCAAAGATGTATAGTTTTAGAACTATTTCTTTCTTTTAAGGTTATGTATTTAAATTAATACGTACCTCTCAAAATTCCTCGGAAAGGAACACATTTTTGAAACCTCCAGAGAGCTTTTACCACACAAAATACATCTGCCCCTCATTTCGTTGTTGATTGTGTACGATTCTTAACCAATGCCGGCGATTATAGCGCCATCTTGAAATGACTGCTGCGTGCTGACAAGGAGGGAGTATATGATCTTTTTATTTAGATAAACAAAGATAACTATAGCGGATAACTTTTCGTATTTACTCGCCATATATATTACAGGCACAATTTGTACTGCCAGGATATTTGGCAGTTAAGACCTACAGGTTGGTCAATTGAAAATGGTAAAATATCCCTAGATACATTGAAAACTTTCACGTTCTTTGATTGCCTACGCTTTAATTTTATTTACCGTGACATTTGCCACCACTTTACATACGGTTTATTCTCTTCACGGCATTGTGTTACCAACTTAAAAGCTAACGGCTGCTATAGCAGGTAATGCCAACTTAAGGTTATACTTTACACTAGCACCACTGCTTTTTAGAATTGGCAAATAAAATCTCAATGAACTGGATAATTAATGGAACGATGATAGAAATTTAAGTAATAACAACAGCAAAATGGAAGACGAATTCGATGGTTGTATAGACGATAAGGTATGCGTATATGAAACTATAATCAACGGAGAATATATTAAACAAGAACCCAGCATTACAGAAGACCACCTAGATAGCAATAATTGTTATGTGAATATAAAAGACGAGAATTTCGATGATTCCGTAGTAATTGCACAAGAAACTCAATGCATAACCAATTGTACAGATGATAAGGTATGCAAAAATAAAACGGTAATTAATGGAAGATACATAGTAAAAGAACCATGTTATACGAACAAGGAGCCAGGATGCCTTTACAGTTATCAAGATATAAAGAATGAGGATATAGATGATGTGACAGTAATATCACAAGAAACGGAACTTATGGCCGACTGTATAGATGATAGGATATGTTTATATGAAACCGTAATTAGTGGAGGATACATGCAAAAAGAACCATGTTCTGTGAACAGGGAGCGAGGAAACATTCATAATTATCAGGATATAAAGAATGAGGATATAGATGATGTAACGGTAATAGCAGAAGAAACCGAACTTATGGCCGATTGTATAGATGATAAGGTATGTGTGTATGAAACCATCATTAGTGGAGGATATATTAAACCAGAACCGTGTGTTGTAAAAGACCAAACACGGAATGTCAACTATGATATCAATATAACTGATCTGACAGTAGTTGCACAAGAAACTGGACTTGCAACTGATATCAAAGGAAACTGCCTTATACGTAAGCGAATCATCCAGTACTGCTTTTCACATTACCTTTCAAGTTGTATCATTTACAGGTTGCCAAAGATGCGGTGGGGAATATGATATGTATTGCCTGAAATGTCCGATGTTGAACCGCATTTTTGATGGCATCAAGCTGAATAAGATCAACAGTGTTCAATACACATCACCAAAAAATTTTGTAGATATTTGTCAAACTTCATATGGTGTGTTAATATTAGCTTTAAGAACCATTCCGAAAGGGGTCGTGTTTGGACCGTTTGAAGGTTTGAATTCAACTAAGATCGATGCAGTATTAGAATGGACATTGAAAAACGTAGAACTTCCTTATATAAACGATGCTAAACAGTTGAATTGGATGCAATATGTAAGGAGGGTAAACCGAAGCTGCTATTATAATTTAATACCTTTCCAATATGAAGATCGATTGTATTATCACAGTAACCGTCATATTAATGTGGGTGATGAATTACTAGTGTGCTCAGATAATGATAGCCAAGGAAATGGGAATCAAGATTTCGAAAATGATTATTGGAAGCTAGATGACACGTATGCGTGTTCGCTTTGTTGCATCGGGTATAAAACGATAAGTCACCTAACGACACATAATTCTAGATGCCCTGGGAAAAGATGTGACCAGAATTTTTGTAAAGGTATACAGGTATATTAATTTTTAATGGTAAAAATTGTAACGGTGGAAATTTTTCTGATTCCAGCAATTATTCAGTGTGCATTTTGTAAAATTTACTTGGACGAGAAAGAATATTTGGAGTACCATATGTATCGATGCTGTGATAGGAAGACGCAGTAAGTATTCGGGTCTTTCTATTATAATGGATGGCAGTTTTCATTTAACCATCTCAAACTTCAATGAAATGTTGCACAAATACTCCCCTCGATGGTATAACATTAAGCTCTTCAAAAAATGGGGGCCTTAGATCCCTCTAGTCAGAGAAATAAACTGAAACCTTAACAGAGTTTGCCTCGCTGATCTTAATTTCTAAGCAGGTTTTATATTACCAAGAGAAAACTAGGCTTTATAAGGTCATCTGTACTTTGTCATCTGTAATATAATATTACATTGTGAAAAGGACAGATGACTCATCATTAGAGTTTGTTAACAAAGTGGATGACGTTTATCATTAAGTAGTGTGAATCGAACTAACGCTATTACTGCTCCGAATTTTATTATTTAATGATAACTTATCAATGACAACTTATAGGGCTGTTCCTACCATTCGCCGTCTAACTGCATCTTCATCAGTACCTTCCGAGCCATTTCCGAATGAAACGGTTGAATCTACTTCACGAGGAGTGCATTCGGTTAATAACACTACAGTAGTGACTGCATCTTACAGTAGGGAAGCAGGCACTCAAACAGACACAGTGCCTTTTTTCATCGAAGAAACATCACCTATTAACGAAGAAATGGGAAAAGCACTTGAGACGGGTAAGTGACTGTTTCAGAAAAATCTGTATATTTGATGAAATTTAGGATACTTTTTTAAATAACTATTTACAACGATGCAGAGTTGTCAACACCAAAAAGAAGAAGGTTTGCCGAACCAAGATACTTAGGTGACATAAAAGCTGAAGATGTGGCAACTCCACGAAGAGCCAAACGGACCTTGCGGATGGTAGTAGAAAGCGCCCAAAGACACGCTAAAAAGTTAGATCCCTGCAGGAACAAGTGCGATATATAAAGAAGAAGTTACACTCATTAAAAGATCTGATTAATGATTTAAAAGAAAAGAACTTGATTTCTGAATCAGCAGCCGAATCTTTACTGGTATACATTACTATATAAGCAGTGTGATAATGAAATAATTTCACTATCACAAAGGATCAATAACCAAAGCATCATGTTACAGTATTTTTGACCGCACTTGTATTGCGTTAATTTGGTGCTCGTGTAAGGTATAACCTTAAATTGGCAGTACTTGCTGTTAGCATTAGCTCTTAAGTTGGTAACACAATGCCATGAAGTAGAATATGAATGATGTCCACGAGAATCGTAATGTAAAGGCCAAGAATATATATTTATTTTTGTTGAGATTAGTTTTATTAAAAATATCCTGGATGAGACCACCTGACCACCTTACACTAGGTACACTCACGAGCATCAAGAAGCAGGAGATAGGAGATGACAGCGTAGCCAATCAAAGAACGTGAACGTGTTCAATAGATCTAGAGATATTTTACCATTTTCAATTGAACTATTTGTACAAATGATGCCCATATATGGTAGTAAATACGAAAAGTTATCAACTATAGTTATCTTTTTTTATCTTAATAAACACATCATATACTTCCTCTTTGTCAGCACGAGGCAGTCATTTCAGGATGGCGCCGTAATCGCAGGGATTCGTTAGGAATCGTACATAATCGTACTTACTCGTCTTAATACGTTGATGGTGAACGTTGGTCTGATTCGTTATTTTCGACATATTTTCCACCGTTTTTCAACGTTGAAATGGGGGCAATTTTGTTTTGTATGGTAGAAGCTTACTTATTTTATTATTATATAAAATAAAATTATCCCTACACCTAGAAGGGAAAACTGATTATATATATATATATATATATAATAAAATTTAATTGAATAATAACATACGTAAAAGTAGCATTGTAAGTTACGACGTTATCCACCTTTTATCAAACTCTAGTTATTGTAATATCCAAAGGTTTGAATTTAAATTTGCCGTGTAATTTTAAGTTGGCCAGGTTGGTGGGGGCCGACGATAGTAGTTTGTCGTGAGAGAAGTTAGTTACGAACACATTATGTTCATTATGAAGGCGAGTGAATAAACGTGTTGAGGTTAATTTGTGTACAATGGAACATTACAATTAAAAGAAGAGAATATTTGTATTCTATTTCTACATTATTAAGGTCCGAAGACGCACATTTAATTAGACAGGATATGACTGTCACTCCCTACTTCACGTCGCTGCCAATCTTATCATCTTTAAAACCACTACGACAAGTAGTGGAGCAAGGACAACGGCGGTTTATTTAAATTTCTAAATCTTAGGAGTGTATTCGTACGGTCTTTCTTGGATTAAAACTTATTATTATTATACCCTAATCATAACTAACTTCTCTCACGACTAACAATACTTCGTCGTTCTCTACCAACCTGACCAGTATGGCCAACTGAAAATTACACGGCGAATTTAAATTTAAACTTCTGAATACTGCGGTAACAAAGCTCTTAAAACAAGAAGAAATGTATTTTGAGTCGTTTATTTTTGTCAGGCCCGATTAAAAGAAACCAACATGAACAGGTTAATAGTTTAATTCACTTAACACATAATATTAACATAACCTTAACTTATGCTCGACTACTTTCATTCCGCTTCTCGTTTCAGACTAAACTGACAACTTCCAATCATCAAGGAAAGCGGGAATTTCAAATTTGAAATCTACTTCTGCATTTTTAAATAAGGAATTGAAATTTGGAAATGTAAAAGCACAATGAAAATATCCCAGAGGAAATTTTTCCACAAATTAAATGTACGCATTAAAGAAATTCTGTATCTAATTTCACTTCTATTGTTAGTTTGACTTTGTAGGTTATATGAATACATTAATCACATTTATTACAATTACTCAATTGTACTCAATTCAATTCCTTTCAAAAATATTTATTTGATATGATTCGTATTTACATCGGTCTTACATATTCTTAAATAAATAAGGTATAACACTATATGCTCAATATACATGTTTGCTTGATCGTATTTATATATTTACAATAAATGAACTAAAACTTAAAGTAAAATATAAACGTACATATGTACACAATAAGACAATATTGCTGTGCGAATAATACAAAAGGATGGAGAAAACATAAACACAAAACAAAATTCTTTGTCTAAGGGATAACAGGTGTCTAGCCAGCACTTTTACGTGCATTGTAACGACAGCAGTAAAAACATGAGTTATATCAGTTTCTTGTATCGGTGTGGAATTAATTAAAATATTTCCTTCGAGATCGTATCTTGAAGTACATCGGGTATAAACTATTATTGTTCAATTTCACTTTGATGATGCTATTTAATAAATAGCGGAATGTCACTAACATGAATTTTTGCGTTTGATTAATCACACTTCTACCGTGCGAGACTACCGAACAAATTTTAACCAACAATATGTTTACGAATAGATAAGTTAACGAAAGATCAACCAGTCACGTAATGTATGTGTTACAACGATAATATTTGAGCTGTACGTTTTATAGTTCAGCTATATGATAGATTCAAGATACATTCACTTCGTTGACAGCAGTAATTTGTAGGACATGATGTAATGCGCACGTTTGTAAATACAGCGGATAATAAAAGGTAACTCTAGCAGATTCAAGTTCAGTATCTAATTGCATCTGAATCCTCCTTGCCAAGGGAACAAACTGTAATGGGTGTGGGTGTATGTGTTACTTTTTTAAATACACACAGATTTGATCGATAGTTTCTCTGTCTTCATTTTAGAAGCGTGCAAGCGCTTTATGTGTGTGGTGAGGCGTCCTTTATTACAAAATATCATGCCGCACATCGGACAATCGAGAGATTTCAATCGTTCCTGCCCATCCAATACCTTGTTATTTTCCTTCTCTGTTTGTTCGTGCCGTTTCTGATGCGTCCTGAAATTATCCCTGCGGTAAGTATTATAATCGCATTTCGTACACTGAAACAATTCGCTTTTATTGTGCGCGTCCACGTGAAAATTAAAGCTCGTCTGATGATTGGTTTCGAACGGACACTCCGGACATTTGTATTGTCTTTCCTCGGTTTCCGAGTGCATAGCGCGTACGTGTCTCTTCAAGTGCGGTTTTTGCCGAAACGTCTTCGGACAAACGTCGCATTTGAACGGTCTATCGTCGTTATGAGCGGCGATGTGGTGCTTCAGAGTGGCCATATATTTCGTTTTATACGCGCAGAAGGTGCACGGGAAAAGTTTTGGGCCGTCGCGTCCTATCCGATGGACTTCCTTTTCGTGACGCAGGAGCAAAGGCGTACTCCAAAATTCCATATCGCAACTTCCGCATTTGAGCGGTTTGACGTCCTCGTGATAGCGCAGATGGAGCTCGAGGTCGCCCTTGTAACGGGATTTAAAGGCACATCTGTAACATGTACAAGTTCGGAGTAAATTGAATTGTATCAGAAAATTGTAAAATTCAACAAACGCGAAGCGTTACAAATTTCAAATCGAGTGCGCAACTTGACACGCCTCGATTTATGTTTCAAGGTCGTTGGTGGCGCGTAGCTTAGCACCGAAATAACGAAACGCTTTGTGAAAATTACTATCACCGCTTGTTATATATATACGCATACGAAACATAAACTTATACTCCGTTCACGTTAAGAATGTAGTGTGAGAATACATGGGGGTATAAAATTCGTGAATCTGATTGGATAATAACCAGGACCAAATCACACCAAGCGTAGCGTATTTGACAATGGAACCATAGGGGCGGAGTCTGTGGGACAAAAAAGAGACGAATTAGAGCCATCTACGATCTATACTATGTAACTGGTGACCTTGGCACATGTGCAATGCATGTACAGTTTCGTGGTGAAGATGTGCATGTATCACCGATGACGGCATACATGTGCATACTTTCCTAAATACTATCTACACATGTAGTTGTTCTGTACATTAGAATTTCAGTCAAAAAATAATATAAATGTATACCATAAAGGACGGAATATAAATATATTGTTTGCCAATTTGAATAAGGCGGCTAAGCCATTACAAACCTTTGTTAGCCGGGTTCCAATCCTAAGCTGTTAACTAGTACGTAGCATAATTCTCAGATAGCGCTGAAACTCGATGCCTCATTGGAAGGGGGAATCACCTTTCTTTGGGAATTACAATTTATATAACATAACCTAATTTATCTGAGGAACTTGTCCTGCATTCTTAACGTGAACTAAGTATAGGCGAATCAAGTTGTAAGCAGACGTCTAGAAAATGTAGGAAAATGTCGTCCGGAAATGAAAAAGAAATTTAATTTAGTACTTTTAAGCCGCTAAACCGCCTTGCCAACTAAATAAAAAACGTATTTAAGTTAAAATGCATTTAACATAAGTTGGCACTACTATACCTTCGTCTGTACCAACTTCCTAGTCTAAAATCACCATTCTTATGTTAGAAGCGTGTGGAAAGTTAGGTTTATTCCTTCTCTATGGTTAAGTTATTGTTTACAGTTGTTGTCTTCTTACTTTTCCCATATTTTATTTAAATTTTAGTTCGTTTTGCGCTTTGAAAAATCATTGAAATCAATAATAAAGCGAATGCGACAATGTTGATGTTTACAATGAAAGGTTACCTCATATCTGTGAATGAAAATTTAAATCATTTTACCCACATGTTAATTTAGCACTAAACTTTCTTTTACAGCGTCGATAATACGTTTCCCAGCAGTTAAAAGGGCTTTTAGAATAAAACTACTTTTAAATGTGTTAGTTATACCGGACTCTTACTTGGAACATTTGAATCGCTTAACACCGCTATGCACGGTCACCAAATGTTGTGTGATGCTTCCCCGATGGATGGTTTTGAAATCGCATTTCGGACACTTATATATCTTTTTCTTCTCGTCGTGCAGTTTTCTGACGTGTTCCAACAGCGACCATCTTGACTTGAACTGTTTGTCGCACGCGTTGCAGGAATACGACTTGACATCTTCGTGCGTAGCCAAATGGCTTCGGAGATACTTCGAATTCGTCGTCTCGAAGACGCATTTGTCGCACTTATAAACCGATACGGAGTGCTTCTTCTTCTGGTGCATGGCGAAAATGTCGGAACGAAAGAATCGTTCGCCACAGAGCTGGCATTCAAAGCGACTGCGACTGAAGTTGGTGTGCGTACGTAAATGTTTTTGCAGTTGACAATTCGTGCGTGTACGGTGAGGGCACTCGGGACACTTGTACATCCGGACATCGGTGTGCGTCAGCTCATGTCGCCCGAAGTTGTCCTTTCGTGAGGTACTATACTGGCACATTGAGCATCTGTATTCATCCTTCAGTTCAGGTTTATTGGTATCCTCTGAAGAACAGGGAGTTTTGAGGTATTTTCTAGTGTGAAACGGAGAGAAATATAGTTGATTATTTGACAATATTAGCAAAAAACAAAAAAGCGGCCTTGAAAGAATCGCAAAAGGAATAGCAAATAAAGCAACAAGTTTTGATGTAAGAGTAAACCAAGAAAAACGGATTATATGATAATCGGTGGTACTCAATAGGATACCAGGCTTTATCTAACTGTCTAATAGTACAAATGGAAGAATAAGAACACGGCTTCGAAAAAGTCAAACAATTTATCTTGGGGGTACAGATTGAGGAAAATGGTTATACGGAATAAGAGATAGACGCAAGAATAAAAAAGAGGGAATTTGTGTCGAGGAAAACTCAAATCAGAATCTATAAGACAGCAATTAGTGCGACTCTGAGTGCTGTTTATACACATGAAACTTGATCAAAAATGATATATCTCATGTGTGTGTAATACTCTATTCCCCCACCAAGAGGTCTGTATTGCTTCTATTTTTGACAGAGTTTTAATTCAATACCAAATAGAGCATTTGTAAATCCTGAACAAATGAAATGTAAGAAATTCAGGTGAAAATCACTGTCTAGTTGATATGGAACAACTCAAGTACTTACTCCGAGTAACTTGTACCGCACCCATCCATATGATGGTCCGAGTACTCTTTTTCGTCCAAGTAAATTTTGCAAAAGACACACTGAATAACCTCTAGAATCAGAAATAATCACTGTTACGATTAATTTAAATACTATACATCGATATTTCCGAAAACAAACCTTTACAGAAATCCTTTCGAATTCCTTTCTTGGGGCATCTAGAATTATGTGTCGTTAGATCACCTATCGATTTATATCCCACACAACAAAGCGTGCATGCATAGGTGTTATCTAGTCTTTCATAAAGCCATGGCGCCAAATAACTATCTTCGATATCTTGAATCGCATTTTCTTCCCAGCACACTAATAACTCATCACCCACACTAATATGATGATCACTTCGATAATACAATCCATCTTCATATTGAAAAGGTATTAAATTCGGATGGGAGCTTTCATCTGCCCTCCGTATATACTGCATCCAATTCAATCGCTTAGGATCTTTTGTGTAAGCGAGTTCCTTGTTTTTCAATTTCCATTTCGATATTGCGTCATCCTTAATTGAATTTAAACCTTCAAAGGGTCCAAACACAACTCCTTTCGGTATGGCTCTTAAAGCTACTATACCGACACCAGATGGAGTTTTACAAATATCGATGAAATCTTGTGGTAATGTCCACCTAACATTGTTAGACCCGTTTGGCTTGTTGCTATCGAAAATACGGATCAACATGGTACAATTAAGGCAATATAAATCGTATTCCTCACCGCATCCATCGCAACCTATAATTAAGAAAACTTGAAAAGTAGCGTGAAAAGTATTACTGGATGACTAGCTTACGTGTAAGATCATTTTCTTTGGTGTCAGTGGCAAATCCAGTTTCTTGCGCAATTACTGTGGGAACATCGATATTCTCCTCCTTTACAACATTATTTTGAACAGTTTTCAGCTGGTCTTCCGTATCACATGGTTCTTGCTTAATGTATGTTTCGCCAATTACCACTTTATTTACCTTGCGGTCTGTGTAATCATCGAGTTCGTCTTCCATTTCGCTGTAGTTCCACAAGTATTCATCGGTTCATGTATTGTCCATTTTCATCATCCTTCACCATTTGTTTCAGAGATGGGTAAAGAGAAGGGAATCTGATATGCAGTAGCAATGACTACCATCGCTTTACCTATGGTTTAGCATTATTTATAAAGAATGTTTATGTATAAATTACTCAATTATTTATAATTGAAGCTGACATTTGTCACTTTTTGCTTAAGTTGGCAGCACAGGTTGCCAGGCACCTATGTACTACCTATATGAACACATAAAGTTAGTCAAATTGGCGGGTTATCGGCTTCAAACATTTATAATGTAGTCACTTTCCACGATTATTGAAAAGAATAAAATAATTCACTCGTAACTCAAATAAAAATATAATTACATAGTTAACCTATCTTTACATATACCTAACAGGTCTGCCAACCTTAAAATTGTCTCAACTTCACTTCGCTACCAACATTAATATAACTAAAACCTCTAGCACCAGTGTCGGAGAGTTTACTCTAACATAGGGCCGAGAGTCTTAATTCCCACTGGCCCCCTTGTCATCCCTGTGGCTGCCACAATGTCACCGCTGGGAGAGCAAGGAAAACAATTTCTAGTACTACTCAATGAAACATCATAAATAAAACTAAAGTGGTAAAAAATTATCCGTATACTTTAGTATTCATTATACTTGGACTAAAACCCAATAAGTCAAGTGATTCTTATGAGTATGTAGTGCATCGTTAATTGTTCAACTTTAACAAGTGTAATATGTGTATGATTAATTCTTCCTCGTGTATATGTAACTTTTGTTCCTTCTGTTAGTTGTATTATTTACTCGATAATTCATGGATTTGTATTATATGTCGTGCCTACTGGCTTTGTATCGACTTTTCCAAAAGTTAGAAAGTAACCCAATTGAAATAAAAGGTTGTCGACTATTTTTGATTAAATTTTTATTAATTTCAAAGTAATTTCACTTTAATCTTTATTTCTAATAGCAGTTTGTTCCTGTAATCTTCCGTATGTTTCTCATTTAACTTTTCCAACATAGGGGAAAGCTTAATTTCCCTCGTTTTCTCAAGTAGTGGTTTCTCCTGGAGTTGGACAGTTCTTCTCTCTGCCAACCAAGAACTACCACTAACTACTCGTAACTTTTCTTCTTTCAGGTGTCAGTTCAGCTATTTAAGCTCGATTTTCCTTGGATCTTCAAGTAGTAACTTCTCTTGCAGCTCAACGGAATTAATTTTTCTGTGAGCTAAGAACTACCAGTGACTACCTGTTCCTTTTCTTTTCTTTTAGATGCCAGTTCACTTATATAAGCTTGATTTTCCTCGGACCATCAAGTAGTGGTTTCTCCTCGACGAAGTTCCTTTTCTGCCAGGTAAGAAGTAGCAGTAACTACCCGTAACTTTTCTTTGTTTTAGGTGCTGGTTTGTGTACTTAAGCTTGATTTCCCTCGGGCCATCAAGTAGTGGTTTCTCCTGGAGCTCGACGAAGTTCTTTTTCGAAAATATGATTTGACATCGGACATTTAATGCAATATAAACCATATATCTCATAGCATTCTTCGCAACCTGCAAATGCAAAAATTTGGTAGGTGAATCATTAGCTCCTCAGAGTTAAGTTACACATAGGAGGATGGTTTTGTTTGGTATCAGTCATAAGTCTCATTTTTTACAGAAGTTTCATACCTTCCATGGTGTCTTTTTTGTATAGACATAATTATTAATGTTTCCAGGTTCGTTATCTGTATCAGATGGTTTTTGCTTCATGTATTCTTCGCTCATTACCGTTATGAAATACGTATATGAATTATCAAATTCATCCTGTATTTTGCTGTTGCTAAAATCCAAATTTCCATCAGCTGCTCCATTCTTCGTCTTATCCTCTAATAAAATTAAATTTATTTTTGGCGGTTAAATGATGAACTAAATTTATTTAACTAAACCACTAAAAATAGGTAGTGCCTCCAGTGAACAAGCGCTGAACTAAACATAGTCAGGATTACAACCAAGGAAGATCGATGGCGTCGGTAGTGGTTAAACCCCGAACTGCGTTTAGTTCGTCATTTATCCACTAGAAACGCCACCGATCTTCGTTGGTTGTAGTCCAAGCTAAATTGAGTCCAGCACGTACCATCTAGATGGCGCTACCGATCTTCGGTGGTTGTAGTCCAAACTAAATTTAGTCCAGCACGTGCCATCTAGATGGCGCCACCGATCTTCGGCGGTTGTAGTCCATGAATTTAGTTCGGCACCTACTCTCTAGAGGACACCACCGAGCTTTGCAGGTTGTAGTCTAAACTAAATTTAGTTCAGCACATGCCCCCTAGAGGGCACCACCAATTTTCGCTGGTGTTTGTCTAGGCTAGATCTAGTTCAACATTTTGACCACTTGGGGCGCCACCAATCTCTCCTGGTGCTTGTCTAGACTAGATTTAGTTCGGCATTTTGACCACTAGAGGCGCCATCGGTCTTTGCTGGTGTTTGTCTAGGCTAAATTTAGTTCAGCTCTTTGTCCGCTCGAGGCGCCACCGGCTGGTTGTAAACTTCGCTAAAATTTGGTATATTAAAGGTAAAAGCATGAAACCTTTAAAATATATTTGATCTAAATGAATATAATATAATAGTTAATGATTCAGGCTTATTCGAAGATTAGAGAATAATTTACACAATGTTGGAGAAATTTCAAAGAGATATAATTATCTAAAATAAAAATTATTATTGCCGAGCTAGTTGGTTGTGCGAAATCATTTCAGAGCTACTTGGAAATACTGTAGGGTTGAAAGCAAGGAAGAAGATTATAGGGGATAAACCCTTCACGAAATATGAAAAAGAACTAAAATTATAACTACCGGAAATTGAACATGAACGCTGCACCTCCACAAAACTTATTTACATCTCACTCTTTGCTTCTAGTAATCTTACATAACTTTTTAATTCCACGCTTTAGCTTGTTCAGATTGAACTAGTCAGTATTATTTTTGCAAATCATAACGATATCTTCCCCAGAATATTTTTTTGGGGTATACCACAGACATTCCACTGAAGTACCTCTTGTTAATTGTGACTGGCCAATAGAATTTGGAACGAGGCAGATTCAGCTGTATCATATCGTAAGTACCGTAAGTGGATTGATGTTGCAATATAATCTTTTAATCGTAGGTCACTGATTAATGACTAGCAAAACATTGTTTTAAATTTTATTTTTATTGTAGGTGTTATAAGCAGAAATGTATTTAACAGCATACTTACAAGAATGAAACGCAATATAGAACTACATTGCACATATTTTGTATTCGTATTCATAACAAATGTTTGAAATCCCGATCATCATTTGCAATTCACATAAATATGGGCCTCTTCATAATTTTAAATACATCATGCAAAACTACTTCGGAACTTTCATTGCTTCAACAATTGCATTAATTAGCTCATCTAAAGTGGTAATATATGCGTATTAATGAATTGTCAGGTTCGATTAATGGGTTCCTCCACCGCGGAACCTTGCAAGTACTTCATACATATAAGTCTAGGGAGGTGTTGTTGGTCATTAAATATAGTGTCCCATGTTGGATAATCGAGAGATTTTGAAACTTCTTGGTCTTTGGGCAGTCATCTTATCAACACCCTCCATATTTATCACCTGCTTATCCTATTCAAAAGGTTTAACTAACACCATGTATCCTTAAATGTTAGTCTACTTCACATTTATCATTCGTTCAGAATGAAGGCATACTTTTTCGTGCCATTTCTGATGCGACTTCAAACCACTTTTATTGTGAGTAGTGAAATTACACTTCGGGCATTGTAACAGTTCACTCCTGCTATGGCCGTTGACGTGATGCTTTAAGCTATGTTTGTAGCTGGTTTCAAACGGACACTGTGGACATTTGTACTCCTTGTTGCAGACCTTAGAGTGGAGATCTCGTATGTGTTTTGCCAGGCATACTTTTTGCTTAAACATGTTTCCGCATATATCGCATTTAAACTGTCTATCGTCGTTATGAGTGGCTATGTGTCGTTTTAGGTTACAATTGAAATTCGCTGTGTATGGACAGAGGGTGCAGGCGAAAATCTTCCTGCCCTCGTGTGCTATCAAATGTCTTTTCCTCCTAAAACTGTATTTAATTAGTCGTTAAAAGTGGTAATCGAATGATTAAAATATGTGAAATTTTAATTTAATGGGTAATTATCATATATTGATTGGCACGTTTATTTTCTATTCCTCCACTAACGGATTCCTTATTAGTTCAGTTTATTTTGCGTAATAAGGATCATTTTTTAAGAGTTAGCCAAGTACTATTGTCAACTTCGGAGGTCGCCAAACTTGATTGTTGGAGCAATAAATACGCGTTCCTCCTGTAAAAATAAATCTATGATACATATCATTTAGCTCTCTCTCGTTAAACTACAGAAATTTCCATTCTCATGCATGGGTAGTTTCCTTTCGATTTGAAAATTATAACAGCAGCTTCAGAAATTGGAAATGTTGGCGACCTCTGGTGCAGTAGGTATAGTTCAACCCGAATACTTACTTTGTATTCCTATAACAACATCGATCAATATGGTGGTCCAAGAATTCTTTCTTGTCCAAGTAAATCTTACAAAAGGCGCACTGAATAATCTCTAAAATTGAAAACAAACACCATTACTATTATTTTCAATATTAAACGTGATCGATTCTAAAAAACAAACCTTCAGAGTAATACGTTTCATTTCGTTTCTCGGGGCATCTAGAATTATGTTCCATTAGATGACTTATCAATTTATACCCGACACAACAAGGCGTACACGCATATGTGTCAACTAGTCTTTCACAAACCTGTGGTCTCCAATAATAATTCTTCGTACCTCGAACCCCACTTTCTTCGCTGTCACTGTCACAGCACACAAACAATTCATCACCCACACTGATATGACGATCAGTGCGATAATACAATCTATCGTCATATTGAAAAGGTGTTAAGTTCCGATTAGAGCTTTGATCTGCCGTCCTTATATATTGCATCCAATTTATCACACTGGGATCTCTCGTGCAAACCAGCTTTTTATCCTTTAATTTCCATTTTGATACCATACCATCCTTAGCTAAATCTAAACCATCAAACGGTCCAAACACCACCCCTTTGGGAATGGCTCTTAAAGCTACGATACCCACACCTTCCGAGGTTTCACAAATATCTATTATATTACTTGGTAAAGTCAACCTAACATTGTTGTTTGTCTTATTTGGCATGTTGCTATCGAAAATGCGTATCAACATTGAACATTTGAGACAATACAAATCGTATTCTTCATCACATTCATCGCAATCTGTAATCGAATAAATTTGGAAGGTAACATGGAAAACAATATTTGGACGATTAGGTTACACGCAAGTGGGTTTCCTTTGGTGATCGTCGTGAGTTCAGTTTCTTGAGATACTACAGTCGGATCCTCTATAATCTCGTCTTTTATATCGAGATGATTGTGAATGTCCTCTAGCTGGTCTTCTATATCACATTGTTCTTGTTTAATATTCTCTCTACTGATCACGGTATCATTTGACAATACCTTATCACCAGTACAATCATCGAATTTGTCCTGCAGTTTAGAATCTGTAAATGAGAAAATTTAAAAGATAACAAAGGACAATAATATTCGAGGATTAGGCTACATCTTGGAGAGTTACCTTTCACGTTTGTCGTAAGTTTGGTTTCTTGAGATGCTACCATCAGATCGTGTATAACCTCATCTTTTACATTGACATCATTGTAAATGCCTCCTGGTGAGTCTTTTGTATCATGTGGTTCTTGTTTAATGCATCCTCCACTAATTATAGTTTCATATACGCGTACCTTGTCATCTATACAAGCATTGAACTCATCTCCTATTTCATTGTTATTAATACTCGGGTTTCCATCAGCATGGTATGTAGTGTCCATCCTATTCCCAAATATAGGTACATTTAGTGTCCTAGCTAATGTCTCATTTGGTCGAAACCATAGACGTAGAGTTGGAAAACAATAAAATCTTACCTCTTTGCCTGCGTGTATCTGTGCTATATTACTCTGACAATGTATACTGAGCTGAAAGGCAGATACGCTTTAATTATTACCCGCCATAAACGATATAAGGTAATTGTACGAATTACAACTTTTTTATGTGCTTTTCTATTCTTGATCTAACCGCAATTATAGAAGAAATAACGATATGATCCGTAGGTGATTTGTGATATCCATAGATAATGATACTGTTGATTCCGTACGATGTTACGATAAGAATTAATTATATCTATTAAATAGATCCAAATTATAACGATAAATAGTTAAAATATAGGTTACTTATGTTATTTACGGTTTTGGTTGGAGTTTACCATAGATAACTTAAAGTTTCCGATGGTTACAGTGGCAGCATTGGTTATCATAGATTAGAATGCTGTTGGCCATAATGGATATTAACTGCTGCCAACGGCAACAAATAAACAAACTTGGTAACTGTCGATAGCGACCAACGGGTTGTAAGAATCGATCTGGTCTTACGTTTGTCAGTTGACTGGACGAGTTTTAAAAGATTTCCTCTAATAAAATTTCATAGAACAATAACTATATTATTTTATACTCCGATACCAACCCACTCCATCTCCTCCCCCTCCTTCTGTCGCGAACCTCTACACGCTAAATTTCCCATTCGACCGTTTACACATCAAAAGCGCTACATTTAAATTATGGTAATGAATGACGTAACTTATCAATAGAGTTTCTTAAAAAGGTGGATAGCTGTTATTATTGCGTATTCAATCATAAGTTGTCACACACACTACGTAATGATACCACCTCATCCACCTTTTTAACAAACTCTAATTATTAACGTTGCGGCTGTCTTCATTATATAATAATTATACAGACATATCGCATGGTCAAAATTTCTTTTAGTTCAAGATCAAACCAACGGTAAGAAATTCAAAATTTAAGTTGGTAGAAAAGAAAATATCCCAATAATCTACAACTGACAAAACAACAAATGTCATACTTTTGTTTATATCTTGGATTTTTGTTTTCGATTGCTTCTTACAGCCTTTGAATCTAATATTTAAAAGTATAACTTCTTTTCAGAATTACTAGACTAGTTTTCCAGTGGTAAAATAAGACACTTAATTTTGCCATTCATTACAAATATTAAATTACAGATTACATCTTTTAGTTTCAGGTATGTAACAAAATTCTGGGATTTACATTACAACAAGATGCTTTCATTGTAATAGTCTATTATCGTACGGTACAAATTTATATGCAGATGGATCTTGGGCGTATGACTTGGAGCCTCGCATTCAGCAATTTGTACAGCAGTTGTCTGGTGTAGACTTCATTAATCAGAATTTTGTTAATCGGAAACATAATATTATTAGAAAATTTGACGAAAAGAAATGCATTTGTAAGGAAAAATCGTCTGGGAGACCAACAAAATTAACAATGAAAACATTGGACGATATTTAGCATCGTATGACAACCAGTCCGAAAAAGTCCTTTAAGAAAATTATCGATTCGGACAGATACAATACAATATAGAAATATTGGAATTTGCTTTTGATTGCTGCATTTTTAATAATTAATAAGACAAAACTGTAATAAGTCTAGGGAATCTAGGGAATTTGTGCTGAATATATACCAATAGTGTACATTTGGTTGCCTATATTATCATCTTATTGTCAATGTTGAACATACATGTGGTAATGTTAAGAAACGTATTTTATGAATGAAATGATTTTTTAAGTTCATAAATTGCATTTGGATTCCATTTATTACATACAGTTTTGTAAAAAAAAAAAATTAACGATGTTGCATGTGGAAAACTCGATAACAAATCCCAATAAAGTAAAAAAGTACAATCGATGACATGTAAATTTAATAGAAAATAAAAACATTTCCCAAATATATTGCAGTAATTATGATAATAAATAATTACCTAATAACATAATTATCTTAAAACAATGATGCCTTAAATATAAAATGTTTATTGCCGTATATAATTATGTATTGGACAATATAAGTTATTCACTACAATTTATATATAAGCAATCTATATGCCTGTACAGCAATGTTTTTGTCTTGTACGAGCCTCTTTGTACATGTACAAAGATTGGAAAAGTCTTTGTACGAGAGATTTTTAGTTTGTATAACATAATAACGGTAACTAAACTCCCCAAAAGAAATCTTTGTACAATGTACAAATACGTTAAAAAAATCTTTGTCTCGTACAAAAAAAAAAACTGCTGTAGAGTATAATTTATTGAATTGAAACTGTTCCATCTACGACCCATACTCAATTAGTTCCTTTTCGAACGCAACAGGGTGCTTCACCATTCCAGTTTAGTAAATAGGAATAAGGAGATTGTGGCCAAAGTAATATATAGAATAAATAAAATTACCCTTACCACAGCTTTCGGAAAAAACCGAAATTTGGTTTTATTAATTTTGTTTATTTTATATATTGGATTTTAGTAACGTTGTTATTTTATTGAATCGTGCCGTTTCTCACGCGCAGTTATTGAAATCGCGTTTCCAACATCCAAAGAGTTTCGACGCTTCAATTGTGTGCGCTTATGTGATTGTTAAAACTCGTTTCGTGATGCGTCTGAAACGAACACTGCGAACATTTGTATTCCTCTTTCTCAGTTTCCGAGTGCACGTTTCGCGCGTGTTCCGTCAGACATTCCTTGCTTTTAAACATCCGCGGGCACAAGTCGCATTCGAACGATTTACAGCCGTTGTGCATGGCGGCGATGTGTCCCTTCAGTGCTCCGTTCGTCTTCGATTTGTGCGGGCAATGGATGCACGCGAAAAGTTTATTACTATCGTCATCATCATCGGCGGCCGTTTCTCGTTCCCGATTTTCCGAATTCGCCGTCGTTTTACGCGCCGCGTGAACTTCCTTCCTGTGATGACGTAACGATTGCTTACTTTCGAATTTCAAATCGCAGCTTTCGCACTTGATCGGTTTATCGTCGTCGTGGTAGCGAAGATGGCGCTCCAAAACTTCCCCGTCGCGCGTTCTAAAGTCGCATCTGAAAGGATCAAATACGTAATAAATTATTAACGGAGGGTGGGGGGCGTAGTGGCTACACTGTAGTTACAATGACCTAAGTTTATATGCATAGGTTGGTGCTGGGAATGAAGTACGGTTTGCATGTGATAGTGTGTGACATATTAAGTCTGAAGTAAGTAAGATCTTAACGGAGCTTGGCGACGCTGGATATGTACCATCAGTTACTTTTGTGTTATAAGGTTTGTGTAAGAGCGCGGAGAGAGATTTGAATGTGGCGCTCTAGTTTTAGGGTAAGTTAGTTTCTGTAGGTTGGTGAAGAAAGGGAGAGAAGGTAAAAGATTGTGACGAAAAGCAACACGAGACAGTGGCGAAATATAGTGTAGAAAAGCAGAAATCCCTTATATAGGGAGTAGGTTCGAAATTTTGAATTTCTCGCTTCCCTGATGGTTGGTAACTTGGATTTAGTCTCAAGCGAGAAGCAGAATGAAAGTAGTTACAGTCGATGGTAGGCGGTTTTAGTATGGGAGTCTAAGTTAAGGTTATGTTAATTCTATGTGTTATATCAATTATAAACATTAAACTGTTTATGTTGGTTTTCTTAATCGGACCTGGAGAAAGAAACGTCGCTTTTAATGTTCGATTGTACAGGTGATCGAGAATGATTGTCCACCACGTGACCAGTATTTTTTTAAATCTGGGGATTTTTGTATTCATAAGTTTATGGTATTTTCATATCACTAACCAAGCATTTGACATAGCCGTACAATCGCAAGCGTTATTCACAATTTTGCTGTCATTCACTTACATTTTGGCTCCATTATTTTTATCCGACATTTACAGTAACTTACTTTTCGCCATTACAATTCATCTCCCTTTTCTTAAGTGACAGATCATTGAATAATAAGCGTCAGCGACTTACACTACTTAATGATAACACGTCAGCCATCTTCTTAACAAACTCTATTTATAACATAATAATCACGACTAATTATACTTCGTCGTTCCTTACCAACCTGACCAGTATGGCCAACTTAAAATTACGCGACAAATTTAAGCGTCTGAATACTGCAGTAACAACGTTATTAAAACAAAAAGAATATATTTCGAAATTACATTTTTTGAGGAGCAACATGAATTCGGAAATGGAAAAGGCACCATGAAATATCAAAGAGGAAATTTTTCCTCAAATTAAATGTATGTATTAAAAAAATTCTGTATCTAATTTCACTCCATTGTTAGTCTGACATTTGTAAATTATACACGGTGAATCAAACCCCGAATATGGAAAATAACCAAACTCCCGTGATCTCTAATGTACCATGACGTAAATAATCCGTTTGCAACGAATTAAATATTCCTAACATTTCTAACTATAAATATAAATATTCCATATTTGAAGGTTGAGCACGGTTGAGTTTAGTTGAGTTTCATATGCTGGGTTGATTATTTCCGCTTTAAAATTATGCTACAAATTTCTGAATACTGCAATAGGAATTATGAAAATAAACATTTGTGTTATTAGAAGTTGAAAGTATCCTACAGAAGGTAAAAATCGCGTATTGCGCACAAAGTGATACGTCGCGATTTACGTTTCAAGCTCGTTGGTGGTCTACATACATCGTAAAACCGAAATAAGCATTTCGGGACTGAGTTCCGTGATCCTACGCAGCATCTGTAAATGCTTGTACGCCAATTAAGTTGGCAGGCTTGCCATTTGATCCCCTGTCGCTTGAGGTGATGTAGGGCCTTTTATTGTACGTTGGTATTTAGTGCATTTTTATGTTAGAAGGTTGGCCAGAGCAAAGGAGTGAAGTCAGGGATGATTATGCGTTCGTTGCGTTTGTTTAGGTTATGGTTACGACATCCGCTTTATATTTATATGCCGTTTATGAGAAAGACAAGCAAAATATATTAATAGTCAGACGCCCATCCTACAGTGAGTGCATACACGCATCGTTAAATGATCGTTAATTGTCATTCGTGTGTTGTCAGTTGTCATCGCTGGATTTTACCAACTGTAGAAAACTAAAATCCGTACTGCCAACATAATTGGCGTACGGCCATTTACAGACGCAATGTATTACGATCGTCGTGCTACCATCGCGTGGTGTCCGCGAAAGCGAAACTTAGACGTATCAAATCGTAAATATTTATTCAATCTGTCTCACCTGGGACATTTCAATCGTTGAACGTGCATGGTGGACATATGTCTCTTGATGCTATTCGAATAGACGGTTTCGAAATCGCATTTCGGGCATTTATACTCCTTTTTCCTGCTATGATAAACTCTATTATGATGGTCCATCGACTTTATCAACTTAAACTGCTTGCCGCACGTTTTGCAACGATACGGCTTATCGTGTTTATGCGTCGACAGATGGCGCATGAAATTCTGAGAGTTTCTCGTCTCGAAGTCGCATTTGTCGCATTTGAAAATCGAAATGTAATGGTCGTTTCTTTGATGCAGGACGAAAAGGGTGTTGCGAGTAAAACGTTTATCGCAGTGCCCGCATTCGAAGTAGGTGGGGCTACGACCGCTGGTGGTATGTGTACGTACGTGTTCCTGTAAGCGGTATTTTTACGAGCACGGTAAGGGCACTTGGGACAGCTGTACGCTCGGATGTCGGTGTGCGATAATTGATGTTTCTTGAGCAGGTCCTTCTTCGAGGTATTGTACTTACACATCGAGCATTGGTATTTATTCTTTTCTTCCGATTTGTCTGAAGTAGGAGCTGCTGCGTTTTTCCTATCGATAGAGACAGAGAGTGAGAAGTTATTCCACAAGCAAACGATAGGAAATGATTAACAATTTGAAATTTAGAATCTAAAATAATACAAAACAGAACTTGATAGGAAGTGATATATCTCTCACTCTATCTGATTTATATTCTAAATTACAACACTCAGGCTTCGATATTAATGATAGTATATATATATTAATACTCTTATATATTACGTACAAATCTCACATTCCCTTCAACTTCTGTACTCAAACTGTCAACCCTTAACTCAACTGAATATAGCACTACGTGTATACAATTTCCATAAAATATACAAATATTGTATCGCAACAATATTAAATGTCTGAACAGAAGTAAGCGGTTAGTTCCCAATAGTAAACAGCAATTTATACCAGTTTCTTAGTCCATTATTTTAAAAACCGTGTAAAAATGAAATCATGTCAACAAACTATGGTGTAAATAGGGGGATGAGCGATATAATATTAGTAGCTCATCCTCCAAAACACTAGTTTGAGTAATTAAAAGAGTCAGCGAATCCCGGTCTAGTTTCACACATACTTACTTCATGTTCCTATCACAACATCGATCCATATGATAATCCGAATATTCTTTCCTATCCAAGTAAATTTTGCAAAAGGCACACGGAACAACATCTACAATTGAAAACAAACCCCATTATTATATTCCTGTACGATTCTAAAAACATACCCTTACAAGAATCCTCCCGATTTCCTTTCATAGGGCATCTAGAATTATGTGCCTTTAGATGCCGTATTGATTCATACCCCACACAACAAAAGGTACATGCGTATGTGTCATCCAATCTTTCACAAACCTGCGGTTTCCAATAACTATTCTCCGTACTTCGAACCTCATTTTCTTCGCTATCACTATCACTGTCCCAGCATACTAACAATTTATCACCCGCATTAATATGACAACCACTGCGGCAATACAATTCATCTTCGTATTGGAAAGGTGCTAAGTTTGGATTAGAGCTTTGATCTGGCGCACTTATGAACTGCATCCAATTCAATGATTTCAGATCTCTCGTGGAAACCAGTTTTTTGTTTCTTAACTTCCATCTCGATACTGTCCCATCTTTAATTGCATTCAAACCGTCGAACGGTCCAAATACGACACCTTTAGGAATCGGTCGTAAAGCTACGATACCCACACCCGAAGGAGTTTTGCAAATATCTAGAAATATTCTCGGCAATCCCCATTGGACACTGTTGGTATTTGTTGGGTTATGGCTATCAAGAATGCGGATTAACGTGGAACATTTCAAGCAATATACGTCATATTCCTCGCCACACTCCTCGCAATCTGTAAACGAGAACTTATAAAAGGTAATGCTGTAAACAATACCGCTGGATCAGATTACATGTATGCAAGTTTTCTTTGGTGTCTATTGTAATTACTGTCGGATCTTCTATAATCTCGTCTTTTATATGTATATGATTATGAATCCCTCCTAGCTGGTCCCTCGTATAACATTGTTCTTGTTTAATGTACCCTCCACTAACTATGGTTTCATATACACATATCTTATCATCTGTACAATCATCAAATTCGTCCTGTATTTCGGAATCTGTTGATTAGAAAATTTCAAAGCTAACAGGGAAAATAATATTCAAGGTTTAGGTTACATATAATGGAGTTTTCTTTGGTGTCTGTGGTAAGTTTGGTTTCTTGAGATCCTACCATTGGAGCATTTATATTCTTGTCTTTTATATTGACATGATTGTGGATGTCTCCTAGCTGGTCTTCCGTATTACGTGGACCTTGGTTAATGTATTCTCTGCTAATTGTGGGTGTATTACTTAGGTTTTCATCGGAATCTGTACTGTCCATTTTATTACCCCAGCTAATCTTACCTGTTTGGCTTCTTGTGGCAGTGTAATATTATTCATGTATTATTCCGAACATGGTGCTCATCAGTACTAAAAGACAAATACCCTTAATTTATTAGCATCCATGCACAATCTAAAGAAATTCAACCTTAATACGTTTCTCTGTTCTTGACCGATATTTTGTTTATATGTTGTATGTTTACATTAAGAATGCAGTGTGGGGATAGATAGGACTTGAATCTGATTGGTTAATAACGACGCCCAAATTACACAAACCGTATTAGACATGGCACTTGATTATGTTTACTTTATCTAACATAAAACACATAACCTTACTTATTCAAGGAGTTTGTCCTATTTTAATTGTGCCTCGGTCATAGATAATACAAGGCCTCGGTTCAGAGTGCGTCACATATTGCATTCTTTACGTGAACTCGGTATAACTTCAATTATACGACAAACATGCTATAAAGTATTGCCAACTGCACACAATACCGCCGACTTAAATTCTGGCTCACTCTGTAGTTAATTACGGATACGGAACATGTCATTTTGAAAGGTTGGCCGTCATGATTGATGACATTAAAATTGTCAAACTTCAAACTTAATTTCAAGTTATTGCTTTTCTTGTTTATCGACAAATATGGTGAGAAATTGCCTATTAAAAAATAATAGAAATGACAATGCTATAAATTATATGAAAACAACTATATTAGGAATTAAATAAAATTTTAAATTCTCTAATATATGTTATAATACTTGTTTAGTCCCTATTTACCTGTATATATACCTATAAATGAAAATAAACGAAATATAAGTAAATAAACACGCATATAATCTAATCAAGGTATTACATTTCTGGGAAAATCGCAAAAAGTTGAAATATTCGAACTTCATGACGGTCATTTTGATTCGCAAAGATTTCTTGCGAAATGTAAGGTGTAACCTTAAGTTGGCAATACTAACTGTCAGTGCCATTAGCTCTTAAGTTGGCAGCAATGACATTAAATAAAATAAGATGAATAATGGGACAATGTCGTCGAGAACTGTAATGCATAGACGAAGAATATATATTTATTGTCGATGAGGTTAGTTTTATTCAAAATATCGTGAATGAGGCCCCTGACCACCATGTCCTACAGAATATCGTTCTAATTACGTGTAAATTTAGAGGCTATGAACGAAATTAAAACAAAATAATTGCGACTTTCACGAAAGCAGTATAGGCAATCTTGGATATTGAAATAACTAAATCAGGCAATTTTCGTAAATTGTAAATTTTATATTAAAATCTCTTAATTTCGCGGATAGTTTAAGTTGGTAGTTCTGGCAACAGTGTAGTGTACATATGCGCAAGCATTGTGCTTAGAAATGGGCGAGTATGTCCACCATTGCCGGAATTGCCAACTTTAACTATCCCCGAAATTAAAAAATGTTTACTGGTATGTTTTTTGAGTAACTTTATTTATTATTGGTAATAATTGTAAGTGGGATATATACGCGTATATCAGCTACCGTCTAGATCTACAGGCCAACTGTCTATTTTACACAACTGTTGCCAACTTAATCGTTAACTAATACAATTTAATTAAGTGAAACTCAAGAAAAAGTTGTATTTCAATATTTACATAAATCGAAATTAGTAGCCGAGGCAAACGCCGGTATCAACGTACAATTACGAAATAAGTTACGACAGCATCCCGACTCCACGTTCTAGTCAGTGCTAAATCGATGCTGTATGCGATTAGTTCTTATTTCGTAATTACCACTGTTTGCGTAGACTACAAATTAGGCTCAGTGGAACACAATCTTATGTGAAGGGAATTCACAACATACATACATCGGGGCGAGGGGTGTAATCGGAATTTGGCAGTATTGCGTCATGGTGGTGTGATCACTAGAGTTGTCGAAATATTCAATGATAATTATCATTGAATAATAAAGTAAGTAATCATTGAATAATAAAGTGGCATCGTCAGTTAACACGTGATCCACCTTTTGACAAACTCTAGTGATCACAATGTTGGGCTCTGCTGTCAAGTTCAATAATTAAACCTGGAAAATGTCAGTTTAAGTGTCGGATTCGTTCGATTGTTTTTCTTCCTTTACATTAGAAGCGTGCAAGCACTCTTCATGTCGAACCAGATGTCTGTTGTACTTAAACGTCATCCCGCACGTCGAACATTCGAAACATTTCAGCGCTTCCTGTCCGATAAACGTCTCGTTTTCTGCGCGTATTTCGTCGATATCATCGATATTTTTCGACTTAACCGGCTCATGCGTCTTCATATGTTCGTCCAGTTCGCACCCGTCGTTCGTCTCGAACGAGCAAACGCGACAGACGTGCTTTTTCCTTCGTTCGTGTCGAATCCGATGCTGCGCAAAAGTGCTCTTGTGATAGCTATTGTAATCGCATTTCGTACACCGAAACAGTTCGCATTTCTTGTGCCTGTTAACGTGATTTTTATAGTTGTACTTGTAATTGGTTTCGAACGGACATTGCGGACATTTGAATCTCCTTTCGTCGACGTTCGAATGGACGTTTCGGGCGTGTTGCACTAACATTTCTTTTCCCTTAAACGTCTGCGAGCAGTTATCGCATTTGTACGGTCTACCGATGTTATGGGTCGCCACGTGTCGATTGAAATTGGCTTTCTGGTACGTACGGTAGTCGCATTTACAACATCTGTAGATTTTATCGGCGATCGCGTCCGCTTCCTTCAATTCCGGATCTTCGTGGTAGCGCACATGGTGTTGGAGAGTGGATTCGAAACACGATTTAAATGCGCATCTGTAAGAAGAAATACGTATACTGGTGATAGTCGAATGTGAATTTAAGATTTTAAGGTCTGGGTGGGGGATTCCCTAACTTCGCCGTGCTACCGTGTACGTTACGGAGATATGGACGATTAAAGTTGTCTACGTCCGATCACGTTCATTCATATACCAATCGACGCGTCTTGACGCGCTGATTTAAACGGTATATGATTTGTTTAGATTATTTCAAACGGTTACCGAGAAACTGCAAAAAAACGCAAAAAAATACTAAAAATCGCTAAAATCGTATACCCCTTTTTGGCTAATATGGGACTTAGGACATTCAATCCCACATCAATCGACGCGCATTGACGAGACGAATCCAACGGCGGAAGACTTTTCTTTACTTTACTCCAATGGTTACCGAGAAAATCGCGAAAAACCGCTAGAAAATCGTAAAAAATAGTTAAATTCCACCCTAGGGATAGATTTTTTCAAGGTACGACATTTTCTCCCACACCATTCGAAAGAGCGCCTTTTTCTGATTCAGAATCACCCCAGAATCGACTTTCTATCGTTGATAGTTTAGGCGCTACGAGCGCTTAAAGATTGCTCTGTTTCCCTATATTCACCCCTATATTCGGTCTATTTTAGGCCTTTTGTCCAAACTTCGTAAGGCGTTTTTGTCGAAATTTATGCGTTCCACGTCCGAACCGATATGTTCTACGTAATTACCGGTCCAAATATGTATATTCTGGCGCAAAATAACTGCGAAATTCAAACATGAATTTTTCCTCAAGTGACCAAAATTCCGTTAAAAATCGTGATTTTCGTTGAGCTCAATTTCAAATCGTTCTCACCGCTTTATTTACGGCTCGATCTGGATAAAGTAGACCTTCCTAGATGCAGATTTCGCCTAGGAATCGAATGGAATAAGAGCGAACGCGCTAGTTTAGATAGCTTATAAAGCTTTTAAGAAAAAAGATCCTCAAGTCTCACCTGGGACATTTGAATCGCTGAATACCGCCGTGGATTTTCAGCAAATGAACCTTGATGCCTTGCGGTTGGATGGTTTCGTAATCGCACATCAGACATTTATACTTCATTACCTTACCGTTATGCAGATTCTTAACGTGCGCAAACAGCGCCTTTTTCAATTTAAATTGCTTGTCGCATGTATTACAGCGATACGACCTGGCATCCATGTGCGTCGTGTTCAAATGACGCACGAAATCCAGCGGATAGTTCGTCTCGAAGACGCACTTGTCGCACTTGTAAACCGACAGGAAGTGCTTCTTCTTCTGGTGAAAGGCGAAATAGTCGGAACGAGTGAATCGCTCGCTGCAAAGATGACATTGGAAGTAGTCACGGTTATATTTGGCGTAATCCTCTGGAGAACGAACTGCCACGTATTTCCTAGCAAGTAAAAAATTACTCCAGAAGCAAGCGATGAAAATGGTTAAAATAATAATTTGAAATTTACGATCTACAATATTGTTTCATTTCTTGATGGGAAGCTACTGAGGGCATGGCAAATAAATATTTTATAAACTGCAGATCACAGGTATTCGATCAAGCAATTGTAGATACTCAAGAATTGCTAAATAAACGAAAGCTTAAATTCATTCAATTTCCTGATGTCAAGCTGCAGGTAATAACTTCTAAGATTAAACGTAAAAGCAGACCACTCCAGGTTTTCAACGAAGCGTTGGGAAGCAATTGCTCCAACTATTCCTCGTCTTGTGGATATTATCATAAACAACTGCATCACAAAGGAAGCTTTCCCCAGTGAGTTGAATATCTACACGCATTGCCAGCCTTCTACAAAATCTACAAAATCGTAATTCAATTAATTTACTTGTACTTAGTACCCGACATTGATTCTGTAGAAAGAAAGAAATCCACAAACGTATTCAAAGATACCCCTCCGAATCTCACTTTATTATAGATTTATTGCAGTTACTAAATGTTATGTTGGATTTTTCCTTAACCTCGATCTTATGCTGCGTGACAATTATGAATACCAGGACCTTGAAAATTAGGCATAAAAACTTTTCCGTCTTTGAGCTTTGAAACTATATCAAACACATCATATCGTATATGTGTTATAGGGTCCTAGCGATTCCATTTTTGCAAAGTTTTGCACAAATTCCATCGAAGTTTGAGACGGCCAGTTGCGAGCTACTATCTAGTTGATACGGAACAACCCATTCTACTTACTTCACATTCCTATCACAGCATCGATCCATATGGTAGTCCGAGTACTCTCTCTTATCCAAGTAAATTTTGCAAAAGGCGCACTGAACAACATCTACAATCGAAAACAAATCCCCATTATCATTTTCGATATCACATCCCAACAAGTAGAAGAACTTTACCCTTACAGAAATCCTTTTGATTTATTTTCTCGGGGCATCTAGAATTATGTGCCATTAGATGACATATCGATTTGTACCCGACGCAACAAATGGTACATGCATATGAGTCGTCTAATCTTTCATAAACTCGCGGTTCCCAATAATAATCCTCCATATCTCGAATCTCGCTTTCTTCGTCATTACTATCCCAGCACACCAACAATTCCTCACCCACACCGATATGACAATCACTGTGATAATACAATTCATCTTCGTATTGAAAAGGTATTAAATTCCGATGGGATCTCCAATCTACCTTCCTTATGTACTGCATCCAATTCAACCCTTTGGGATCCGTCGTGTATGCGACTTCTTTATTTTTCAATTTCCATTTCGATACTGTCCCATCTTTTGTTGGATTTAATCCTCCGAAAGGTCCTAACACAACCCCTTTAGGAATGGGTCTCGAAGCTATTATACCTGCACCAGATGAAGTTTCACAAATATCTACGAAATTTTCTGGCAACGTCCATCTAACTCTGTTAATTTTCGTATTTGGATTGTTGCTGTCGAATATCCGAATCAACATGGGACATTTGAGGCAGTACAAATCATATTCTTCACCACATCCATCGCAACCTGCAAATGAGAAATTTTGAAAGATAATATGGGAAACCAGAGAGTTAACTTACGTATAGTATCACTCACTGTCCGATCATCTATATTCTCGACCTTTATATCGAGGTAATTGCAAATACTTCCAAGTTTTTCCCTATCACATGGGCCTTCTTGAACATATTCCCTGCTAATTACAGTTTCATATACGCATACCTTATCGTCTGCACTACCAGTGAAGGGACCGGTTTCTTGTACTACTGCTACTGTCAGATCCTCGGTAATCTCTTCTTTTATATCGAGATAATTATGAACATCTCCTGGCTCATTTTCTGTATCGCATGGTTCTTGTTTAATATATCCTTCACTAGTAAAGGCTTCAGATAAGCATGCCTTTGTGTTTGTACAGTCAGCAAATTCGTCCTGCATTGCGTTCAGATTTCTATTAGCATATGTACCGTCCATTTTATTCGCTAATAAGGTGCCCCAGTTAATGTACTATTCATTCACTATTTTTAGGTCAAAGTTATTGAAAATAATGGTTACTACCAACTATTAAGCAGCTATATGGTAGCCCAGAATTCAGATGAACGGAGACTTACATATGTGTCTTAATACTAAAAAATCAGAATTTATTAAAACCAATTATATGCTTAGTTTTCATTCATCAAATTTACGAGCAGCAAATATAAACCACACTATGTTACATTTATCGATAGTTTACAGTACAAATGTAAAATTGAAATACATTGAAGATACCCAAATTTCACATTAACCTTCCTATACTCACGCATACGGTCTGTGAGACCGATTTATATAGTATAGTATACGTCTTTCATTTTGACGTGAGTATAGGAAGGTTAAACTTAATACTAGTGCGGCAAATCGTACTATGAATACAATCGTTAACATATAAAAAAGCAATATTAAACTCACATGCTAAAGGTATTAGTCATTGAGGACATTCCAGTTGGGGCTGTTGCGGTAAATATAAACTTGGAATAGCCTCTCTTCCGAGGACCTTATTGGAATATATATCGTTCATACATGGTACGCCCTCCCGAGTATAATTATCTTTAGAGTTATAAATTGCAGAATAAAATAAACTTTAAACTCTACAGGTTACAATATACGTATATATACTACTATTATGCAAATGAACACAAAATCAAAAATCACTGCAGCTTTAGAAACTACCTTAATCAATAAGACGCACCCTAAAAGTTATTATAAACTACCATCAGTTCTAACACCCTGCTGAAAACAATTGGTTTTATGAATTATAATATCAAGTGTATAATATAATACAATTAGTATCACGCATACAAAGTGAGCGAAATGATTGCCACCGATTCAAATATCCCGCGCAAAATTTTCGAGATTACATCTACATTAACTTTCTTTCCAACATTATAAACAAAAATGCAACTATGTGAGTCATTTCAAGTGTAACAGCCACTGGATGGTTGGCGGCATTGTGTGTAATTGGTTAGACTGGCAAATAGAAATTAGATGGGCACATATCGCGTTGTGAGGCTTAAATTCAAATTTGCCGCCATTCGCTTCGCTTGAAGTTACCTACGGGATGAATGTAGAAACAACGGAGGCGCTCTATACAATAAGAATATACGATTCAATAAGTAGTGTGTATGTTTTTATGTTTCGTTAGATACATAGATACACGGCGTGTGTCTCCTCTTACAATTATTTAATTGTACATAAATACAGAATCGTAAATCTAACTTAACATAAGTTGGGCAAAGCCTACATAATCGTTGCTAACTTAGCCCTTCTTCTCTTGCCAATCTTCTAACACAAAATATTGTAAGTTACTACTAACTTACAATAACGGTCATACAAAACATAAACGATTGTAATTTTCACTCCCCTTTTCGTCGTTACCAATCTAAACCTAGGAAAATCCCTATCACAAGTAGTAGGGCAAAAATGATGGCGGTACATTCAAATTTTTAAATCTTAATCTGTAAGGTACAGCCTTAAGTTGCTATTGCGTACTGCTAGTGCCATTAGTTCTTAAGTCGGTAACACATGAAGTAGAATAAGATAAATAATGTCCACGAGAACAAAAATGTGACCGTAATGTAAATAGGAGGAATATATACTTACGTTGTACGAGACCTAACTACGGATCCTACACGCATAACCACGATTTACCCTATATATTCAAAAGAACGCAATTTAGTAACTAAAAAAAAATATCTCACTAGACGTCCGATGTACACAAAATTAAAATGTCGCCAACCGAAGGACGTGAATTCTTCTGTATAGGGATATTTTACTTCCGCACTTACTTTTAGTTAAATTTCCTCTCTATTATAGAAACCAAACAAAAACAAAATATTTATTTAGAGAAATACTCAAAATTCACATCAGAACAAATATGCTTTACAAGCAATATTATATAATAACTAGAGTTTGTTAAAAAGGTGGACGACGTGTATCATTAGGTAGTGTAAACCGGACTCACGCTGTCACTTCTACGAATTTTATTATTCAATGATAACTATCAATGTCAACTTATCATTGAATAATAAAATTTGGAAAAGTGACCTCGTCATCCGCTTTTTTAACAAACTAAAAATAAAGGAAAGTAAATGTTTTACAAGAAATTCTACATAGTAGAAGAGAATGCAATATCATACATAGTATGCTTAACATGAAATTCCATTTCGTCACTTTTACCCTTTCTACCTTTGGGTGTAGTGTTTCGGAACTGTCTAGAACAAATTAGCTACACGAAACAAATAATAAATAAAAGAGGAAAGTACAAAAATTATTCAAAGAAATCATTCTCGTCATCACTTATTTCTTCCAACTTGACTTTAATTTCATGTGGATTGCAGACGCTTCCGGCAATCTTGAAGAACTCTATGGTGCGATCGAGACTCAGCTCCTTGCACTTCCTTTGGAACATGTACCTTGCCAATTTGCTAGGTACATGAGTCTTGTACCTATCAGAGCTTTTTGTAAAGGTCTTTACTTTATTCAACGAGGTCTTTATAGAATTTGTACATATATCTGCTCTAACAATGGGGTTACTGGTCTAAAGAAAGAAGCATACACAAAACGTTAGCTCCAGTGGTCGTTGCGCACAGTATCATTTCTTTCTAGAGATTCAATTATTAAATGACACTTACCTTCAGGTACAGATATCCTTTGCATTTCAAAACATCATTATCCTTGAAATATTCAGAAGAAATCATGGTACCTGGAAGGATCCATTCTTCAATCAGAGACGTTAAAAAATTCGGATCTCGATCTTCCACATTCACCATAAATACCCGGCTTGATCCACATTCGTACCCACCTATCACCCACGGAGGTTCCACCACATGACCCCGATGACGTTTTCGTTTTGAAAATATTGTTTCGTATATTTCGACGATTTTGTCGGGGCCACCGAGACGTTCTCGTTGTTCCATGAAATGACATAGCAAAATCTGTCTGCAAAATGATGCCCAACTAACCCCGGTACCTGAGGATATTTGAGCTTCCCTACAGGCAGTAGCCAACGAAATGTTTGAAGCCCATAAATGCGTGAATACTAAAATAAAAGAAAGAATTAGCGTTGCGATGAAATTGAGGAAACGGTATATTTATACCTAAGATTTGCCATATGTGTAATTTTGACTTCTCGAAAAGGGTACCATTACGAAATTCCTGAGAGGTTCTACACCATATCCTCTTTTTATGTCTTATTTTAAGAACATTTTTACACCTCCATCGAAAGCCGTCGGTCCTAAATGAACATTGATTTACTTCTAGTTAAGGGTGTTAACATGTAAGTTACCAACACTTGCTAAGATCTAACTTTACAAATATTATATGCATACCAGGTCTTAAATAAGAGAAACTTACCTCGCACTCTCCTCCTGCAGGGACAAAGGGTTACCACATACTTTACACATATATTCACCCTCCCTCGGGATGAGGCCCCATTCGCACAACCTTTCAACCAAAATAGTCTTATCGCCCTCGCATAATAATACAATCGCTCGCACACTGAACTCTTCCATCGTAACTTCTTTCTGTAATAGTAAAATTTGGAAATAAGAATATTGTAATACTGGTATACTTAACATTAAAAATGCATGGTACTGAAATGTAACTATTCTAGATATAACAAAAAAAAAAAAAAAGGAAGAACGAGAAATAGAAGAAAATGTCAGGTACAAGAAATAGAAACAACGTTTTGTGGGTTTAATTGGTAGAATTACTTAAGGATATCAAACGTTACTTTGGCGTTGCCGTTGACGTCAGTGGTGGTGTTTGACAATGACGATGGCGTTGAATGTTGACGTTAATGTTGGGCCTTCATGTTCAACATTGACGTCTAACGTTGATACTCGATGTTAACGTTGTGGTTAAACCTTGGCGTTAATGTTGTGAGCAGAATATGAAGACTTACGTTTATCGTTGATGCTTAATGGTAACGTTGACATTTGACGTTGACGTTTAATGTTTGACGTTGACGTTTAATATTTGACGTTGACGTTTGATATTTGATGTTGACGTTTGATATTTGAGGTTGACGTTTGATATTTGATGTTGACGTTGACATTTAATGTTTAACGGTAACGTCGACGTCTATCTTTTGACATTAATATTTGACCATGACGCTCGACGTTGGACTTTCATACTTAAATTAGATTGTTATGGCCACTTATCACAGTTCCGGTTAGCCAGTGTTTTGTTCATTTGTCACAGTTTCCGGTTAGCCAGAGTGTTTCGTCCATTTATCACAGTTCCGGTTAGCCAGAGTGTTTCATATTTGTGACAGTTCCGGCTTGTTACTTGTGACTTCTATCCATGATTCAGCTTGTGGCGTTTGGTTGAGTGGGTCGTTTTCCGTGAATAGGTTATTCCGTTTCTGCTTTAAAATCTCATTTGTCGAGGATATACACGCGAATTCGACTCTGGGAAGTTTAATATTACCGTTGTGTGCATCTGGGAGCTACGCTTCCCCAATTTTACTGTTCGAACTACCGTCCGCGTTGTGCTTTTCCCTCTTCCCCCGTTATTTTCTCGTCTTCATGACATAATCTTGGACATGTGTACATAACTAACTTCTCTCATGAGTACTATTTTCGTCGTTCCCTACCAACCAAGCCACAATTTTATTTGGGCCAGAACCGCCAAACTTACGCTACTTGCCTATAACATAAACGCCGCTGTGTGTAAATGTAAGGTATAACCTTAAGTTGGCATCACTTACTGACTTCTTGTTAGTGCTATTAATTCTTAAGTTGGTAACATAATGACATGAAGTAGAATGAATGTGGGCGAGAACTGAAATGTCACCGTAATGTAAACACCATTGGAATATACATAGATTTATTTTCGTCGAGGTTAGTTTTATTAAAAATATCGTGAATGAGGCCCCTGATCAAGAGCTCTACAATATATTTATTAAGCCTTGAATTCAATCAACAATTGTTCTTCTTCTTCACGGGGTACAGTAAGAGGTTTATCGTCGTTATGAATGGCGATGTGCAGCTTCAGTTTGGAATTTTTCCTCGCTTTATACGAACAAATAGAGCACGCGAAAGGTTTATCGTCGTTATGAATGGCGATGTGTCGCTTCAGCTGATAATTCGTCTTCGTTTTAAATGGACACTGGGTGCACCGAAGGTTTATCGTCCTTATGAATGGCAAGGTGCGTCTTTAGATTCAAATTTGTCCTCGATTTATATGAACAGAAAGAGCACGCGAAGGGCTTATCGTCGCTATGAGTGGCGATGTGTCGCTGCAAGAGGCAATTCGTCTTCGTTATAAACGAACAGAGGGTGCACACAAAGGGTTTATTGCTGTTATGAATGCCGATGTGTAGTTCCAATTTCGCTTTTTAGGCGTTCTATACGAACACAGGGCGCACGCGAAAATCGTATCGTCTTCGTGATTGGCGACGTGTTTTTCAGGTTCAAATTCGAGTTCGTTTTAAACGAACAGAGCGAGCAGGCGAAAGATTTCTCATTGTTATGAGTAGCGATGTGTCGATTCAGACGGGAATTTGTCGTCGTTTTATACGCGCAATTGGTGCACGCAAATGGTTTATCGCCGTTATGAATGAGGATGTGCGTTTTCAAGTTCGAATTTGTCCTCGTTTTATACGAACAGAAGTTGCATGCGAACGGTTTATCCTCATTATGAATGACGATGTGTTCCTTCAGTTTTAACTTCGTCTTTGTTTTATACGGGCACTGACTGCACCCGAATGGTTTGTCGCGTTTATGCGAAAGAATGTGATACGCAAGTTGCCCCTGCGACTTCATTCTAAGCGAACAGAGGGAACAGGCGAAAGATTTATCGTCGTTATGAGTAGCGATGTGTCGCTTCAGGCGGCAATTTGTCGTCGTCTTATACGGGCAGTGAGTGCACACGAAAGGTTTATCGTCGCTATGAATGACGGTGTGTTTTTTCAGGTTTGAATTTGTCTTCGTTCTATACGAACACAGCGAGCACGCGAACGGTTTATGGTCGTTATGGATGACGATGTGTTTCTTTAGTTTTGAACTTGTTGCAGCTTTATACGAACAGAGGGAACACCCAAAAGGTTTATCGTCACTAGAAATGTGTTGCTGATTTGTCTTTGTCTTAAACGAGTGCTGGGTGCACCTAAAAGGTTTATCGTTGTTGTCGTCCTGGTGCAAGTAGAAAATCCTGGAACGAGTAAATCATTAACACTAGTGCGCGCAGTCGAAGCATTACAGATCAAACGGGGTAAAAATAGCATACAAAGCATTAGTACAGAATTGGAGATCAGCCGATGGGAACTATTTCCCAGTTGATATAGAACAACCCGAATACTTACTTCGTGTTCCTTTCACAACATCGAGCAACGTGGTACTCCGAATATTCTTTCTCATTTACGTAAATTTTACAAAGGGCACATTGAATAATCTCTACAATTGAAAACAATCACCATTACTATCATTTCCAATATCAAACACGAGTAGCTCTAAAAACACACCTTTACAAAAGTCATTACGATTCCTTTTCTCGGGGCATCTAGGATTGTGTGCTGCTAGCTGACGTATTGTTTTATACCCTACGCAACAAAATGTACACGCATACGCGTCATCTAGGCTTAAATAACAATCTTGAGTCTCACTTTCTTCCAAGCACACTAATAATTCATCACCTGCACTAATACGACAATCACTGCGGTAATACAATCCATCTTCATGTCGAAACGGTGTTAAATTTGGATGGAAACTTTGATCGACCCTCCTTATATATTGCATCCAATTTGATTGTTTGGGATCTTTCGTGTACACCACTTCTTTCCGTACTGTGCCGTCTTTAGTCGAATCAAATCCTTCGAATGGTCCGAACAGGACCCCATTGGGTATGACTCTCAAAGCGACAATACCCACACCGCATCGTGTTTCGCACATATCAACAAAACTCCTCGGTAACGTGCGCATAATTTCGTTACCACGTATATTCGGATTGTTGCTATCGAAAATGCGGATCAACATGGGACATTTTAGGCAGTATAAATCGTATTCTTCACCGCATCCTTCGCAACCTACAAACAAGAGAACTTGGAAAAATCACACGAGAAGTATTACCATGGAGTTAAGTTACATGTAAGATAGTTTTCTTTGATATTAATTGTACGTTCTTGTATTATCACTGTCGGGTCTTCGACAAATTCTTCTTTCAAACCGATATAATCATGAATGCTTCTGGGTCGGTCTTCCGTATCGTATGATTCCTCTTTAAGGTATCTTCTGGTGATTACAGTTTCATATACGCATACTTTATCATCTGTACAACTATTGAATTCGTACTGTATTTTACTGTATGTGTTGTTCAAGTTGTCCATTTTATTCAGTAACAAAATTATCTATGTTTGGAGTGGTCCAGCTGATACCCTTTTTGGGCAGGTACAAAGAATATTGTGATACCCTTCTATTTACCGTAAAAATTTCAGAAGTGTGGGAGAAACCCTGTTGGATTACCAAGTAAATTTATACAACTGCATCTACCAATGTAATATTAGGAGCTATATATTTATGGTTTAAGACATGATTTCCTAACGCATACGATTTAAATTTCATTTTATAGACTATGTAGGATTTGTAATATAATATCTGCGTCCCATTCGTGCTATTTACACAATGTAAACCACAATCATATCTGATGGTGTTCTGTGACCACAACAAAGCTTGCGCCTGTAGGCAGAACTGAGAATCACAGCTGATAATAACAAATTAAAGTATTTACTTTGGTGTAAGGTTGGTCCTACTGTAGTAACGTTATGGCCAATGGGGATTATTGATTTTTAAGTGAACATTTCTTTAGCAACGTCGTGAGTGATTTGAAACTCGATGAAACGAAAAAGTGACACTAAAAAGAGACAAACATATACATCTAGTATAAGATTTAGCCTGCGAGAGAATGAGATAGAATACGCATATGCAGTTTTTCCTATTATCTTCGTCTCCTCTTTGAGCGGTGCTTTGTAGCCTCCCCACTCCTCTCTGCGCCTGCGTATTACGAAGCCTTGGGAATAGACGTGATGGCGTCCATAGTCAGCGTGGTGCGTTGTTCACGTGTATCGTTTTTGCGAATAGTTTTATCATTTTCATAAAACATTTTTCAAGTATGCCGAAAACTAATGCTCAAAAGTGTCGTGAGTATCGGCAGAAGAAAAAAGCAAAAAGAGAAAATAGGATAAAAGGTCCCAAAAAGTTCAACGGAACGCGTACGTAAATTTCGTGCACGCCGAAAGGCATTATTAAATCCTGAAAACGATCATCGTAAGTACTTGAACATTTTCTAAGCAACAAATTTGGTCCTTAGTCCTTAATACTCGTACAGCACATGCATAATCACGTGTATAACCTTATTTGTTATTCTCCGTTCAGATGATTTCCAAGCGAATGTATTAAATGTGCGAGGTTTTGCCTCAATTGGACATAGATTGTGATAATAATGATTGTGAGTACGCGAATGTTTTTGGTATATGCGAAATTTTCTTTTTCAATGAATTGGTCCTGTCCAGTAAAAATTTTTAAATTTCGCGGATAGTTTAAGTTGGTATTTCCGGCAATAGTGAACATATTCGCATGCATTGTGCTTACAAGGCAAGGATGTTCACTATTGCAGGACCTGCCAACTTAAAGTGTCCGCGAAATTTAAAAATGTTTACTGGGTGATAGCTCATCGCGTATTATGATTTGCCTTTCAGGTGATTCTCAAGCGGATGTACAGAATGAAATTCCGTACTCACAATTTCGTCGAGATAAAGTTGCCCACGAAGAATTTCGCCTAAAAGTTTTGGAACAATATGTTTCCGTTATATGTGGTCCGTGTGTGATCGATTGTGGTTCCAAAAAGATTTAAAACCACCACGCGCAGAACATGAAGAATATTTTACGTGTAATAATTGAAAATTATAATACAAGGTAGGGAAGAACGGCGGGATAACGGTCACAGGGAAATGGCGGTCAGCACAATATGTACAAAAATATTTGGAATAAAGACGCAAAATACATAGTGCCCCGTAGCGTAATAACCATTAAACCTCAAAGGACCCCACGCGCTTCGCTTTAGTCGAACAGTGCACGATGAGGAGACATTTGGTGTTGTTCCTGGTGTGGTTTTTAACGTTTTAAGTCTAAACTCTTGGATACTTTCACTACGAAATATATTTTTGTGAAGGTACGTGCTATCCTTTATATCGTTATGTGTGTAGCGTGTTACATATTTTAAGTGTTTTGATTTGATATTTTGTTAAAATTGCCTCGCTTTGACTGTCATTATCTCACTTATCTACTTTTTTTTTTTTACTTTTAGATGCCAAGAAATTATAAACGGACAATTGAGAAAGTTAGTTGAACTGCAGAAGATATGTCAAAGGCAATTGATGATGTGAGGAATGGGGTAAGATAAAAAGGCCAGCTGGAAAAATCACCACGTTCCGTTCGGTACGTTCCAAGAGAGGTACAAGACTCTAGGAAAGGGTGATCCACGTATGGGAAGAAAAGCAGTGTTCACAACAGATATCAATGCACAACAACTGGAATCATTGCCTGTTCAGCTTTCTAAAGTAGGAGAAATATGCGCTTGTGAAAGCAGATTGGACCATAGTAATTCAGTTAGAATTGTGGCAATTTACATTTCTTCCAACCAATCAATAAAAATACAATAATTGAATTCATCCACGAGAATTTAATAAAGTACACTCCAGAAGTATCGCGGATTCTTAGAAAAGATTACGATAAAATTCCGATGATTTTAATGCTATCGAATGTAAAATGAAAAAAGGGAACAATGTTGTATAAAAAAATTATTTACAAAAAGTAGAAAAAACCGTTATATAATATGGAATAAAATAACATAATTATAATATAAATAAATAAATAAGACTAATATGAATTGATCTTCAGAAACGACCCAGTAAACATTTTTTAAATTTCGCGGTTAGTTCAGACAGTTTAAGTTGGTAGTTCCGACAATAGTGGACATACTCGCCAATTTCTAAGCACAATGCATGCGAATATATTCTCTATTGCCGGAAATACCAACTTAAAATATCCGCGAAATTTAAAAAATGTTTATCGGGGACGATGTTGTTTTCGTGTAGAACTGTTTGAATAGGAAACAACGATAACCTGTTATTTTGTAACCGTTATTTCAATATAACAATAACGGTCGAAATTATTTTTAACTAAATAAAATCTATTTAAAATAACGATTTTTCCATCACTACTGGCTTTGGTCAAAGCGTTCTGTGTGTATGTTTGTACGTGGTTAGTACGTGTGTGCGCCTGCGTATTACGAAGCTTTCGTACCAATATTATAATAAATAAGCCCTACAATTATCCCACTCCTGACACTGCATTCGTCTCATTCTCTCCCAGTTTACTTTTATGAAGGTTTCACTTCTACCGCGTGTGAACTGCACATATAATTTTTTGTTTGTTTGTATGTTTCTAATAATTGTTATGTTAACCATTAAGTTATCAAATAATAGAATAACACTAATAAACAAAAGAAAAAGTTATTACCACGAATTTGCTTACGAATCTCATCTATAACTTTACAAAAGTTACCAGATTTTACGCGTGCCAACAGCATTTACCCAAGTCGGAAACCTCAAAAGGTAATGTTACTAAAGTTAGTCTGGTTGCGGTTTCTGGAACTGTCTCGAACATATTCTTGAAGAACATCAGCTAATGTAATCTTGTACTCTTTACAATTCTCTATTTAAAGTTATCTTTAAGCAAAAATTATGAAATCGGCCGTTACTATGTACAGTTGGGATTGATTTCTTACATTTTTATTAGCGAATAAAATGGACACTGCAGGCGGCGATGGTGGAGGAAACGAGAATGGTAGCAGTGAAACAGGGCACGAATTCGATAACTGTATAGACGATAAGGTATGTGGATATGGAACCGTAACCAGCGAAGTATATATTAAACAAGAACCATGTGATATGGAAGACCAGCTAGGGCGCATTGAGAGTCACATCAATATAAAAGACGAGAACATGGATGAACCAATGCTGGCAGTGGAAGGATCTCAAGAAACCGAACTTATCACGGATACCAAGGGAAAGTCCTTCATATGTAAGCTGATGTTCCAATATTGTTTTCCATGGTATCTTGCAAATTTTCCGATTTACAGATTATGAAACGCAGGATGAATTTGATGATTGCACTGATGATAAGATACACGTATATGAAACTGTACTTAGCGGAGGGTACCACAAACAAGAACGATGTGATGTGGAAGATCAGCAGGGGGCACTCATGATTATGTCGATATGAAGCAGGAGATTATAACGGATCCGATAGTATTATCTCAAGAAACTGAACTTATCGCCGACACCCATGGAAACTCCTTTATACGTAAGCTAATCTTCCGATATTGTTTTGCACGTTCTCTTCTAAATATTCTGATTTACAGATTGTGAAACACAGGACGAGTTCAATGATAGCATTGATGATAAGATACACGTATATGAAACCGCAATTAGTGGAGGGTACAATCAACAAGTACAATGTGGTGCGGAAGACCAGCAAGAGGGCATTTATGATCATGTTGATATGAAGCAGGAAATTATAAAGGACCCCATGGTAGCATCTCAAGAAACCAAACTTACCGCAGACACCAAAGGAAACTCCCTTATATGTAACTATATATACCTTTTCTGACTTACTTATCAATCAAACAACAACACTGAAGTAAATAACTGTATTTTCAGAATGTTGTCGTCATCAGTAATCTAATCTTCCAATGTTGTTTTTCGTATTTACAGGTTACAAAATGCTGGAGAATTTAGATGATTGTAAAGATGACAAGGTATGTGTATATGAAAGGGCAATTGGTGGTGGGCATAATAAACAAAAACAGTGTGATGTGGAGGACAAGGTCGGGGTGCTAACAATAATATCGATATGAACCGCAAGATTATAAAGGATCCACTGGTAGTATTTCAAGAAGCTGGATGTACGACTGAGACCAAAGAAAATATACCTTTGTGTAACCTAATCTTCTGATATATGTTTCCTGGTACCTTCTAAATTTCATCATTTACAGATTGCGAAAGATGCAACGAGGAATATGATTTATATTGCCTAAAATGTCCGATGTTGATCCGTATTTTCGATGGGAACAAGCCAAATAAAACAAACAACAGTCTTGGATGGACGTTACCGAAAAATATTATCGATATTCATAAAACTCAATCTGGTGTGGGTATAATAGCTTTAAGAGCCATTCCTGAAGGGGTGGTGTTTGGACCGTTTGACGGTTTGAGTTCAATCAGGGATGGTGCAGCCTACAAATGGAAATTAAAAAATAAAAACTGGTTTCCACAAAAGATCTCAGATTTTTGAATTGGATGCAGTTTCTAAGGGCGCCAGATCAAAGATCTAATCCGAATTTAACACCTTTTCAATACGAAGATGAATTGTATTGTCGCAGTGATTGTCATATTAATGCTGGTGATGAATTGCTGGTGCGCTGGGATAGCGATGGTGAAGAAAGTGAGGTTCGGGATACGGAGTACAGTTATTGGAAACCACGAGTTTGTGAGAAAATGCTCGACACGTATGCCTGTACCTTTTGCTGTGTAGGATATAAAACTGTATGTCAGCTAGCGGCACATAATTCTCGATGCCCGGAGAAAAGGAATCGATACGGTTTCTGTAAAGGTTTGTTTTCAGAATCATTCGTGTTTGGTATTTTGGAAATGATCGTAATGGTGATTGTTTTCGATTGTAGAAGTTATTCAGTGCGCCTTTTGCAAGATCTACTTAGACGAGAAAGAATACATGGACTTTCATATGGAGCTATGTTTCGAAAGCAAAATAGAGTAAGTACATATTCAAATTTCAATGAAATACAAATGTTCCTTGCACTAAGCAGTGTAGTTTATCGGTTAACACAGGGTAGGGCGTTGGTTAAATTTTGTTTGATAACCCACCCCATATGCTGATTCTGGCCATGTGCTTTTCTGTTGTCTGTAGTTCTTCATCGGAAAATAATAAGGCAACACCACTCATTTCCTACTGTATTTGGCCTTCTTCGTACTAAATTTAAAGTAGTTAACCATTCCTACACTTTGCTTTTTGACTTCTTCATGCTAAATTTAAAGCAGTTTACCATTCCTACGCTTTGCATTTTCACTTCTTCATTCTAAATTTAAAGCAGTTAACCATTCCTGCGCTTTGCTTCTTCACTTCTTCGTGCTAATTTAAAATAGTTTACCATTCTTAGGCTTTACTTTTTGACTAACTGCGATTTTTTTCCTGTTTCTCTCCGTCTCGTGCTAGGACCAGCGTGGTAGCTCCTCGTTTTCCAACGAACACCGACGATGCGAAACTGAGGGGTAAATACAAATGCTCGATGTGCGACTACGGCACCTCGCAAAAGGACAAGTTCGATAGACATCAGCAGATGCACGCCGATTTGCAGATGGAGAAGCACGCGCACGTCAATTACACCCGCAATCATTTCAAATGCCAGTATTGCGATAAAGAATTTTCACGCGCCCTCTTTTACGTCGCGCACCAGAAGAAGGAACATTCCATTTCGATTTACAAGTGCGACAAATGCGTCTTCGAGACGACGAATAAGCAAGATTTCACGGATCATCTAACAACGTACAACGATGCTAAGCCGTATTGCTGCAAGACGTGCGGCAAGTGGTTCAAGTCGGAAAAGACAAGGTACTACCATTTCAGTATTTTTCATAAGGAGAAGAAGAAGTATAAATGTTCGAAATGCGATTTTGAAACCATACATAAGAATTGCGTCAGAAGGCATATATTGGTTAAGCACGGCCATCGTCAGCAATTCAAATGTACCAGGTGAGATTCAACTATTTTTTTCTTGTTTAATAACGTTTGAGGAGGCACCGTTTGGCAGTCTGGCACGTCAAATTTTGTGTGTTTGAAGGGGAAGTAGTAGTTGTAATTATTAGAGACCGGATTATATGTTCGAGGTTTGACAATTGAGGTGCATCGAGTTGTACACTTGTTTCTTAATAATTTGCCATAATGAATAACTTAAATGAAAAGACTTCATAGGTTTCATAATTAAATAGTTTGAAATCTACAAAGTGACAAGTGATTCCCGCATCAATCCATAATTTGCGATAATTTAATCTTGCGTTTTGATTTTATGAATTTACTTACGAAATATTATCTTACAGATGTTCCTTTAAAACCCGTTACAAGGGGCATTTCGAACACCATCTGCGAGCCCACAAGGGGCTGAAATCGACCAAGCGCGAAGGGTATAAGATGGGATTTTGGAGTACACGATTGCGCTCCCGTCACAAGAAGGATGTACGCGCCATCGTCGATACAATCTACGATTGTCGCAATTGTAACTTCTGTACTCGTCGTAAATGGGACTACGAGAAGCACCTGATTACGTGCTCCGTAAGAAATGATGTACAACAACCGGATACGTCAGACGTATAAAGCGATCGCCTGCTTCTAAAGTAGGGAACGGGAAAACACGGAAAAGTTTCTTTTTTTTTTTTGAAAAATTACAAGATATTTATTGGTCGAAGAAGGATCAAAATATCTTCATTGTCCGACGCTCGGTATTACGTTTAACGTCGAAGAAACCCTATAGTAAAGGATGTGAAACCATTGATAGAATCCCACGATTAATAAATATACAATATGTGTATATACATATATATCCTCCATTACCTTGTCGATGTAAAGATTTATGTTGTGAAATAAAAACCTAGATAAAAATATAATCCGTTGAAACACACGAAGATAAATCAATTCCAATCCATTTTTACCCGAAATTTGCAGTGATTGGTAATTATGTCGGGTGTTTTCGGGTAAACGGATACTACGCTGTATTCGAGCGTTCTCGAGAAAATCAAATTTGAAACAATTGACAGCGATTTAACATGTTCAGTGCCATGTCCATCTATATGAGTAGATGTGGCATAAGGGAAAAATTATCTATTTATCCCTGGCACTGAACGTGTTAATAAACTTGCGTAGTAAATCGCTGAAATAAGTCGTTTAGTGCCACGGCGAGGTCTGTGACAACTACCCTTTTACGAGTTGTTGCTTTATGCTCAGGTAGGTTTTCTTTGTTTTATTACGTATAATAATCGTATATGAATTGATTAATACAGCTTTATTCGATTTATTATATTGGGCTATTCGGAAAGTAATTTTGTGTCTTTTTATCGAACTGAAATAAATATTTTATTGGATTATATATTGTCCATTCTGGTCCAGTACCTTTTGCCATCTTTCTGGCAATAGCATGATTCCTCGCTCATAAAGTTTTTGTTCTTTGCTGGCAAAAAAACGATCCAGGTGATTTTTGACCTCCTTATTCGCAGCAAAGGTTTTATACCACCTAAAAATTTTTATAGAGATTGGAACAAGTAATAATCAGAAGGTGCCAGATCTCAAAATATGGTGGGTGTACATCTCATCCACGCTGTAAAAGCTTCTGGCGAGTTACCAAACTTGTATGAGGTCTCACATTATCTTCGTGGAACACTACACCCTTTTCTATTGATCAATTCTGGCCCTTCCTATTTAAGTGAATTGTTCAATTTGCCCAGCTGATGACAGTACACTTCAGAATTGATCGTCGTGTCTGGTAGGAGTTAAAAAAAAAAACGATTCCCTTGAAATCCCACCAGACAAAATTATTTTTTAAGATTAACATCGGCTTTCAAAGTGTCTTGAGTCAGTTCATCTTTTCTACTCCATGACTCTTGTGTTTAACATTGTTGTAGACAAGGTATTTCTTGTCCCCATTGATGATGCGGTTCAAAAATGGATCATTTTCTTGACATTTGAGAAGCAAATCACAGACATCAACACAAAGGCACAAATTTCTTTCTGTAAGAACATGAGGAACCTATATGTCCAGGTTTGAGATGAAATCTAGGCGTTTCAAACGATCATGAATGGTCAAATTCGATAAATTCAACTTCTCAGAGAGCTTACGAAATTACTTCCCGAACTACCCAATATAATACAAATGTATTTTGCGTACGAAATAATGTCTAGTATTCAGAAGTTCAAATTCAGAACAGAATAAGAAAGTCTATGAACTCAGTTCAAGCGTCAAGGCCCCCAACTACACTTTGTTAAAATTGCAGGTCTACCAACTTAATTTATGTACAAGCATTTAAACAGACATTTTGGGCATGTTTCAGGTTGTAATCAACAAACACCGAGTTGTGTTAATTTCTATTCGATGAGTTTTAAAAGACTGTTTCATGCTCGTTTAGTTTGAATGGTACAAACGTGAGCGAGGACGAAAGCGAACCTACTTCCAGTAATTGAATGAATTCCTCCATCTATTTAACGAAGCTTCGTACGGTTTGATCTGGTTTTTTATCTTCGCCGGTGTACCAACGTCTCATTTATCGCATCAGTGGCGTCCATATTTAATTAATTACCATCAGCGGGCGTTTTCGCATACTTCTTTTGGGGAAGGTTAACCGTGAACCGACACCCTACGTCGTGCTAACCAGTGCAGTTTTAATCCACAAACGAGAGCGAACGATATCTGAAAAGAACTGTTTGAAATTTAAGATGAAATCAAGTAACAGCAATGACAACTGACAATGCGGTTAACGACCATTTAACGATATGTCTATGCACTCAGCTCAAGCCGCAGGGGATAAATCGCAGGCCTGCCAACTTAATTGGCGTACAAGCATTTACAGACACTGTGTACTTCGAAAATGCCCTCCGTACAGTTTATGGACGTTGAGTTCTAGCATTTACGTCAGCAGCGCATTGCATTAACGCGTCTTCATACCAACTCTCCACGTATTTGGGTGAACGAATAAGTTCGTTAAAAAGGTGGATGACGTGTTAACTGACGATGCTAGTTATCTATAAGAGTTAGTCGAAAATTTCCCTTAGGTTGGTAATGTTGCTATGTTCACGGTAGGATATGAGAGACGTGGATGTGCCAATTGACGGTTGCAAACTGATGACGTGTATTTATAAGTTCAATATATTTATTAACTGTTATTAGATGTTTGTGAGAACCTTAATTACCCAACACTACTCACACGAATTTTATTACTCAATGATAATTTTCATAGATAAGTTATCCTTCTTCTTCTTCTTCTCGTCAATCCTTATGCCTTTCAGCGTCGTATTATTGTTGGATCTTACGACGATTTAATCCATTCTTTCCATCGTGTCCGATCTGTACTCATACTTCTCATTTCTGCTATGGTCTTCCCTCGCTTTCGTCCCAATTCGTTGACTCTGTCAATCCATTTTTTCCTTGGTCTTCTCTTTTCTCTTCTCCCGTTATTTTTGGCTTCTATTATTTTCTTGGTTAAACTCTTTTGTTCCATTCTAAAAGTTATCCTTGAATAATAAAATTCGTAAAACTGGCATCGTCAGTTACACGTCACCCACCTTTTAACAAACTCCAGTAATGAAACAACTTTTGTACCAAATAGATTTTCTTTATTACAAAAAATATAATTAATTTATACTAGTTAGGTACTACACATATTTAATTTTTATGTATATTAAAAAAACATTTAATTCGACTCAAAATACGAAAGATGCGAACCATAACAATAATATAAGCACGAATACAAAACCGAAGTTTTCTAAAATATTTAATGAGAGGCTAATAACAATTAGTTCGTACGAATTACTTACTAATTATGTTTTTTTAGGGAGAGAAAGAGAAAACGCTAAAAACTTAATGCTAAAAACGTGCGTGTGCAATATAACAATGCGAAAAAAACGGTATAAAACAATTAATAAAAAGTTTTACATCTACATCCTACCAAAAGCAAAGGTTTAAAATTTGATATCTTCCACACGCGCCTCTACTTTAAAAATGGATACTTAGATCGATTTTTGATTTAATTTATCATTTTTGCTTCGTTCGCTATTCTTAGAGGAATTGCTGGCTCATGGCGGCTGCATCGTACAGGATACTGTTATTACCAAGGACGTTATCTGCAAGGTTCATGCCTGTCGGCTTTTCCAGGATCTAAAGGGAAAAAGATAAGGAACAACGGAAGGTTAGTTTATAATAGTTTGGACAAGGCTCTTTTTGTAAGCAATATAATGTAAGTATAAAGCACGTCCGTAGGTGAGAAATCTGGGACGCATTTCAGATTTC